>LS817013.1:106041-161303 GCA_900490955.1 Micoletzkya japonica
AGCAAAAACTGAAAAAGAAAACGTAAAAGAAGCTGCAAGAACGCACGCAGCACCCAAACATGCAGAATAAATCGATAGCAGTAAAATCGAAAATAAATCGTTCCGAAGATGACGCATAAATTCCACTTCTCGCTAAGGCCAGTAACTTTTACCAGACCGTATTTTCGAATTATACGTTCCGCTTTTCTCTACTATATCTCTTGTTCTGACGCGCATTTGCGCAATATTTCAATATGACGCAGAGGGATTCATAGGAATTTTATTGCAGATTCGAATTCCTCACCCTTTTTTATTTTTTTCAGACCCCCCTAGGAACGTTGAAGCGATCTGGTTTGGTCATCCTAGACGATCGGTGTGAGCTAAGGACTAGCGCCTCTTTGGCGCCCCTTAGCTTGCGGGGTCTGAACAACCCGAATCTGGCTCAGCCGATCTGGCTATTTGCACGTTTTTGATAAGCATTGTTTCGATAGAGAATTAATTAAGCTTTCTGAATGCTTATTTTATCTTAAGAAAAATCTTAAATAGAAGTTTGAAAATTGAAGTTTTCCAAAATAACATAGCTAATCCTGTCTGGTTCTAACTCGCATTTAGAAAAAAATTAATAGGACGCTGAACGATACATGGGAATTTTATGCAGATTTAAATTCCTCATTGTTTTTACTCCTAGAAGAATTATTCCAAACTCGCTTGGTCGTCCTAGACGTTCAGCGATAGTCAAGGTCTACTTCCCATATGGTGCACTATGGCTTGAACTATCCAACGAAAGCTCGCTTTCCTCATCGAATTCCGTTTCTTGCTCAATATGATTTTGAAAGCTTGAGCTGGTTATTGTGATTTTCACATGCTTAGAAGTTTTAGAGAACATTGGTTCGGCCAAGAAGTTATTATATATACGTCTCTAAAAATGGACACGCCGAAACAGCAAAAATTCCAGTTAAGAAGGGTGGACTATGTCCTTTTCCTCATGCGATGCTCTTAGCTAGGCGCCAACCTATTTATCACTTCTCGACATTACCTTCCTACTCTACGTCTATTCCCTCTGCTGCTCAGATGCCCGATCCATCTCCGTCCCCGACCACCTCCTCTCGTCCCATCAAGCCAACCCCCAACTTTAATGAGTTCAAGAATTATATGGTACGCTTTCGTGTCCATTTCGAGTCCATGCCTATGCCATCAATCGATGTTTGACTAGTAACCCCCTTGCAGGACTCAAGGTGTGATATGTGCCTGTTCATCGTGCACAAGACGCAGCAATCTACTCGAGTGGTCTCCCGCAACGACATCTCCGCCATTGACTCGGTATACCATTTATCTTGCCTCTATATTCTTGTGTCTATTTAAACTCAATTAGAGATATTCATGCAAGTTTAATGATATAACGCATTTTCAGATTCCGTCTCTCGATTGCGGACTGCCCACGGAGAACAAGGAAGCGTGTGCCGTAAGCGAGAAGGTACGACATCTTTACTAATACACCTATTGAGTGTAAATGGAGGCACATAATTAGGAATAACTTCCTTACTTATATACAATCCGTAACGCTCTTGAAGACTCAGCCTTGAATAGACTGAGTCTTCAAGAACGTAATCACAATAGCATATTAGATTCGTGATTTAAAGGTAGCTGTCTTTCAATTTGCACATGATATGAAGCACTAATGATCCTATCTGATATGTTCCAGGTGGCGGACCATCTCCACTTGGAGAGAAATGCCCTGGTGGCCAGCACTCCCTACTCCCTCTGCACCCTCCTCGATCTCTGCCCCGCCCTCACTCCCTCCCCTATTCTTCCATTAGAGTAGGAGAGGGCGATCCCCCCATTTAGTTCCCAACTGAATGTGAGGAATCACTCACCACGATTGTATCAATTTCCTTCGAGTAGCCCATTAATCGCTTCCTAGGTTATAACCTGCCATTCTCCTCGTTCACACTTACAGATTATTTGACCATAAACCAAAGTCCAAAGAATTTTAAAAAATGGTAGTCCAAAAAAATTTGAAACAGGGGTTGAAGAGATTTGATAATGAATCGACAGTAGTACCCACCATTCCTCGTCAATTGAATGTAGCAGTCAACGCGTGGTATATAAGGAGGGCCTACAGTGCAGCTCGAGATACAACGATTCACCCCCTTAAGGGGATAAGTCATTTGAATTAATTGGAAACTACGGAAAATTGGCAAAAGTATTCCGAGAGATAGCCTTTAGCATTACACGGGGTTAGAGTTATAGAAAACCGCATAGTGATGAAAGTTTATTCGAATACTCGAACAAGTGAATAATAATGAGAAAACGACGAATAAGTACAACAACTATACTGATTATTCGATAGATTTCTTTTAGCAACTCGACATTTACATTCATACAGGTATATGAACCTTTTGTGTTATGTTTGTACCGCAATATATATGAGACATTCGCCACACAAGAGTAGAAAACGGCTGGAATATCTGCTGAGTTATAACGAATTCGTTATTGATAGTATAGGGAAGCAAGGATAGGGGGAGAGAGAATGAACAGTTATTCTGATTGTTACCCAGCTCTAGTTGATGTATAGCATCACAGGTATCGGTAGGAATAAAAGGATGGCATGTAACAGAAGGATTATACACGAAACGAGAGTTAGTTACTTGAGGTAAAAGTATACAGTGAGTCCAATGATGAAGAGAAGCACGAGAAGGAAAATGAAGAGCATCAACTTCTTCTGACGAGCCTTGTTGTTGTAGTACACTGCCTGTGTGAGTTGGTCGGCACCCTGAAGGGATACTGTAGGAGGGAATGGGGATGAGCTACAGTACCCAACAAGAGAACGGAAAGCGTTCAGCGACAGTATTCATCTATCACACACCAGCCAGAGGCGTAGATCGCTTTACTATGTATACGGTACTCTCAAAAATCAATAATAAAGTGCACACCGTCTGTACGTGCATCTGTGCATGTTCCACGTTCACTTCGATCGAATCGACCATCTCTCCCTTAACGCATATTCTGATTATACTAGTCCTGAAGAAGGAATAATAAGGAATATTTGAATAGCTCCTTCGCATAACAAGCAACATAAGAAACATTTAGACCTAAAAGACAAAGTTGAAATAGAAAGAATGCCCACCTGTTCATGCACAATCTTGGCCAGATCCACGAAAATGGTTTGAACATCGGCGATGTCCCTTTCCAACTCTTGCAGAGCCTAAGAGGAAGAGTACTTATTATCATCAAGTCATAGACCATCGGCGTTTCTTGTTCCCTCCCATACATAACGACCAAGAGTAAGCTAACCCAACCCCGGTAAATGCAACCACGCCCATTTATGCACCACGTACTACAGTAAACGCTATGTCCACTCTCAACCGACACCTTTCAAACTCTAGGTTATTAGCAAACCGCTGTTAAAACTCCTATGGAATACCTGAGTTCTCTCCTTGATCTCATGGATATTCGCCTTCTGTTGCTGTCTCATTTGTAGTTGTCGTGAATTGTCGAATGACGCTGCTTCAGCTCTAGAAACAGTGCCTTGCTAATGCAAATAGTGCTAACAACCGCATACTACTACTTTTCTGAAATCGTTTAAGAACATTTACTGACAAGCGATAACAACGCCTACGAGCGCTAACGACGAAAACGTACAAACCTTCGCATCGCCTCCTCTTCTTCCTGTTCTTGCGTATATTGCACCTACAAACAGTACTGTAGGAACACTAATACCGTATCCCTAGTTCAAGTAGGATTTCCCGTACTTCCCACCCATCCAAGCCTTCCCATCCCCAACCCCGTAATACCGTACCCTCATGATGCTTTCCTTCTGTGCCCTCTCGGCACTCCTCTGTACAGCCTGTAGTCGATTCAACTGCTGCATGAACTCGTCTTGGAGTCGTTCCCGTTCCACGCGAATCCCTCGCTCAATCCCTTCCATTAGTCATGGGCCATTCAAGATCGTAATATATTATGGAAAGCCTACTTATATAGATATATACATGCAACGTAAAGTCTACAACACCCTCAACTAAGTCTTTCTGTTCAGAACTTTTTGCTCATGGGTCTATCTACAGAATGCAGCGTTTCCATCCCTTTTGTTCTTCTTACTAAAACGAAGGGAATGAATTTCAAAGTTTTCCAGTTTACCAACAGTCCGGTCAGAGCCAAATGCGAAGTGCAAACAGAAAACAGAGTATCTTATCGTGCTATTGCGACCTCTCATACGAGACCACTATCACCCCGGTCTTTATACCATTAGGGGGGGATGGGCAACTAATAAAGAAGACATACGTCTGAGTTGCTGAGATGGACAAGTTGTTGCATGAGACGATTCGTGTCCTTGGCCAGACGATTGGCATGGTTAGCCAACTAAAAGGAGTGAATATAATGAAATATCAACGATCAATGCATTCCGATCTACTAGTGGCAGAATGATTAACAAGAGAGGACTAGAGTGTCGCTTTCCACTCTTTGATACCAAGGAACTAATATACCTAGCACTTTTTCCAAGCAAGCACTTATAGAAATAGCTAGATGGAGTAATTGTAGAAGGCTATTCTAATAAAGTCACAAAGACCACACGTTATTGAACTCTTCTCTGTTCCGTTCTCCTTCTGCTGAATCGCCCGCTACACGCGGCAACCATGTCTCGATCTCGCGAACTACAATGCACAAGTCATTCATTGTTACTCATTGTTTAAATTTACAGTAGTAGCCTGTTTCGCAACATTTCCAGATTCTTTTCCTCTGAATCACTCTTGCACAATTAATTGAAGAAAGCTAATTAACCGCTGAACCTAACGCTAAACAAAATCAAACCTTGCACGGAGAGCTTCTGGATGTTCCCTCGAATCTGAGAGACGATCTGGTCTCCACTACTCTCGTGGTCGAAGTCCATCTAGAAAGAAGGATAACTTCCATCGGTTAATGGCCACAGGAACGCGCACAATGACAGTGTTGAGCATGACAAAGGAAGCGAATCGATACAGGGAAGGTTATGACGAGCTGGGTAACAAGAACAGGGAACAATCACGGTTGAAAGCAGCACAACTAGCCCGCACGAGGGAAGAGAGGCAGAGACGATGATTACGGTAGCCACACCACACTACACACAACGCGAGATTTCAGTTCACGATAGTTTTCGTAATTGATAACGATACCGTATCAGTACCGTACTTTATGCATGATTCTACCACAGCCGAATTTAGAAAGAACTTCAGTTTATCTCTTTAGTTTCCTCCTGAAAAAAATAATGACAAAACATCATGGAAAAGGTAACTTCGAGAGATTGAATAATTTCAAGTAAAACGCAAAAAAAGTTATTGCTTACCACATGAAACTCATTTCACCGAATTCGCGACAATCATTATTCTGGATAAGATCTTATTATTTTGTGAAAAACTTCACATGGAATTACCATCTACAAAGAACGAAATGCGTCAGAGCAGTTGAACATCTTTATCTCTCACACTGCGGATAGCCGATCATCAGCTGAATAATTTGTGCAGCAATCTTCGACCTCGTGACGTCACAGCATCTTCTCTTCATGCGTTCTCTTCCCTCAATTCAGCTTCACTCCAGCTAGAGACCACCAATCGATACATGTCCCCAGCTTCCCCCTTATTCCCAACAATCAAACCAAGTAGCCTTACCGTAGCCTCTTCTACAGTAACCTCGAACACAAACTTCTCTATTCCGAAGCTATTCGTCATGTGTATGATCCCTCCATCCTCCCATTCCTGTCTCCCTCCCATACATCTCATCCCCACCTCTCATCTCCATCCCATTGTTCTTCTCTGCAGATCGCCCCTTCCGATCTAATGGAGCATAGGCTATTTAGATGGGCGATGAAGGATGGATGCATTTCATGTAGCGAACTCAGGGGGAAGGTGGGGGGAGAAGTTGGCTGGAAATGCGAAGAGAGAGAAACGAGGAGAGCGAAAACCAGTTGGCAGGTAAACACACGCGCCAGTCGATTCAAGAACCGCCTTCCATTCTACGGAGACCAGACGCACCCAAACCACTACTAGTGTTGTATACTTCTACTCCAGTGACACTCTTCCACCTCGTCCCTTCGTATCCCTTTCCCTTCGATGCTGTCATTCCCCACAGACCCCCCATTACTTCCCCCCATTCCCTTGTCCTGTCCCCCCTAGATCAGTCTTCTCCTCTTCTCCACTCTAACTTCCTTTGTTGATGCTAGTCGATAGATGGGGAGTGTATACTAGTAAACAAAGAGCAGAGAGAGAGAGAGAGTCATCTCACGTGACCAAGCCTCCGCTCCCCGCCCTCCCATTGGCTCCTCCCCGAGTGGGCGGAGTCTGTCTCTGCATCTCTGCGCCTCTGGCAGTCTGGCGCTCTCTCTTCCCTCGTCCCCCATTCACTCTCCCTTCTCTGATCGGGGGTGCGTCTACTTCTATTCTCCAACCCCCCACCCCCCCCCTCCTCTTCACTCCGTCACAACACCCATACACACACGAAAACAGTCGTTTCCCCTCACTCTCCTCCTTGTTTTCCTCTTCAGCCACCCTTTTCCTCTTTCACTTCGTCTTTCTTTCTTTCCCCTCCCACCACTCCCCTTCTCTTCTTCCCTTCTTCCTCTCTCACACGACTCTCCCATATTCTAGCTCCGCCCACTCTCTTCCCCTTCCCTCTCCCTTCTTGACAGATAGTTCCACAATCTCCCTCCCCTCCCAGTCCTCCCTCTCTCATTCCCTTCTCTTTCAGTACATCCCCTCAACTTCTCTCATAATCATGGCAACCAAGGCTGCATCCAAATCCAAGTCCTCCGCGGGTCGTGTCAAGAAGGCGTCCAAGGGTACGTCCCTCTTGAACTACCGTATCCCTAGCTTATCCTACCGTAATCTTCCCTTCAGGAGTCAAGAAGACGGTCAACCGCTCCCCTAAACCTAAGGTGGCGAAGAAGCGCGTGGTCAAGAAGAAGACCGCGTCCAAGGTGAGCCGGGCTTAAGCACCGCTGGGTTGCCACCGTATACCGTAATCTTAACCATTTCAGAAGAAGGCTTCCCCCAAGAAGAAGTAATCGTCTTCTCCCCGGCAATACCCACTTAACTCCCCCTCTATCCACAAATACTGCCTTAACCCCCCTTAACCACACTCTGCTGAGCAGTCTCTACCGTAGTTACTACCGTACTACCTCTCTGTATATACCCCCTCCTACCGTAATCCTCCCTACTATCTCCTACCACGATCTCCTTGTAATGCTACCTTTGTAGAAAGATCGATAAACAAGTTTTGTAAGTGAGTTGAAGGGTGGATTTGCAGAAATGAATGAATTAGTTCGGAAGTGGGAAAGGGAGGGGGGAGGAGGTTACTTTTCGAGAGGGAGGAAAAGAGTAAGGGGGAAAGCGGGAGGAAAAGCGCGCAGAGCGCATAAATGCAACAGAATACTCGTAAGGCAAACAGGGAGAGCCAGGAATTGAGAAGGGAAAAAGGGAAGAAGGCAAAGGGAAGGGGAAGGGAACCCATGCAAATGGCTAAATGAAAGATGAAGGGATAGGTATAAGCCTGAATATTCGCATAGCAGAGCAGCAAAGAAATAGGTGCATTTGAAAGTTTGCCATAAGAATAAAGCTGACTACAGGCAGACATTCGCGACTCGCGTATCTTAGAGAGAAATCAGCTTGAGCAGTTGAGGCACTCCTAGAATGCCTACCTCACAATTATCTTTTTCTCGTAGTGAACACCAAGTCATGACTAGTCATGAACGTTTTTGGGATAGGCATATGAGAATCTCCGTTCCCTTTCCCACTCTAGGCTGCTTCATCTGTACATGCGTATATAAGGCCCGCAAGAGCCTATTCATTTATATGTATTCCGTCTTTGTAGAAAGATCGATTAACATGTTTTGTAAGTCAGTTGAAGGATGGATTTACAGAAATAAATGAATGAATGGGTTTGGAAGTGGGGGGTGGGGGGTAGAGCTGACTCTTTGAGATGAAGGGAAATAATAAGGGGGGAAGTGGGAAGAAGCGCATAGAGCGCGTAAATGCAACAGAATACTCGTAAGACAAATAGGGAGTGAACCAGGAATTGAGAAGGGGAAAAAAGTGACGGAAAGGGAATAGAAGGGGGGGGGGGGAGAAAAAGGGTGAATCAAACAAAGAACAGAGGTTAATGGAACATGACAATATTGTGGAGAGTTAAACTGTGGAATACATTATTGAAATTACGGGGATAATAGTGAAATAAAGAAGTTTGAACTGTAGCTGCACCGATAGAGATCACCCAGAGATTGGCGCACAATTCTGAGAAATGCACAAGAACAAGAACAGGAAAGCGAAGTCCTTTTAAATTCATAATCACCGCAATTAGTACAAGAATAACTTAGTCAAAGCTGTCACCAAAATACCCAAAAGCAATGAGCGAGATAAAAGGAGATATGAAACGCTGGACTGAACAGTAATGGAGGGGATTACGGTAGCTTGCCATACCGTAGTCAGACAATCGTGGTTGGAGTTCCTACTGCTCGAGTTGATGCTCCAACTCCGCGGCCATCTCATCGAAGTCCTCGTCGTCTTCATTGTCCTCGTTGTCATCTCGATCTCCGTAACTACAATATAGTTCAATCTCTACCTATCGTAATCTCACATAAACTAGCACCATACAAGGGCACGGACCCGATATTTGGGTGGTAAGCCTCTTAATTATCCGAGGCAAAACTAATATTATTGACGTAAAAGTTCCGTCAGTAAACTCATTCTTACTTTGTCTGCACTCTCTTTATACCGCCCCGCTCTCTCGTCATAAATATGAATGAAACTACTGACGGAACATTTTTGTCAACCATATTAGCCAAAAATGTCAAAAAGCGATTTGTATAGTACTAGGCCTCCGCCTAAAATTACCAACTGTAATTGTGTGCATGTGTGATGGTGACTTTCCATGGACCACACAAGGTCATCCATCCATTATGAGAATGAGAGTGCTCCACTATTATTTCCTACTCTCCTCTCACTACCTAAATTACAGCATGCATAATCGATGCCTGTTTAGCATTACCGAGCGAGATTGGAGTAAGAAAATCAGCTCAAAGATCAAAGATCAACTCACTCAAGATCGTCCCTGCCCTCGAAGTCGTCGTCATCCTTCTCTTCCTCCTCAGCTTCCTCTTCATCATCAACCTCTCCATTCTCCTCTTCCTCCAATCGAAATCTCTTCACTCGTCCCTCCACATCTGCCATACAATTAATGACTTATTCTAATTAAGGATTTTCATTAATGGATTTGCTTTCTGAGCATGACTGATCCCTGTTTTCGCCCTTTCAGCTTACAATCCCTCCACTCTTCTCTCCCCCCTACCTTCTTCATCTCCCTCCTCCTCCTCCCCCGTCCAATCCCTATCTCTCGCCTCAGGACATAGCCTCCTCTTCTCTCCCTTCCTCTCCTCCTCCCCTCCCTCCTTCTTCTGTTCTCCCTTATTCACTCCGTCGCCATTTGACGTACTCGACTCCTAAAAGGATGAATCAGAGATCAAAGATCCCAGACCAAAGACCAAAGATGAACGAACGGGAATAGAAGTGAGCTGTTCGATGTCGTCATCGTCGAATCCCTCATCGTCCCCCATCACCCCATCGTCGTCCTCTTCCTCTTCCTTCTCCTCGTCTTCTCCCTCGTCGTTTTCATCGGACAATGCCTCATCTACCTGAATAAGCATCAACTCCATTTCAGTTTGCGATTTGCGAGAAAGAATATTAGAAACTTTCACCAAAACACTAATCCACTACTAGTTGCCCCTATTCGTCGCATTAATCTGTCAGTCACTTGATCATGGTGCATAAACTTTGAGAGAATCCGAAAACCCAACAGTAACCCTTATCAATCAACGTCGCTGAATACCTCATCATTCATGTTCTCCACGAGCTGGTGTCCAATAATGGGAATCGTAGCGAGGTCGGGCACCAGATTCGAGCCTACAGATAAGAGCTCATTTCATCAACAATTTCTCGTGACGAAGGCTAGGATACACTCTAGCCTTAGTAAACCATAATTTTCCCTTTCCAGCCTTTTCGATACCTTATTGCCCATCTAGACTATGCATACAGTGGCAGTCATACCAAGAGGAGCCCCGACGGGATTGGCCGACTGCTCAGTGAGTAGATACCGTCGTTCGTCTACCTGCGATCGAGAGATCAAAGATCAAGCTAAACTACAAACTACAGTCTAGCCTGGATACCTTCTCCCATTGTTCGAGACAGGCATACAGCCATTCCGGAGTGACGATAGGAACCCCCGTTCTCTTTGCCTCGTGTACTTTCCTGTGAAGGGAATGATTCGTCGTATGACAACGAGTCACAAGTTCGTTAACAATTTAGTGAAACTAATTATTCCAGTTCTTTTTTCATGTTATACTAAATCACCGCTAATTTCTAATAGATAAGAAAGCATCAATTTCTAGCTGCGCCTTTATTATCCTCTCATTTCGCTTTGACCCCCCCCCCCCCCCCCCGTTCTTTGTCTCCTACCGTACCCTCCCTCCCTACCGTATCTCCTTCCCCAACTCACGTAGTTCCCCATCTCGCAGCCACCACGTGAGTCGTGTGCGTGTCCACCTTATTAGATACCGTAGCCCCAAACTGCACACAGATACGGTAGGCATCCGACCGTTCCTGCTTCATTCCAATGGGAACGACTCCTGAACGGAAATCCTAGAGAGTTACTGTAATCTCCATCAATAGGTAGCTTTTCTCTGGACCAATTTAGAAGAAAATACTCAAAAAGCAGAATTATCCTATGTCTGTTTATTAGATACTGCAAGAGCATGATAATAAGTGGGAGATACTGTAGGAGTACGGTACCCGACAGGACGATCGTACAGTCGCGAAGAATCGACCGCCGAATCTCGCTGATGATACTCTGTAAACAAAAACATTCCCCGACGGTTCTCAGTTTATCGTGACAAATATAAACCGACTATTGCTTACCGGGACACTAGAGCTAGAGCAGTAACACAAGTAAACAAATATAATTTGGATATTACCAAAGCTGTCAAGATCACAAATAAACAAGCCGAATTCATAAATTATTACAAGTTCCACGAAAGTTGGCAAAAAGTACTCAAACGATTGTGCTGTCTATGCAAATACGCACGCTAATCTACCTCTCCGGCTTCACTTTTCTAACGATTCTATTAATTCCTGCATTGGTCACACGCAAAGGGTCAATTGGATGCCGTAATCAGCGGGAAAAGTTTGTGATTTCAACCAAAAATATTCAATCGCTCCGCTTTTGTGGACAACTCCCGTGGAACTTCGAATATTATCATGAAATCGCACCTTGACATCCTTCACTCTCGTCGTATTCTCGTAATGCGTGTAGAATGCCTCGTGGACGCGTTTCATAACCTCAAATATGCGACTACCGTAACCAGTCCACTACCATTACATTTACTAGAATCCTCAGTTTCCGATCCTCCATCATCCTATTCATCCCAACTCTTCGATACCTTCTCGACATGAACCAAAGCTTCGTCGTTGTCTTCGGGAGTCTTCGTCTCGTCTTCCCTCCTCTTCGCTTCTTCTTCCTTCCTCGTCTTCTCTTCCTTCACCTTTTCCTCTTCATCTTCCGCCTCCAAACCAGCAGCAAGTCTCTCTTGCATCCTACACAAAACGTTCCTTCTCCCAAATCAGTCCTTCATTCAAGCTTATATTAGACTCTTTCAAGTCTCCAATAGCTTTTCAATCAGCATCGCCATACATTCCCCTTTCCCCTTTCCCCTCTCCCCTACCTTGTCTCCTTTTCCCTCTTGGCATCCTCCTCTTCCTCTTCCTCCTTCCTCTTTCTCCTCTGTATCTCGCTCCCTCCACTATTCCCAGGAGGCGCATTGATATCCCCCACGTCCGGGAAGTATTTGTAGGGCCGAAGCTACAACATCTTTACTATACAACCCCTCACCTTCGAACGCCTACAGTAACCTACAGTAATCCCGAAAGACTACAGTAACCCAACTGACCTGAACCAGAGCCTCACTGAACTCCCACACGTCGGGTCGGTCGTCGATAATCACGACCATCTCTTCTCCCGAAGGGAAAAGTGCCTGAGAGGATTACGGTATCGACCAGAGATTACAGTATGCCTATTATTCGAATGGGTCCCACCGCGAGATTGCGTGTCTTGTGATGCTGACTGAAGGCCTCATCACGGGAGAGTATACGGTGAGAGAAGAGCTTCTTCTCCGGATCGATAATCTGAAGTGGCGAATACGGAATGAGAGTTACAGTCAGTAACCCTGTTCAATCGGGTCGTCCAACTGGGTCAGACCCGTGACTCGCCTCTGCTATCTTGTGTGCGTACAGCCGCTGGCCGAACGTTACTATGTGCATCTCGAATAACGGCTCCAGAGCCTGCAATTAGACGAATTTTAATTTAGGAAATGGCGGGAACTACAAACTACCGTACCTTGAAGAACTGTCGCGTGTACGGTCGCAGCTTGGTCCAATGCGTGCCGCCATACAGATGAAAGGCGGTGATGTCATCTTGCTGTAAAATATGAGTAACTATTAATCAATAATTAATAAAACATTATTTCCAAAAAGTGGTAGACGCTTCACGTACGATCACTACCTACATCTAACTATGAGACTAAACTTTGCTCTTGCCCAGCTGATACCGTAGTTAGTTTTGATGCACAAATGTCCTGGACTTCAAATTTTTGCACGCGTTTCTTTGTGATACAACGAAAAGTTGTGCTCTCCTACCGTACCTTGGTAATGTCGAAGAGGGGTGGTCGGTTGGTCGTATGGATGACTGTCTGGTCGAGATCCACCAGGAGAACGAGTTTCCTCGCAGCCAGACAATTGGCCTTGTCCGAGTCTCCGTAGTGCTTCGCCAGCTACCGTAATCACACCATTATCGCTACCGTAATCGTTCATTCTAATCCCCTTTACTACTTCTTGTTGAATTTGATCAACCTACTTCCGAATCCTACTACAGCCCTTTCGTTATTATCACCCCAGTCTACCGTAGCCTACCGTATCCCCCTCTTACCTCACTCGATACCACCAATTCGGGTACGTTGTGTATCATAGGGACGACAGCGGCCGTGGTAACCTTCCGCTCTCCCGCTCGTCCGTCTTTCCTTCAAAGCATTCAAACTCATTCCGGCTCCCGACTGGAATACCGTACACTGGAACCAACCCTAATATCTAACTGATGGAATGATCGCTAAACGAGCTCAATGGGGGGCCTGGGTAATCTTTGTATGGTGAGCATATTCATCAGCAGAAAAGAGATGGTCATGAATGTTGAATACCGTACTCTCTCAGATTCCTTCCACACGTCGCACACATATCCTTCATGACGATGGCGTGCTTGCATTCTTCGAGAGCACAGATTACGGTAGATGGGGATACGGTATCGCCGCGCTTTGTCTACAATACATTAGGAATAGTACTTCCAACTATACCATTTGAATATTCTTGCTGCATTTAAGGCCACAAGATATAGAAGCAAGTATGCTCATTTCAGAATATCGCCCGTACTACGGCATCGATACATCCTCTATGTATCGCTTTCATCCAAGCAATACTAGAGGTGCTACTTTTCGAATTGACGTGCCGATTCCAAAGGTTACAACAACGTTACGGCTGTTAGAACATCGCATGATATGAATGAGATTGGCAAGAAAGGGATTTTCACCAAGTACTCTGAATTTTGTCGCCTTATCATGCAAACGTTCTGGTAACTATTTAATTTCACTGCGTTCTCCTCTTTTTTCTCTCTTCTTCGTCATATTTCCTTGTAACTCGCTCGACCTTACTACGTAAACGATAAATAAAATAAAATAAAATATTTTAAATGACACTCACTCCAGGCTTGAACTTGACTACTCCGACCCCTGGAGATCGCAGTTTCTTCGCCACTGACTTGGGTTCCGCTCCGACCGGTCGATACTCCATTATTATCTGATAATCAGAATGAGATATTGACATTCAGCCATACTCCCAAACAAAACCAACTTGAATATAGCCTACCGAAACTAGAACCACAATGACATACTGTGAGCTATACGTTCAACCCCAACCTCTCCAGAGTACAGTACCCTCTCCCCAGTCTACCGTAACCCTCATTCCATTCTCACCCCGTCTTTCTGCACGAAACTTCCCTCGGGGCATTTCCTCGCAGTAATCGTGCAGTTGCCTTCATTATCAGGGAAGACCACCTCCATTCAATAAATTAATCGTCGATAATCGCTTTCAAACTACAATCAACCATTACAGTACTCAACTTCCTTCAAAAGGTAGTAATTCGAGGTATTACAGTAACTCGTGTTTCAATACTGACTGCACATTTCCCAAGGCAATCCTCGCTTTATTACTTTTTTGCAAGGTAACCTCTCAACACATACATAGCAAAACGATCACGAAATTGTAGATATGGACAGAAAATAACAAAGTAAACATTATATTCTACGATCCATAGGAGCAGCAGACATAAAATTGAAAGGAACGTTGAAATGGAAAAAAAAGAAATTAAATATTAGAGATTATTCAAGATTGTGATCAACAAGTAAACCAAGGGCAAAAGAAGTCGAACGAAATGAATGAATCACCAGGCTAAGTGGCCACTTTTACAAGACAATCGCCCGTTTTTACCTCTTTCTGGGCAGGTTAGAAAATGAGGGGAAGACAGCTAGCTGGGCAACGAAAGGGGAATGACGGATAACAATTAACAAAAGGTTAAATGAGACACTATCCGGACTGGAACTAGGGTAGAGGGAGGGACTCGTGGAATGAGTGTGGGTAGGATTACGGTAGTCGTCGGGGCGTACGGTATCACTTCTGTAGGTGGAGGGTGATCTTCTTGGGAAGGATTGCCGACTGTTGAAAGACATCGGCTACCGCAAGAGGCTACAATGAACGCATTGGTTGGGAGGAGGGATACGGTAGGGGCTACAGTAACCCTACCGGAGACGTTTGAATTCAATTCTCGTACTAATAGCTATCCAATTATGTACTTCTGTGCCTCTCGTCTATTCCCCCGATACAGAAATCCTACAGACCCACCTTAGCCTTCTCTCCCTTGGTCTCGGTAGTTCTTCCCTCGCTCTTCCGCTCTTCCTTCTCTTTCTCTTCCTTTTCCTCCGAAACCTTCATCTTCTCTTCTGAGCGCCTGCAATTCGTTCATTTGAGAATAACTTAACCCATCCGTAAACAATTAAAATATAAAAATAAAAAATAATCATAATCCTAATACCTCAGTGCCCGTTCATCCTTCGCCCTCCTCTTCTCTTCCCTCTTCTCATCTTTCCTCTCCTTCTTCTCCCTCTCCCTCTCCTCCCTATCCTCCTTCTTCTCTTCTTTTTCCTCTCCTTTCCCTCCTTCCTTTGCCTCCCTTTCCCGTTCTCCTCGTTTCTCCTCCTGCAAGAAACGTATTCCGAAATCCAATATGACTTCTTCTTTCACCCCCCCCCCCCTTTAGGCTACAGTACCCTCGTCTACCGTACCCCTCACCTTTCTCGCCCTCTTCCTCTCCCTTTCCTCTTCATCCGTACTCTCCAGTCCTCGTTCCCTCTTCTTCCTCTCCTTTTTTTCCTCAAAGGCGTTATTTACTTTCAAGCTTCTATTACTCAACTACAGTACCGGCCAAAAGTATCGGGACATTTGGTTTTTAATGCATAGCTTTGCTGGGAGTGAGTCTTTTTACATGTTTTTTTGAGGGTCGCTTCTTCATGTGATGATAAATAAGAAGCCTAAGTGGAGTTTAGAGTAACCTCCTTAAAGTCGATGTTCTGTAGGTACGCGGTTATAGTGAAGTGTGCTGATTTTTAAAGGTGTGAATTTATTTATTTTTCCATGTTATTCTGTTTCATGCTTAAAGTTGGCCTAATTTCAAACTTTTTAACACCAATCCGGTATTTTTGTCGTTAAGGACTGAGATACATGAGCTGGAAATTCGACGATTTTCTGAATTCAGCTTCATTATCTCACCAGTTATCGCTATTTTTCATCCGTTTTAAGCGTCCTTTTCGTTTTCACCGCCTAAGGAAACCCTGTGATGAGTTTGAAAGCGATTTCGCAAAAATTCACGGAATTCGTTCCTCACGAGGTGCTAAAACTTTGCACACCCACAACTTGTGGATACTTCGCCTAGTAAGCAACAACGGCTTGTTAGACGTAGAGTAGGGTATACTGAAGTGTCCTTTCAAATTTCATTCGATTTGCACTACATATAAAGCCGTAGTGTCCACTTAACATAGCGCGATCGCATACGGTACCACACAAGGGCGGAAACCCCGACCAGATATGTTTCAACATATGTTCTTCATTTTACACGGTCAGTTTGACATATCTGTGTTATTTGCCAAATTTTTATTTTGAATTTGTTCACAAATCGTGGACGCATTTACGAAAAAACCGTTGAAACATATCTAGTCGGGGTTTCCGCCCATGTGCGGTACCGTATGCGATCGCGCTATGTTAAGTGGACACTACGGCTTTATATGTAGTGCAAATCGAATGAAATTTGAAAGGACACTTCAGTATACCCTTCTCTACGTCTGACAAGCCGTTGTTGCTTACTAGGCGAGGTATCCACAAGTTGTGGGTGTGCAAAGTTTGAGCACCTCGTGAGGAACGAATTCCGTGAATTTTTGCGAAATCGCTTTCAAGCTCATCACAGGGTTTCCTTAGGCGGTGAAAACGAAAATGACGCTTAAAACGGATGAAAAATAGCGATAACTGGTGAGATAATGAAGCTGAATTCAGAAAATCGTCGAATTTCCAGCTCATGTATCTCAGTCCTACTTAACGACAAAAATACCGGATTGGTGTTAAAAAGTTTGAAATTAGGCCAACTTTAAGCCTGACACGGAATAACATTGAAAAATAAATAAATTCACACCTTTAAAAATCAGCACATTTCACTATAACCGCGTACCTACCTACAGAACAGCGACTTTAAGGAGGTTACTCTAAACTTCACCTATGCTACTTATTTATCATCACATGAAGAAGCGACCCTCAAAAAATCATGTAAAAAGACTCACTCCCAGCAAAGCTATGCATTAAAAACCAAATGTCCCGATACTTTTGGCCGGTACTGTATATCCTAATCTATTTAATATTCCAAATCATAGATTTTGTTCAAAACATAACATAATCCCAATATTCCGGCTCCTTCCCCTACCTTCTTGTTCTTCTTGTGCTTGTGTTTCCTCTCCTTGTCCCTCTTCTCAGCTCCCTCCTCTCCCCTCTCCCCCTCCCCATCCTTCTCTCCTTCCCCTTCCCTCTTCCCCTCCTCCATTCCTCCTTCCTTTCCCTTCTCCTCCTCTCCTTCCATTTTCGTCTCTTTCTTCTCTTCTCCGTTCTCCATCTCAGTCTTCTTCTCTCCTTCTTCATCGCTGAATACCATAATTATCCCTGGTTGCGGTAGATTTGAGCAGCTTAAAACCTCTCGTCACTCTCACTACCGTGCATACATGGGCAACCTTCCCCGCAATATTTCGAGAAACGGGCCTACCAGTGTACGAAATCAGTCCTACCAATTGAAATTTTTTAGAAAATATAGGCCTTCCAAAGTAAAATTCCGAAGGAATTTGGGCCTACCACCCATACTTCGGGTCGGTGCCCGCGTCTGCTACCGTACCCCTCCCCCAATCTACAGTACCCCTTCCAACCTGTGTTTCCTCTTCTCCTTCTTGGCCTTCTTCTCCTTCTTATGCTTCTTGTGTTTCTTCTTCTTTTCCTTCTCTTTCCTCACTTCTCCCTCACCATCGTTATCTACAATAAGATACATCGTATTTTAAAAATCAATTCGATTAGTACAATACATTTTTGTTTCACCCAAGAGCTGTTTTAGAACTTCAGTAAATGATCAGTATGCCTCTTCCCCCTACAGTACCCCCACCCTTCCCTCATAACTAACCATGACTATTTTCCCCTCCGTCCTCCCCCTCCCTCTTCTCCTCTCCCTCCATTTCCTTCTTCTTCTTCTCTTCCTCCGAACCGTGAGCCTGTAAATAACGGGATTACGGTAGACTCTTGTGCTAAATTAATTCAATCCCTTCCTTTTCAACATTTTATGTTGACAAAGAACGACTTGTACAAAACCTTAATCTATCCGATAGATACAAAGCACTGACCTCTCCGTCAGCCCTGTCCTTCTTGTCCCTTCCCTTATCCTTATTCTCCTTGCCCTCCCTCTCTCCCTCCTCACTCTTCCTCCTCTCCTTATCCTTCTTCCTCTTCTTCTTCTCCTCCCTTCCCTTCTCTCCCCTCTCCTCTCTACTTCCCCTCCTTCCTCTTCTGTCTCTTCTCTCCTCATCCCTTCCGAGTTCTCCCTCGCACATTTGCTGAAACTCACACATTTTTAAGAATTACCTAGATTATTTAGTACTTCATGACTAGCAACAGTCTTCTCTAACTCCAATCCCTCCCCCTCACCATCTCCAAATCCTTGATGGTTGCCTCAATCTCTTCTTCCCTTCTCCTCTCATCCCTATCATATCGATCCCTCTCATGATCTCCTCTCCTCTTGTCTCTATCATCATATCGATGACTTCCACTCCTCAAACAGAATATTGAACTTCCTTTATAACCAGAATACTCATAAATACAGACCATCCCTCAATAAACCCCTACCGTACCTCCTTTCGTCTTCTTCATGTCTCGAGGAATAAGAATTGGAATGTCGCGGGCCGCGTCTCTGTAATAATGGAATCCATCTCATCCTACATCTACAGTACACCCTTATGCTAACATACCGTAATCACTACCCCTAGTTATCGTACCGTAACCCTTCTCTCCCCAACCGTCCCCCTCACCTCATCGTCCCTATACGATCTCCTGTCCTCGTATCTCTCGAACCCTCCCCTCCTGCCCCGATATCCCCTCGTGGGAGGTCTCGTATCCCTCGGATCCCAATCCTTCCTTTCCCTTCCCTCTCCTCTCTCCTCTTCAAACTGCATTCCCATCGGTGGTTCGAACTGTCCGTCAAGCAACGATTTCTACAACAAACCAACTTAGAAGAGAGTCAATCATTCAATCCCATCATTCATTGCTTACTCATTTTAGTCCCATGCACAATCACATACTACTACTAAACTACAGTACCCCTTCCCCTACCGTAAACCCCTCCCCCAACTCACGGGTGGTCCACCCTGTACATGCAGCATCATGGGTGGTCCAGCCCCCTGCCCCATCTCGGGTGCTCCAATCATGACAGGATATCCTCCGACGAATGTCCCTGCCTCAGTGAGTCCCCCTCCGACTATACCGTATCTCGGTCCTCCCATCATCTGAGTCCCTCCCCGGTACATTCCACCGTACCCTCCACGACCACGGTACGGACTGCAATTGGGACATTTATTGTTAGTTATAAGGTGTCTTCGTTGAATGACCAGACTAGAACGAGTGCTGGTTGATTCATGTTTCAAGTTGTGCATAAATCACTAATGCAACTGCTAATTCAATGAACACAAGTAATAATATTTTCGTTGCTACCCTGACGAAAGCAGCAAAAACTATATTTCGATACATCATACTTTGTTGAAACCAATAGCACCCTCCCCTCACTGACCGTCTCTGTCCCCTGTACTCGTATCGACTGTACTCGTAGTGTCTCTCTCCCCTCTCCCTTCGTCGTCTTCGAGCTTCTCTCGACGAATCAGATGACGTCGACGAGGATGAAGAAGACGAAGAGGAGGACGACGATGATCCGCTTCGGGACCTGCGAGGGGAGAGGGTACTGTAGGCAGGGGAGATACAGCACGACTCCTAGCTTGAATGACTTGAGTGAATGACTACAGCAATATCAACCAATCTCAAGGCTACCTCTTCCTTCTCTTCTTCTTCTGCGGTGTCCGACTCCGGTCCTTCTTCTTCTTGTCCCTATTGAGATACTCCTGCCAAGCCTCGTGCTTCTGTATCAACGATGCTTGGTACACTGCACCGCCCGCCACGAGAGCAGTCGAGGCCAGCGACGGACTGCAATCACACTCTCTCATTAACTTCTTACTCTTGTAAATGGATACATCATATGGTTATGCACTAAAGGATTGATCCATTCATCAAGAACTAAAAACTACAATAAAAACTAAAATCATCTAATAATCTAATATTCATCTCCAAAAGAACAATCGCAAACTGACTTGAATACTGGCTGCTGTGTGAGTGGATCGACGATGACTCCCGTTATGGGCGGGGGAGGGACGTTGGGTTGGAAGGGCGCCACTACTACCGACTCCGCCGATACTCCCGGGATTACGGTAGGTTGCAGGACGATCGGGACTACGGTACTCGTCGTGGCGGGAGTCCCGTCGGTCGGGGGTACTGTAGCCGGAGGGACTGCCGCTGTTGTGACGTCCTCTTCCGAACCGACACCCGGAGGCTGAAGAGTTTGATCTATTGCAATAACAATTGAGAAAGCGCAAATATGAATTTTTAAGTTTAAAAATTAAAAAAACTGTTAAAAGTTTAACTCAATTTGAAAATAACATAGCGCCTTTCTGCAGTATTCTTCAAGCTAGAAATGCCAAACCACAAGATAATCATACCGCCGGTTCCTGTCCGGGCGTGATTCCCCCTTCGTTCTCTGAGGTTTGTCCGGGAGTGCCCCCACCAGGGGCAGAATAGGGAGAGGACGAGGAATAAGAGGAGGGGGCGCCGATTCCGATTCTGATACGGGTACGAGACCGGACATCGGGGGGAATCGGCTGCGACTGCTCTGCGAGTCCTGCACGGATTAAGGGGTACTGTAGCCAGTAAGTAAAGCACAACTATGTTACTTATCCATTACTTTGAAACGGCACATTCGTCTATTGCTATCTTTACAAGAACTATCTCACGAAAGGCATGATGCATAAAAGAAGAAAGTGTCACTGACCGGCAACAGAAGAGGGTTGTGATTGCGCGATCCACGATTCCACAGCAAGTCGGACACTCTTGTTGGGAACGAGTTGACTGACTCCCACCTTAACATGCAACCATTTACACTTTCTCTCGTTATGCACATTCACCACTAATCCAAGACTGAACCCTTACCAATATCTTCAACAGGAAAGTCGACAATGGGAAAAAAACGTCACGTAAACAAAACTAACCCCATCTCTCTTGCAATACGGACACTGCGTAACCTCGATGAGCTTGGCCGATATGCAATCGGCACAGAAACTCTCCCCGCAACAAGGAGTCAGCATCGCTTCCTGAACCGCCATATTACGTCAGCATAGATAAAATAGCACGTCGGATCCGACGTACGTTACTTTCCTAACCAAGGTACTTTTTTTCAATGAAAATTTACAGAATCAAGGTACACTGGCTACCAAAATTTATCGTTTTCCGCTAAACTTAAGCCTATTCTGACCTTTCTAATGTGAATCAAGGCACTTTAATCCCGTTATGCATTTTTTTTAAATTTAAAAAGAGACTAAGCGCTTTTGAATTCAACGACGTTACTATTTGATCTATGTACGTCATGCAAGGGGCCAACATTTTCAAAACATTTGTTTGTTACCTTTACAAACCGTTCGTAGAGAAAATCTTTTACCTGTTTTCTTCTTTACTGTTCTTCACTTTCTCTTAACCAGTGACAGAATCATAGCCGTACCTTGATAAGTTGCTGGCATATCGCACACTTCAATTCGGGGGGAACGGTCCGTTGAGAGAAGGGAATCTCGCCACTGTCTGGCTGAAAGCACACCATTCCCTACACCATTACAGTATCTAGTATTCTAAATTCCCACGTTGATAGCTGCTAGAAATATTTCGTTGAAAACAGTTATAAGCATCAAATTGTCGATTCGTCCAAGAATAAGCCGTGCTGCACCTTCTTGCTATTCCGTGCCCTCCAGTGCATGATGGGAACGACGTACTTCCCATCGGGAGTCAGCATTGCCATGGGATCATCGGCAGTCGTCGCCATCAACTCATCTCCCGGTATCCCCGTCGTCCTCTTCGTATTCAACTGCAACACTCTCCCATCCATCCCTATCTACCAAGAGTACAGTATCCACTGCCCGGATACTGTAGTCTCTCCCCCCAAAAAAGGGGTACCACTCGGGTGCAGAAAAACACGCTGCAAGTTCCAAATCCTATCGAACGGTTACGAACTGCTAGTGAAAGTACACAGAATCTTTCGATTTCACTATTACGTCACAGGCCCAACTAACTGCAGCAAAGGTTCTTTTTCTACAGTTTGAAACCGTTCGATTACTTTCCGGAAACTTTTGGAACTTGCAGTCACTCGTCCATCTGAAAGTGCGTGAGTTTGGGTGGAGACGTGTAGGAGAGAGAGAATAGGTCTACACTGAAAGTGGAGGGTATCGATCTCGTTTATCTCTCATTACTCGTAATCATAACTCCTTTGCTTTTCGGTCGTGCACAGCAATGCACTTGAGAATAACGAATACGAAGGAGATGAAAGGGGGAAAAGGGAGGGGAAAGGGAGGGAACGAGAGGGGAAGACGGGAGACCGGACCGACGTCATAGGGAACATGAACAGTCGCCGGGTGCTACTCATCGAGACTCCGCTCAACCGTGAAACATAACCCAACCGGGTAGCACCCGCGACGCGAGCAATCAACATCTTTATCGTGTGCAATGCTGCCCTAGACGTCGGTCTCTCAAGGCATCATCCTTATCTTCGGAATGAGAAACTACCGCACACGACGACCTTTCCTCTCCGCCCATTCCCGTCACAATCTCCCCGTCGTGTGCGGGGGTCTCGCAGGGAAAACCGGAGTACGGTATTGTGTTTGAAACAACTTGGACATCATTCAGCCAACACACAGTCTCTTCCGTATAATCAACTCATCGTGTCCTTCGTTCCATAGTAGTCAGTGGTGTCATATTTACCATAGGGCAGTTCTTGTACCAGTGACCGGCTTGGTAGCATCGATTGCAAGTGTACGTGGGAGGGGGAGGACCCGACATGATCTGGTTTGTCTTCTTCTGGTAACTGAAAACAACATCTTCACCAAGTGATACTATTAACTACGTTGTTGGCATAGTCCTGGATCTTGACAGAATTTTAGGTTGTGGCTCATGATGATGGAATCAAGGTAAACTTGTTCTACTCTCTCACAGATAATCAAAACGGAGGGTAATATTGGTAGTAAACGGTAGGTGAACGTACTTGGAGGATGAATACTTGGAAGTGGACACTTCCTTCACGTGGGCTAGTCGTTGTTCCTCCGTCAGACTTTCGAACATCGACTGCAAATCACGAGATAATCAATTGATTCGCCCATATCGGGTATCCTAATCGTGTTGCGTTGAATATAAAACCCATGGAAGATAAGTTAAAACTCACGCTATCCACGTGAACAGTCCCCTCTGCGCCCTGGACGGGCTGGGCCCCCGAGGATTTCGTTATCAACCCACTCGTAGCTCCTCTGCAATTTGGATATAATTAACATTTAACAATGAATTAATACTTTTAAAAAGTAGCGGATAAAATAAAACAATAAATTAAAGGGTGACATACTGGATCTTCGGTAGCTTCTCGGCGTTTTCTCTCGGGACTCGTTGTACTATTATTGAAGCGTTACGAGGAATCAACTCGTCGTTCACATAGTTACGCTTCGTATGTGCATTCTAAAGATAAAAATGAATATCGAATATTAGAGACAATAACCAACCTGCAGCAACAAATCAAAGGATTCTGCTCGAATATTCTCCTTTGCACATATTTCACGCTTACAATCGGGAACAGCGATATTGAGCCCCTGAAAAAGATCATAAACCTAACATTCGATAAACGTAATAAAATAATGGGTCACCTCGAACTCCAAGGTCTTAAACTCCAAGGTGGCTCGAAACTTGTAATGTAATGAAGACATTGCGCAACACGCGCAAGAGGAGAAACTACCTGAACAAAATACATCAGTGAGAAGGGGGAGAATAGAATGTCAGAAGAAAAATGTGTGAAGAATTCGGTCGAAAACGCAGTGGCGATATGCGCTAGCGCATAGCGCGTTTAATTCGAAGAACTTTTTGGAAAGGTGTTTCCATAAGATGAAAAGAGTTTGAATGACAAAGGAATGAAGATCCATAATTTAAAAAAAAACTTACTCAAAAGCTCAAAAATAACATAGCTAGACTGGCCCCTAGACTATTGCTCAACTAACTTAAAAACTATGTACAAAACAAATAAAGCATAAAAAAATCGAGAAACGTGACGCGTCTGGTGTCTCGAGTGCATTTCAACCCGTGTTCGTTTAGAGAAAGTCGGCTTCCTACAGTAATTACACCACTCCATGCTACAGTAATCCTTACTCTTCACTATTAGGGAGGGAGGCATGTTCGACGAAAGTGGAAATTTTGATTCTTTTATGATATTGTTGCTCTTCAGTAGATGACCGTACGACTGTCTACTCTTCAGCGTACATAAAGCTTTTTATGCTTTCCTCTCCCCCCACAGCGTGTCCAAGCACCTTGGAGGTGACTGATGCGCGTGAGAGGCGTAAACATATTTGTTCTTACTGTAGATTCGAAAAATCGTATGCTAATGAAGCAGTCTCTCTTGTCATGGCTATTTTGCATAGGAATTAGACTAATCAATGGTTATTTGCATAGGGAATTTGGCAAAATGCCATGGGACCTATCAGACAGGCGGACACGCTGTGCCCCAACCCCCCCCCCTCTCCCTCTCTCCCTCTCTTTCCCCTGATAATATCCAGGTTATGTGATCATAAAACGGGTAAGATTTTTCTTTTTTTAGATTCGCTTTCTGTTGCACAACGTTTTACCAGTCCGCGTTCCGAAATTCCGAATGTCTCTGCGTCTCTCCAATTTCCATGCTCTCTCGCCTCTACTCTCTTAATTTGCATACGAATGTATTCTACGCAACAAAGCGTTGTGTGCTGTCTTGCTCACTCTTTTTTATAAGGCCAATATACTTCATTTAGAACAGCAAAAGGGTAATTGATATGCCGTTTTGATATGATTTATCTCAAGAGATCCATGAAATATAGTGGAATAAACCGATCCGTCCGTTGCTCTGATTCCAAAATGCGTCTAATTCTCTCACTTTTGCACACTCTCTCGCTCGATGTTCGGAATGGTTTGCTGACGGATCTTTTTAATCCACTATACACAGGTTAAATTCCTAGAAACCTACTTATCAGGACTCCAAACCAATGTCCTAATACACGCGCATCAATACCGGCGCATCCAATTATGGGTCTAAGTAATATCAGGTATACTAGTATTGCTTGCGCATCGAAAATGTCGAGAAAGGGAGTGCATCTGTCGCCATGGGTCTCGATAGCACACGACATGGATGGGGTCAAATCGTGCCTGATTTCTCGGCTTCCAGTCGAAAAGGGCCAATAGAAGATCCTCTGACGGAGCAGAAGCAATTGCCAACTCTGATAAATAAAGCTTTTTTTAACGAATGTGGTAACTACGGCTCACCATTTCATGGATCTTCGAGATGATTCTCCATCGTGGATGATAAAGCCACCGTAACCCATACTCTTCGCAGAATTTGCATATATTATAAAGAGGATAAATTATATAGTATAATTTGGGAATGATGCTTCTTATCAAAATTCTCGAAGCTGACAACTTCATCCTGAATTTGACAATAATGCGAATGATCCTTGCACCAAGTTGTGGCATGTAGTAGCTGTAAACGATGCGCTTGCAATCCAAATCGTCGAACTTCTGGGAACTCTGTGACTGCAACTGGAGTGGTTAATGGAAAATTCTTGTTCAGATGTGAAACGATTAAAGATATATACTATCATGGTCCCCTACGTTACGATGCTTGAATATCGTGTAATTCCTTGCTTACCATGGCCTCTGCGTCTCTCTCCAATAACACGTCTAGTCGATGAACTGCTCGTTTGTCGCCCAAGAGGTGTGCGCAGTGCATTAGATCCAATGAAAACCGAGCACTAACCGGCCCTTTGGGATGGAGTAGAAACTGGAAGGAATCAGCTAGATAGTTAGGTATGAGCTTGCATAGGAGTGCTATTTTATATACGACATGTTATTTGGGCAACCGAATTCAGTTTACTGAACTGAGCCAGAGTCTTTTCAACTATTCAGTAATACAGTCTAAATAGCATACTATTTAGTGAGCACACGTGTGCTCACTAAATTACCGTGTACACGGTAAAGCCACTCCCTACCTGGTACCAAATGATGAAGACTTCCGGAGTGCAAACACCAACATCCACATTACCTTGGTCGAACTTGATCAATCGGCGGAAATAAGAGGAATTGAGAAGATGAAGTTGCTGAACGCTTATAATGATAAAAAGAGAAAAAGTCGAATTGATACCAAGGGATTCGAGATTAAGTTACCTTGGAGGCATTGATCTTTGTGGTATTGAATATTCTGCGGAAGTTCAGTACGATATCATCCTTAGGAACGGCTGCTATTTTGAAATCGTGATAGGGATAAATGCCGGGAGGTCGGTTCAAAACAATTTTCACGTCGAATTTTGTATTCCGATCGAATTCCTCTGCCATCCCAATCTGAGATTGCTCTTTGTAATATACCAAACGTTAATCTTCTAATTATAAACTCACCGTTGCGAATCTCTCCGCAATGATTTTGTCTGGTTCTCGATTCATTTCGAAATTGATGGATCTAAATTCATGGTGTTGTTTACCTTATGGTTTGGATCAAATCCAACAAGACACGACGGTATCGACTACTTGAATTTGGACCATTCACAAGGTATGAGGTGCCTTACTATTTACAACTAATCAATGATACTAGCAACCCCATTTAAATCGACCTTTCAAGGTTTCGTATCAAATCGAAAAAAACACAGGTATCAGCTATTTAAAGGGCCCCTCTGAGGACATTACCAGTCCTCAAGAGCACATTTTGAACATTCATTTATTTTTATTTGTAGCAGAACGCAAATGTCTTCATTCTTTCAAAAAGTGATACCTACGAATCAGACCGCTCGCGCGCTACAGTATTCGCAAAATGACATTCGTATTCGCGCGGTCCCTGAAGAGCAATGTAACTTTGCGTACAACTTCTCTCCTCATTTAAGCAGCTGGGAATGCCGGAAAAAAAGATGCAAATATAGGATTGTAGGTTTTCGACATTGCTCTTTCAGATGAGGTGAGGAAAGCTAGGGGTCAAAAAGTGGGGCCCTTTAATTGTATTCCAGGCTATCTCACTCTCTGTTCTAACGCTTTTCTCGTCCGAAAAATTTCCCTTGCCCTTCTCGCTATGCAAATTAGTCTCAATTAGCCTGGTTACGGTACCGAACAGTCCTTCTTTAAAATAAAAATCATATTTTCGATCGTGATTTACCGGTTGGAACCATCTTGCAGAGTGACGCTTAGATCAACCAAGATATCCATATCCCAAAGATCATTCGAAGGACAGTAAACGATGACCTCCGCCTGCAGATTTGAACTAACATTTCAAAAAATTTTTGGAGCTTTTCATGGAAGTTTACACATAAAGTGCAGTAAAACAGTAAAACATTTGCTGAAAAAAATGTTGATCACACTCACACCAGCGAAATTTCACTAGCCCGCTATGGAATCATTCCCTAACACGCGATGCCACCACGAAATTCCCTAATAAGATTTCAGCCCCCCTACTCTTTTTGGAAATCATTCTCCAGACCGCTAGGGATTTTTCACGGTGAAAGCGTGTGTTAGTGAAACTTCGATCAGTATAAATACAGAATGCTTACGTAGATAATCCCCCTGATTTGGTTTAGCTCAACCTCCGCTCGAAAGACATTTATGTGAAGAAGTAGTCTCGAATGATTTCGAGTAATTAGCCACCAGTATCTGTTTACCTGTGCGAAACAAAGATTAGCCGAATCAGATAGTTAGTTAAGATTTTCATAAATAGTATGACCAAAACTTGTAGGAAACTGAGCAGAAATAGAAAGAAAGAACGGCTGTTCATGAAACTTTAAGTAAAATCTTGCTTTGAAATCCACATGAAAGAGCTGGGCTTCGTGGTCGATCATTTTCGAATTTGATTGTTTTTTATCCGAGGAACGGGTTGACAAATTTAGACCATTCGAAGACCTGAAGACGTATTGAGCTGGAACCATTATTAGAAAGCACAAAGATTGTTCGACCTTGTGAAGGTGTATGTTCAGAGAGAGCTCGAGAGAGAACGGCCCTGGTTTTGTGTACTCCCGGGCCTAGCCATGGAGAAATTATTTTCGTACACTCCACGGCCTCCATTCTATACATAAAAATGTACAAAGCATTGCATTGCATAGGAGACTTTTTACCGTGCATACTGAGGGAAAATCACTGATTAGGATAATTTTGCGAATCGAAGCTTGTTCTTCACTTGGCGCTTAGTTTCATTCACGCCATTTTTTGTGAATATAGTCACAATTTTAGAAGCAGCTCAGTTGTCGTAAAACTCGCCATGGGAGAACTGAAAAAATGGTATGTTTCCTCTCATTATCATTGTTTTTCCCTCATGCTTGAGTGATCGTAAACTGATGAGTAGCTCCTCCTAATAAATGCATACCCGATTTTGCATGGTAGCAGACATTCCCAAGTTAGCATATGTAGTATTTACCAGGTATCGCGTATTTCTCCGCTTTCGCACGATTCTCTTACTTTTCCTCTTATGAAAATGGTCGGTAACTACATTCTCTGATCATCTGATGTGTTCTCATAGAATTCGACTGCATCTCCAGTCACGATTTTCATGGTAGGAGGAGCGATCGGGACTTTCAACGACTCTAATGTTCTACAAACGGCCGTCTTCATCGCGGAACATCCACTTATGATGCCGGTAAGCGTGGAATACAATCTAGCCACAGTTCCTTCTATATAGCTTCTCATCTTTCGAATATCTACAGCCCTGGTTGGTGCAATCCTTGTAACTGTCCTACTTCTACATAGAAAGTGAGCTTCTACAAAAAATATGTATCTAATTCGTCCTTCATGCTTGCAATACATAATAGTTTTCAGGAAATTTGTAGTCCATTTCAATCTGCGGCTTGCTTTTGGCATTCACGTATTATTCATGCTTCTCCTATGCCTATTCACTATGGCCGATAATCTCTTCATCCTAATTCATCAGAGAACTCATACGTGAGATTACCTCAACAATACATTGCAATTCTTCAATAATTACAGATTACCGAATGAACTCATTCTCCCCGGATACGTGTGTTTCTATTTCCGGGGTCCGACAAGTCTTGCATTGTATGGTGGGGTCGATGACTAATGATAAGTCCAAAAGTGGCTCAGGTTCAATTGTTTCTCAACCAGCAGTTGCTTTCGAGAGATATCTCGCAACGAAGATAACTGAATCATATGAACGAATGCCGAGAACCATCGGATACAGCATAGCTCTCGTACAGGTTCTTGCCATTTTCACACAGTCACGTTCTCATTCGCACAAAAGCCTCCCAACCATGAGTAGGCTTCAGATAATCACTCCTTGTCTATTCTTGTGGATTCTGACAGCTAAATACGATTTCAATAGCTACTTTGCGTACTGTTCCATTGTTACTGAAGAGAACGAGGAAATATCAAAGGGGATGGGGGTTAGTGGAAGGCTTTTTCTTTTCTGCCAATGAGAGATGATCTTATTTAGATGGCATTCCTCATCTTAGAAATGACGTCACTGGTTATTTTCTATCTACTCCGGCTTAAGAATCATCTGCTTTTATCGGGAAAAGCAAATTTTCGACTTGGAGAGAAGTTAGGTTTTCCTCTTTTCCGCATCTCAAGTTGATACTTTGAGATACCAACTAACAGAAAACGTCCGGTCGCTTCACATGATAACTCCCATTGCTTGGTTAGAAGATTTTATTGTTTTTACAATGCAAAGACATGAAAAATATGAACGTTTGTTCAATTCCAAAAGCACTTCTATATAACTACAGTATCTATCTCAGGAGTCATATAAGCATTACTCTCACTTCAATTCTTGTTCTCGTTGCCTATTGGTGTACAGCTGATTTGTATGATCCTCGCATATACGTTTTAGTTGAGGTAAGCTCCGTCTGGTCACAATCTTTTCTATTTTCTCGTCAGGAAAGTATCAACCAAGCTCATCTGCACGCAATCAGCATGCCATTCCTCCTGTATGCCTACTGGAAGTGAGTAATTCATCAAGTTCATATGAATAAGCGATTATTCAGGAAACAACGAGCCGTAGATGGAGTAGTATTGAATGTCAATGGAATTGGATCGGATAGTCGCTATTCCAGACAGAAACACATTCAAGTCATACAAAAAGAGTGGTGATTGTTCATGTTACAGGTAGTAAATCTGATAAAAGATGCAAAATGAGCAAGAACAGTGAACAAACGTCAAGAATAAACATAAATAATCACTTGAAATATTCAAATGATACTGTAGAGGTGTACGTCCAGAGCCGGGAAGAAGAACATTCGCGCATAGATGGTGCGTAAGGTAGCAAGCGATCACATCCCGTCGGAACTAAATATTAGTCACTTTGCTCCCGATTCAAAAATAATGCTATGGGGGGTCGTTGTGGCTGCTTGAATGTTGTTTACCCTGTGTGCAATCGTCATTCCCACTCTCGATTCCCTCAATTCCTTGATCCCCTTCTCTTGCAGAGACGTCGTCTCCCACTTTCCCCCATGTCCGTCTCTCGCGGCTCGATCCAAGAGCTGTGTGACATAATAGAGAGTAGGTTACCTCCCTAGTCACCCTCACTAATCCTTCACAGGTAAGCCAGCCTCTATTCTGGGCAACAAATTCTTCGATACCCGTCTAGTCGTTCACACAGAGGTGAGTCTCTAGCTATCCCCAAGTCCATTAGCCCCTCAATCCTGTTCTGTCCCCTCCAATACAATCTCGATTGCAGTACTCTCACAAGGCTGACAAGTACGAGTCTCGTTTCCTGGTCATCTCCAAGTTTCGCGTCTTCATTCTCGGGGGCAAAAACGCGAATTCACTCAAGATCGATCGGAGCTTTCACGTTCTGCAGATCAAGTCTATTTGTGTGCTCTCGGACAGTGAGGTGAACTCTCCATTCTCCCCTTCTTTCACTCGAGGCTAGCTATTCTTTATGGGATTCCATTGTGTGCACATCCGTTTATCCCTAGTTCATCCTAAACTTTCCGATATACTTCTAAACAGTAGTAACAGCATCACGTGTGATACTTATCACTAATTACAAACGGAGTATCTCAAATTACCGTACTTATTTTCAGACTGCTCTGATCGTAGACGATGCGAACGGTCGTAAACGACTGCTCATTAGGGGATATCCGGGAGAGGAACTCGCACTGAGTTTGCTAAGAACACTCCGGTATCTTGGTTTGACTTGATACGATTTGAAAGTTATGAATATCGAGAGGGTGGGGGATTCCGAATAGTGGAAAAAGTAAGCGAACTTGTAATAATTTGTTCTCTCAGAAAATATTGATTGCGGGTGCACTAAACAGATAACCATAATCACGCTCATTATTGCTGCTACCGTATTCAGACACTATTTCCCGGACATCGTTCCGCTTCTTCCCCGGCTCGTCGATCTCAATCCCACGGATCTCTACGCGAAAGCTGATCGATTGGTAATGGATGTAAGTGGTTTCGATATTGATGACTCACCTATTTTCCGTTGTCCATGACATTCATACGATAACATAGTTCGTAAAGGTTTCTGAAAAGTGAATGCATGTTATTGATATGATGATGAAGATGTCAATCAGCAACGGTCCCTTTCCCTTCCTTCGCCGCTGTTCCTTTCATTCTCCATCCCATGACTCATATCAATATGTGTACAGTGGAGACGGCAATAGGCCAATGGCTTTTCTTATGATGCGAAGAGCATGCATGCGAAACCATTGCTGTTTCTTAGTAGAATTCGAAGCGCTGCAACATAGAAAGTTGATTTATGCGAAAAGTTACTATGTGCCAATGAGAAGGGTAATAATTAATTAAAATACTGAGTACTTCCTTATGCTATTAAATAGTGAGTAATATATCCCTTGAAGGTGTCCCCGCGTCCGTGTCATTCCTTCAGAAGGACCTATGCTGCCCTGTGCGACCTCCACGATCAACCTTATAGGGATGAGGTGGCTTTATTGATCCCTTAATCATTCTTAGAGTCGCGAATCACGACGTTTTACTAGTCCGCTTTACGAAATTGTCTCTGCGTCTCTCCAATTTTCATGCTCTCTCGCCTCTACTCTCTTAATTTGCATACGAATCTATTCTACGCAGCAGAACGCTGTGCGAACAGTCATTCTGATCAATATTTCGCACTACATTCGAAGTAATAAAATATAATTAGATAAGACGCTTGTGAAGTGGGCTATTCAGGTTGCATGGGATGTGGAGAAGATCTACACGGCGAATCGGATAACGGACTTGCACATCGACGACTTCTCCCATCTCCTTCCCAAGTACGGTATAGTACGGTAGACTATCTCTTACTATCGCAAACTGAAATCTCGCTAACAATTTAGCATCGCAATTTAGACGGAAGAGTGGGGGATAGTGGCTATCTTCATACGTGGGCACCGACCCGAAGTATGGGTGGTAGGCCCATATTTGTTCGGAATTTTGCTTTGGTAGGCCTATATTTCCTACAAAATTTCAATTGGTAGGCTTGATTGCGTACGCTTGTAGGCCCGTTTCTCAAAATATTGCGGGGAAGGTTGCCCACATATGGCTATCTTACTGTAATACAGTAATCCTTTCACTCACAGAGATCTGCTTGCTATTGTCGCGGTTCTACAGTTCTCATCGTACTTTTCTGGTCTTATCATTGATGGAATGCGAATCTCCGCTGAGGTATGCGTCTTTGTGTTTAACCATTATGTTATTAGTTTACTCTAACTAAATCTTAAATCGTGAATAATCTCGTAATACTCCCGCTATCAGATGGTGGAGGTCATCCTCGGCGTGGTACGTCATTCAATTTCCCTCAAGAAGCTCGTTTTGTCCAACTGTGGCCTGACCAGGTATGTTTGTTTATACGCGGACTGCTTTCCTTAAAATATCTTGTGAAAGTTGAGCATTGAAAGTCGTAGACAATCGAATTTTCTTCTTTTCAATCATACAAATTTGACTATTATATTGGACTACCAGCTCAGTGTTTGTCACGCCCATGTTGTCTACCGTAGTGTCAAGTCATGGGATATGCCATTCGTTGGCCTAACAACAACTCTCAGCCGGCCTTGTCTCTCCCCTACAAGGGATAGAGAGTGTTGTTAATCCTTTGTTTACCCTTTTCCTTGTGAGTGCGTCCGTATTGAATAGCGAAGAAAGCTCTTCACTCGCTCTCTCTCTTACCTCCTACCCTCTGCCCTCTCCATCCCCCTCCTCCCCGTCGGATAATAGTATCGAGTGTTGTGTTTTCTCTGCAGGGAACTGCCGGGATTGCTGGCCTCGGCCCTCGCGGATAACGAGCGAATTCCATTGGAACTGATTGACCTGTCGAAGAATGCGACGCTTGATGATAGGAAAGGTATGCAGGGACATGAAAGCACGGTTACAGTCGTAGATCAATCTGGGGGAGATGATTGAACACTGTGAATGTGTTAACAGTAAAAGTAAACGAGTTTCTCGTTTCTACTTCAATGGATAGTTTATACCCTAGATCTCAGTACGGATGCAGTAGATGTCGAAATAGTCTACCATAACAAGATACCGTATCCCCTATCCCCTTCCCTCTACAGGCTTCGCATCGCTCTCCTCGTCCCTCGCGGGTCTTCCCTGTCTCCATACCATCAAACTCTCAGAGTGTTCCCTGAGTGAGAAGTCCCTCCACTCCCTCTACTCCTCCCTCTATGCTTCCCTCTCTGCACGATCCAATACTGCCAAGGGAGTCGTCAGTATCGACATCTCCACTAATGTCATCAAGGTGAGAGGGTTACGGTAGCATAATTTGTCCTAAACAATTGAATTCGGAGGGAAAGTGCCTTGATTCCCGAAATTTTCTCGAGAAAAGAGTGCCTTGGTTGCGTCGTTTCCGACGTAGTATTTTATCTATGACGGTATTAGCGAAAATTTATGGGATTGGTGCATAGTGCAAGGCATAGTAAATGACTACTAGTCATTAGCTACTTGTACTTGCGGAGCTTTTCTTTCTCAAAATATTAATGACTGTTGAGGACGACGTTTCATCGCTGGTAAACCTGCTGTCCCTGTGTACTTCCCTTCGCTCTCTCAACCTCACCGACTGCCATACTCCCCTCGACAAGTTGTGGCCAGCACTCAAGTATGGGTGTCTCCAGGTTAGCCCCCCCCCCTTGGCTTCCTAAGTTGGCTATCATTATCGTACAATAGCTTTTGAGAAGTAAACCGTCAAGTATGATTACTGCATGAACGGTGTGCTTTCAGCTGGAGCACCTGTACCTGTCGGGGTGTACGGTATCGTCCTCGAAGAAGCCCTCCCCGGATACGGTAGTCGCAGCCAAGGACTTTCTGTCTACCTGTGTCGGTCTGAAGACGATGGACCTGAGTAGGGTTCAGTTGAATGGGGAGCTGCTCAAGGCTCTCCTCACCGGACTCACCAATAACCAACAGGTAGACCAGGCTCTTTTTACCTACTAGTCAAATAACCTCATCATTTATGAGAATTTCATTACAATAGAATAGCAAGAGATAGGAGTATCATTGCAGTTGGAGCCGGTTTCGCTGATTCTTGATGGGAGTTGCGAGAAGCAATCAGCTGTTCTGGAGGAGTGTCTAGTGGGAGTGAGAGCAGCCAATCTCTCGTTGAGAGACTGCCATCTCGATGCCGATATGCCGGTACGTTTACGCGTTTATCTAGGGATACTGACTATTTCCTCTGTTAATCCGTAGTGTAAGAATATTGAAGTAAAATGAGCTGGAGATGAAATGGTGTCTCATTTGAGGGAGTCATTCGCTCCATCTCCCGTATGCCCATGTTGACGAGTCTCGATTTGGGAGGGGCGAATGTCGTTGGATTGAAGAAGAATACCAAGACTTCCCATCTCATTGGAAAGGCCGTCAATGAGATTGTTAAGCTCATTTCCACAACCAAGGTATGGAGGGTGTACTGTAGACTTTGACTACCGTAATCTTCTGTCATATTCCACTAGTCGGTATAGAAAATATCTGTATGAATGCTACCGTAACCTCCGCTCCCTTCCCCTCCTACTCTCCTACAGAATGCCTACCGTACCCCCTCGCAGACCCTCACTTCCCTCTGTCTCTCCGATGCCCATCTCGGCAACCACGTGTCGCTCCTCATGAACTCCCTCGGGTCCTGTAATACCCTCAGGGTTCTCGATCTGTCGGCCAACGACCTAGGCAACTTTGGACTGAGGATCCTGAGCAAGGTATGCATATTCAGACATTGTAGTTCCTGACATATCCAGACAGTATTATTTGTAGTTCTAGTAATGTAATTTTGGAGCTGGCGTATGTTTAGTGAATGCCACAATGAATTGGGGAGAATGGTGAGGTGTGTTGAGGCTCTGGAACTGAACGTGTCCCTGCGTGAACTGGTCCTGGATTCGAATCACATGGGAGGCGAGGGAATGGCCGATCTCGCCTCTGCCATGCAATACAATATCACTCTTCTCTCCATGCCCTGTCCCTTCAACGACATCTCCGAGGCCATTGCCAGGGGAGAACGAACGAAGGTGCGCGGTCTTTCATCTTTGATCTTCGGCTGATTGATCTCTGACCTTTGAGGTGAACTTTGCTTGGAGTCGGATCGAGTCTTGCCTGGATCGCAATCGGAAGGGCGAATTGGTGTACGAGACTGCGAGGAAGAGAGCGGGAATGAGTGGAGAGGGAAGGGCGAAGGAGGATCTACCCGATACTGCTCATATCGTCGAGGAGTTCCTAGGCAAAGTCAGTTTGCGATACTCTCGGATTACGGCAGTCCCTTTGCAGATTCGCGAAGATACGGGACGGTGGATGGCAGAGAGGATGAGTGGAGGAGGGCATGGGGATGGGGGAAGGGCCGAGACTAGTGCAATGGAGAGATTGAGGGAGACCGTGCAGAGGTGAGGGGGAGGGGTTGTGGTATTATGAAATGTAGTGGCTAGAGTATAGCTGATTCTAGAGGAGTCGACTAGTCGAATGAGTGACGACACACCGTATTGTTCAATGAATTCCTGTGTTTGGTAAAATGATCGAAAGATGTTACCGTAACCGCTTGCAGAGACGTGTATTCGTCGCTGTCGGAATGGATCTATCAGGAGATGGTAGCGAGTAGGGAGGCTGAGAAGATGCACGCAACGAGTGCAGAGAGAAAGGTATTATTCATGAGAAGGTCCTGCTTGTCCTATGCTGTAGTCATTTCGCATATCCACTCCGTTGCAGTGTTTATTTTGTCTACAGTATCCCAGTGATTGCGGCTACAGTAATATAATCAATGTAGCTACCGTATCCCCTTGAGACGATGACGGTATCCCATCGATCGGGAACCCCTCTGTCCGACTGCGCGTCGCCCTCTCTCACGTGCAGACCACGAAGCATTCTCACCGATATGAAGAACGGTATCGATTTATCGATTGCCTTGAACTAACCGTCGTTATGCCTTAGTGACCTTCTCCTTGTCAGGTGAGAGTGGAGTGGAGACGTTGATCGACGTTCTCGGCCCTCCCAAGTCCTCTTCCCTCTCTCATCCCTCCAAGTCGCGACCCAGACCTCTACGAAAGAAGGTGGCACAGGTAGGATTATCTCGGAATATTGTTAGCTTCGTTTGTTTATACGAAATATTTATGTATTTACGCCGAATCGTACGGCTAAATTTCCATATGTCAATCCAAATTTAACTGTTGTTTTGAATATGAACATGTGAAGTTACAGTATGCTTCTCCATTATACAGTATCCCCTAGCAGGCCAACGCCCCCACTCCCCCCATCGAAGAAGAACGTCCCTCGTCCCCCACGGACTCCATCGGGTCGAGTAGCGTAGAGAACCGCCCCGTAAGTCCCCTCGAAGATACCGTAACCGCCTATCGCAAACTGAACTCTTGCCTACAGTATCCCTCTCCTTCAGGTGAACGGGGGTGAACGTAGTGGGTCGCGAGTGGCCCTTCTGCCCCCCACGTGGTCGGAGGGGAGTGTGGGCGGAGGGGAGGACTCCCCTTCCCTCTCCCCCTCCCACTCCCTTCCTCCTCCCCTTCCCTTTTCCCTCTCTCAATCCTGCGATGCCTCGCCTCCTCCACTACCCAAGAGACAGGTTAGCCCCTTTGCTAGCAATCCTGGTTTCTTATGACCTCCCGTGTTTGTAGGATACAGTCTATACGAGTAATACACTATCTAGTAAGCTATACTGTAGTATACGGTAGCATAATACGCTCTTTTAGATGGCTACTCCGCCCTCTCTCCCACCCAAGCCGGAGAAGTTGAATAGAGAGACGAGCAGGGACGAATCTCCTGGAAGTTCGCGAAGAAGCGTAGCTGATATGGCCAGATTGTTCAATCGATGAGCAGAAAATACTGCATCACTTTCAAGTTATCTGCCTTTACTCTTTCGTTTTTACTTTCTTTACGTTCACAAACTTTACTGTAGATAGTTTCCCCCTATCATATGTTTATGTTGGCTAGTCTAGGCTATTTTGATGAAATCGATTGAGTTATTTTTCAACTGTCTCCCATGAGAATGGTCCATTCTACTAGATAGTTCATCTAGTTCAGTATCCCCCTTGAGCATATTCACCTTTCGTAGCAGTCAATCACATAATATTATTATGAGTGCTTGCGTGCGATGTTATCCCCTTCCTTGGTATGGTTCCTCCTCATCCCGATCCCTCTTTATATGTGATATACTCGTGGTATAGTCGTCTTCTTTTAACCCCTTCTCAGTATACTGTAATGGTTACGGTATGTCCCAGTCACTGTATTCATTCGATTTGTATGCATGTCCTTGCCCCCCTTCCCTTTGATTTCCTTGCATATCCTTCCATAGACCGCTTTCTTCTCAATGCCCTTGTTTATCGTCGTCTTATATCGTTGTTTCTACATTTCCCTTTCTCTTCACTGCATCAATTTGTAGCTTACTTTACAAGAACCACGGGACACTATGCCAAATGATGTGTTTTGTATTTGAGATACAAGTTAAAAAGCTTTGCTAACCTAGCCTTTCTTGTATATACTTATTCTAACACGAGATGATATTTGTAGACAATGCATAAGACTCGCTAATGTTTATATCTGTCTTGCAGCATAAAGTTATTTATTACAATCAAGAACTACACGTGTTCTCTGTTGAAGTTCGGAACTCCATACTCATTGTATCATTATTTCTGGTATGTTTTTTTAGGTTGCTGATTTTCCTACATAGATTTGAAAATTCTTTACGATAGTCAAAATCAGTAAAAAAAATGGCTTAGTTACTGTAGATACAGTACCCTATTGTGTCTCAAGCGGAATTGTCTGAATAATATCGGTGACTACGGTAAGTAAATCAGTCGAACTGCGCATTTCTTATTTTGCTTCTTTGCTTTCGTCCTACTTTTCTACCGTTGTATGATATTTGTCCATTTCTTTCTCCTTCCAACCACCTCTTTTCAGGGTAAGTCGCCAGTTCTCAACGGACAATGGCGAAGCAACGCAAGTCACTCCAGAATAACCGAAAGGGCGCTACGTCCAAATTCTCGGACAAAGTCAAGACCCGTCCGAAGTATGGAGTCAAGCTCAATTCGACGCTTAAGAAGGGAAATCACAGTCTTAATCCAGGTGTGGAGTTAGGCCTACAATTCCATATTCAAAATTCGTCTACGAAGCTTTTCACTCCTAAAATGAATCCTAACTTGTCACTTGCTCCTTGCAAATTGAAATATGCATGAGAATGATTGTAGACCGTCCCCGAGAGGGACTTCATCAACGATCGAAGGCCACGATCAACCGTCTTCGCATGTACAAGACCTTCAAGCCCATAAGGTACCGTATCTTTAGATACTCGAATGTTTTGCCGGAACAATGCAATAAAATGCGTAATCTTTTTTTAGAAAACTGGTAGTAAACTTGCCGTGGGAATGACGTTGAACAATGACGATTGCAGAGACAAGAACGGAAAGATTAAAGTAGCCGCTCCGTTTCAAGGATGGCTCAAGTCGGGATCCGTGGCAAGGGTCGAACCCCATAGGAAGTGGTTCGGTCAGTGATCAAGTCTTCTGTTATATCCCTCTAGAGAAATGTTTTAGTGTCCCAAGCGAAGAGTAAACATTCTTTATAAGTGTAATTCCTTTTAAATTGCCTTTTAATTCAGGCAACACGCGTGTGATCGGCCAGGAACAACTACAGAAGTTCCAGGAGAACCTGGGGAAGGTGCTCAAGGACCCCTTCCAGGTCAGGACCATTTTATCCCTTTCTTGACGTACTACTTTAATCTGCTTTACAATATATATGATGTTACGCTTACTGCATAGATTATTTACTTCTTTGTTTGTTCATAAGTGGGCAAATGACGATCCTATTACAGGTGGTGATGAAGCAGACGAAACTGCCTATTACTCTGTTGCAAGAGAAGGCCAAGGTACGAAGATTATTTGGGATGATCCTACTCTTTTTGTTAGCTTTTCACCCTTTACATTGTGTTCGTGTAATGTAGGAATTGGCAGAGTATGATTTCAATGATTCACATTACAATACCGAAGCCCATTACGCGTACATCGTAGATAAAATTAAATAAAATTAAATGATTGCAGCAACAGCGATCGCATATCGTGGATACGGAGTCATTCGAGCACACTTTCGGAAAGAAGGCGCTGAGAAAGAAACCGAAGTTGGCTGTCGACACGATTGAGGTTATTATGAGACTCCGGCTATCGACTCTTATTTGGAGAAGAGGATGTAGACTAATGGCGATATGTGTAGGACGCTTATGAGGCTTATTGCGTTATAGTACCTCTATTTCTCCAAATCTGTTTTTGTATGAGCAAAATATATTAGTTCTAGAAGCTATCTTTGCATTATGATATTCATACTCCGAAAATATAAGGCTCGATTATAGTACAATATAAGAAGCGATTCAGGCGCTCGGAGAGCTGGCTAATGAGAAGCAATCCAAGTACAACGTTGTGGGAGACAAAGACCTCGAGGTTGGTCTATTGATTGATCTGTTGACGTAGTTGATCTGAGTCATCAGTAGATAGTTTAGTTTGCGATACTCATCTAGATGGTGTTTCCCTTGCAGGTCGCGGGAGTGGACAAGGAGCGCTACGAGAACAAGAACCCCCTTTTCAGGGCGGGACAGAGTAATCGAGTGTGGGGGGAACTGTACAAGGTAGGCTAATTATTCCTTCTCCTTTGCTGACTCCCTGCATATTGACGTCACTTCTCGATTTCCTGTGAATGACTCGTTAATGTCGTCGTGAAGGTACTAGATTCATCGGATGTCGTCGTGCAAGTCATCGATGCACGTGATCCGATGGGAACGAGGTGCAAGCATGTCGAGGAGTTCTTGAAGTCAGTGACTATTACGGTCTTTATCTGCGAGTGTTATCAATCGATATCCTTGAACGATCTAAGAGATGCGCTTAAGGAAGGAGCGTCCACACAAACACCTCGTTCTCGTAATCAACAAGGTCGATCTCGTGCCTACTTGGGTTACGGTAGGTCACCTTATTGTTATTGGTTACCCGGTTATGAACCTACCTATCATAGTTCAGTATGTCGGCCAGTTAGAGTTAGTTAGTTGACTATAGTTCAACCTCGCTATTAATACTACCGTATGGAAAAGTGTGTTCAGCGTAAATGGCTGGCTGAGCTGTCGAAGGAGGTGCCTACAGTAGTCTTCCACGCATCGATGCAGCACTCGTTCGGAAAGGGCGCCCTCATCAACCTCCTCAGGCAGTTTGCCAAGCTACACAAGGAAAAGCCACAGGTTAATCCACTCTTTTTACTCTGAAATCACTATTGCTATGATAAACGTTGAATAATAAGGATTACAAGTAGTGACCGTCTTCAATTGCAGATCTCAGTGGGCTTCATCGGCTATCCGAATGTGGGCAAGTCATCGATTGTGAACACACTTCGCAAGAAGAAAGTGTGCAAGACTGCACCCATTGCCGGAGAGACCAAGGTACTACTCATTATCAAGTTCATGACAAATTGATCGCTTATTTGTGGGCAATAACGGCGCGAATCCCATGTATACTTGATCTCTGATCTCTGACCAATGGTCTCCCTTGAGGTATGGCAATACGTTATGCTCATGAAGCGCATCTACCTCATCGACTGTCCGGGAGTCGTATATCCGCAGGTTTGGATTTCCCGCCTTCCGATTACATTTGAATATTGACCCTGATTCAGGGAGACACGGAGACGCAGACGATTCTGAAGGGAGTGGTGCGAGTGGAGAATGTGATGGATCCGGAGAACCACATTCAAGGTATGTTTCAGAGCTGTTTGATAAGCTGGGTTTTCATCTTCTTGATATACGAAATATCGACATATCGACACTAAGAGGGCAATAGTTGTCAAATAGAGAATACTCTATAGTAATGAAGTAATCGAAAAATATTACTAGGAATCCTCGACCGCTGTCGGCCCGAGCACATTTCCCGCACGTACAATGTGGAATCGTGGACGGATCCCGAGGATCTAATGACGCAGATTGCGAATAGAACGGGAAGACTGCTAAAGGTACGGTAGGGGGGATACTGTAGACTCGTGAGTGTTCGTAGACAATAGATATCCTTGTGAGATGACGCGGTTATTACAATTATTTGAAGGGAGGCGAGCCGGACATCAACGCGGTCTCGAAGATTCTCCTGAACGACTTCCAGAGGGGTCGCATTCCCTTCTTCACCGCGCCCCCCGGGTGCGAGGAACGAGCCAACGTTGACTTTGACCAGGTGAGGGGATCATGGATGTTTATATTGGTTTAATGACTATAGTGTAGTTTCACGACGTTACTTGTATCGATTGATCATTGTGCATGTATGATGTGCAGGCGCCGATCAACGAATTATGTGCTGATGACGACGAGCCTGAACTGATATCTGAGAGGGGATCGACGGTGGGAGAGACGGAGGAGGGGGAGGGGGATGAGGAGAAGACTGAGGTGGGGGGAAGGGGAGGGGAGGGGGAAGAGACACGCAATGTTAAGGACACAGCATTCAGTAAATAGAAACGCAGAGCCGGAAGAGGAAAAAAATTGCGGGAAAAAGATTTGAACATAGCTGGGAAGCAATGCGGCATGCGTATGAGGTGCAGGTTAGCTTCTTCGTGTAGAGTGGCGACCTTGGCACCGCGCCAAATTCGAATTTTGATAATAGTGTGGACTAGTGTGATCGCGTTTCGAACTTAATTTATCACTTCTTTTTGCTATTTCTTTCTTTTTTCTTCTATTTTTTCGTTTAACTGGGGTTCTAAACAAGCGCAACGGCTAGATTAGTCTATTTTGAGCTAATTTTTATATGATGTGGATACTGTATTTTAGCCGCAGCTGAAAAAAGAAAAGTGGGCGGAGTTTTCCGTTTAACATTGCGTGAAGAGATGAGTAGAGCTGTTGAGCAGTAGAGGAGACAGAGAGAAAGAGGCTCTTATAGGGAGGAGAGACGGCGGAAGAGGAGGAAGACCTCACGGACCTCGAGAGCAACGTTTCCGGTTCGTTTCATCCATCATTGCCATTATTCACTGCAGTTGATTGAACCTTGCGAGGTATAGAGAAGCATTCTAATCGTATTGGTTCAATTTGAGGTCTGACCGATCTGTCCGGAATCTCGGATCTCGATGAGGATATCGCAGCGATGGAGGATTACGAAGAGAAGGACGAGGAGGAAGAGGAGAAGGGGATAAGGAAGAAGAAGAGTGTGAGTAGAGTAGTAGTAGACAATGGTGATTAAAGATACCCTGCACGGATTGCTTCTTGAATAATTTCTATAAGTGGAAAATACGATTGTATTATCTGTTAAAATATCAGCAATTCACCAGTTAACCAAGAAGACATTTATGAGTTGTTCGGTAGTGATTGCCGTAATCCCTTGAATTCAGTCTCTTGCTCAAACGGAAGGTCGACGAAGCAGAGGAAAGAGAGCGGGGAAGAAATTGACGGAGAAGAAGAAGAGAATCGCCGCTTCCAGGGGAAAGTCCATTGTCGAGGCTGCGAGTACGGTAGGTGGATGGGAGGTAGGGATACTGTAGGGTACTGTAGGAGGGGGATCAAGGATGCGGTAATCGTATTACGGTAGTCGATTACGGTATTTGCAGTCGAAGTCGGGTACGGTATCGATGACGAAGGGCGTGGCCAAGACGAATATGTGGAGGAAGAAGTTGGAGAAGAGAAAGAAGGTGAAACACCAACAGTAAGGGGGCGGATTTCCTCGTTATTCCCGTCGTTCTCTCGTTCCTTGTTATCGTCCCCCTTCATTATCTTCACTTCCCAAGGGAATGGTCACGGAAAGATTATTCAAGATTATTTCCCCTTCCTTGTTTGTTGTAGTCAAACTGAGCACTTTTGCCCAAAACTGGACCGCTCACTTGTTGTTAATCCACCTTTGTTGTTTTCTTTTTTTGTTTTGTTGAGTAATTGAAGTGTATTCGGAAGAGTGGGAATAAATGTATCTAGAACGCTGTGGTTTCCTGTATCTATGCGGTTGTCTCGCCGTACTATATCTGACTAGGTCAGCCGTACTAGATTATCGTGAATTGCAGATAGCAGAAGAATACGGTAAGCGGGGTGATACTGTATTGGAGGTATCGGAAGGGGAGTACTGTAGATTGGGAGTACGGTAATCGAGAGAGGGAGGACGAGATAAGATGGGCGATGATGCATCTGCTGCTGCTTGTGAAGGTGAGTGGGAATGGATGGGGTTACTGTAGACTACGGTATTAGAGAACAGCTGTCATACCTTTTCTAGATTATTGATGTGCTGTCCTTTGTAGACCTGAAGTTCTTCGAGAGACGACTCACAGAAGTCATCGGCCATATGCAACCGAAGGCAACGAAGTGGAGAGGTACTGTAGCCATACTGTAGTTATGGGCCGTTCATAGGGGTCTACTATACTGCAATACGTATGTCATTGTTTTCGAGTAGTTAGCACCTTTCGCGAAAAGCTGTGCAGAAACGAATTCTTTATCTACCGTACCCTTTCCTCTTACAGTAGTCCTGTTGGCGGTATCCCTCACCACCCTCCTGTCATCCTATCAATGGATCGTTGATCCCACCTTGCGATCGGTACGTGTATCGGTTATACGCTGATCTCTGATCTTTAATCTCTGATCTTTGATCTTTGATCTCAGATGCCCTTCACGGAGTCGATGTCCAACCACAAAGTCTTCTCGATCGCTCTTCCCATTCTTCTCTTTCTCTTCGTTGTCTTCGGAATCCATCGAAGGGTCGTTGCGCCGAGCATGTAAGTGTTTCTTTGAACTTGTTTTGGAATGAGAATGTTTGGATATTTTGTCTTTATCTGAATTTCTGTATTCCTCTTCTCCGTATCTCTCATCTGATCTCTCTCTCTCCATGATGTCGTCCCCTCTTCCTCCCTTGTATTCCCTTCTTCCCTCCTCTCTCCAACTCTCGATTTTCCTCCCAAGACTGTGCATCTATCTATTGACCCATCTCCATCTCTACCCTATATTCCTCCCTCCTCATTCCCCTTTCTTATTCTTTGGAGTCTTTCCTGTCCTGTTCGCGGCTATTTCTTATTCCAACTCAGTCGTTGACAGCTGGAATGAAGGTCGAAGCAGAGGAAAGAGAGGGATAGGTATAAAGAGCAGTAATTGCATTAGGTTGTGGGATGCGCGTCACGAAAGGGCTGCAAGTATATCTCGTAGGGGATAATTTGGATGGGCGAACTTTTCGCAGCATTTTCATGGCATTTCGATGTGATTCATGCAATTGCGAAGGCTCTGACTGGCCCTGTCTTCTTGCTGGAGTCTACGTGGCTCTGATTCGGGAAAGGCCGGCAAGCCATCTGGAAGGGTATGGGATAAGGGGGCGAAGGGAGCAAAGTCTCGGCTTACGCGCCATTCTAATGACTCGTAGCTCCTCTGGTTCCCCTTCCTTCCCTTCCCAGTCCTTTCCCTTCTTCCCCTCTTCTCGGCTGAGTTATGTTTCACTTGTTTCATTTGTACACCCTTGCGCATGGCTGCCTTCTAAAGGCCTTCCCTTCCAATTCTTCATCTTATCCTTCTCTTCTTCCTCTCCTTCCTTCTCCTCTGGATCTCCTCTCGTCCCTTTCTTATCCTCCCCTTTCTCCTTGTAAGCCCTACGCTGAAGACGATACTCCGTTTCACAATACTCGATGACGTCACAGGTCTTAATTCCATGCAAGCATCCAGAAAGCCGTAAAATGAGCATATAAAGATTATGATGCCGTTCCCCCTTATTTTCTTCCCTCTTTTCATACATGGGTGCCACACTTTCCCGCATAAATTTTAAAGCATACCGCTACGACTGTACCAAGTAATAACTTAATGATTTAATGTATTAATTTTATAATTTAATAGATTATCTAGTCTACCTTTCATTGCCAAACTGAACTTTTAGATGGCTACAGAGCTATCAGCTAAACAGGCGGGTCGGTGTCCCCATCTGGACCTTCCTCTTTTCTCAGCCTTTTCTCCTCCCTTCTCATTTCATCTTCCCAATGTGTCTACACAATGACTAGCTGTAGAGGAAAAGTGGAAAGGGAAATGAGAAAAGGAAATGAGAAGGGGTAGTCACTGTGACTCACGTTGACTCTGAGCACTGCCTCTTGTGTACCCTCCCTCTCCCTCCTTGAGAGGGAAGAGGAGAGACAGAGAGTAACAGTCTCCCCTCATTCACTCTCTCTCTATTACTGTCCAAACCAACCTTCCCTCTTCTCGTCTTTCCTTTCTTCTTTACAATCGTTCGATTTCTAAGGAAAATATTGGGAAAAGTCGATTTGAACACTGACATTTGACTGAATGAATGAAGGTTACTTCTATGCGACTAGGCAGCTTTCCTCGCGTATTCTTCACCCATACGTAGGCAGTGTCTGCCGTTAACTTACTGCAGTGGTCCTCCCATACATAGATATCGCACAATTTCGCTAAGAAATTATTTTGCAGTGAGCCAACCAATACATGAAAAGGTTTTGCAGTAAGCCACCCAACCACGGTACCTGCAACCGTGCCCACCTATGTTTACCTCTCTCTTTCCCTTCTCCCCCTCCCCATTCCCTCTCTTTCCCCCTTCATATCCATATCTTGTCATCTATCCAAACACAGCTTTTCCCCTCTTTCCCTCTTCCCTTCTCTTCTCACCAAGTTTTGAACGAGGAGTCGTGGATCGTTCGTTTGTTCGTTTGTTGTCTTCCCCCCTTTTAACCCTTTTCTATCTCTCTTACCTCCCCTCTCCCTCCCTCGTTCCCTTCTAAGATTAGTTACCCTTCCTTCTCTTCCAGACATTCGCTCTTTCCTTAATTACATAGTACAACTTTTCTCTAATTTCCTTTCTGTTGTTTACCACAACTGTCTCTTCTTCCAATGGACTCTTTCAAAGCTTTTCTCATAAACTGTTACTTTTATCCAGAAAATCCTTCTATTGAATATTCAAAAAGTAGCTTGTATTAATGCTATAGTTGTTGTTCTCTCACCTACTTTCTCCCCTGTGACCAGTGACGTGTTCGTTCTCTGCGATGACAAGTGTTTGTCCTCTACCTTGACTCTCCCTTCCTCCCCCTCCCCCTCCCCCTCCCCCTCCCCCTCTCAGTCCGTCGAGACCCTTCAATCATTCAAAGCAGCTTCACTATCATGGTTCATCCCCTCCCATTTCGCTTCCTTTGCATTCTCTTCCTCTCTCCGCATTCTTCTCATGTCTTTCCTCGCCTTTTTTCTTTTTTTTTCTTTTCTTCATTTTTTTCTTCAATTCTATCATTCAATGGCTCCACTAGGGTTTGAAAATGAAGCGCGATTAGCGTATTTATCGTCTGACTCTCTTCATTCTTTCATGTTCCTGATTTATCTCTCAATCTGATAATGCGATTAAAAGGCTTGGTTTTCAAACCCTAGACTCGACGTTGAATGGAATGTTGCTCAAAGGCATTCCATAGCCTCGTCAGCTCAATCCCTTTCCCGTGAACGCTTTGATCTCAGCACACTGCTAATTGAGTCAAAGCCTGATAGAATACGCATATTCGTAGTTTCATTTTTCTTCATTCGTCTTTATGTTTTCCTGTTTATTCAGTCTTCTAATCGTATCTCCCCCAGTCCATGCTGTCACCACAAGTACTCCCCCATCATATCCTTCTCTCCCTCTTCTTGTACCCTTTATCCATCGTCTGGTCATTCATTCCTTCATTCTCTGAACAAGTCCTTCTTCCCCTCTCCATCTCTTCTTTTTCCCTCCTCCTCTCTCATTCCCTCCCCCTCCCCCTCTTCCCTTACTTGAGTACTACTCTTATTCCTCTCCCTCTGAATGATGGACTAGCGTTCGTTCTCCTTTTGAGGAATTGAGTATGACGGGGCAAGCAATTCTACCTTCTTCACTTTCCCTCAACTTTCGCACTATACCATAGGTTGTTCCGATGACAGTATAGCAATCCTTTCGCTCATTATCACTTGATTGTGAGAACCCATCAAGCAGAGGAGAATGGAATGCTCTACTCTACCAGAGTATTTGCTTCTTTCGTAGTTTCCTTTCAGTATCTCCTATCTATTTGCAACTTGGTCATGGTCACTGGAATCCTTCTCCCCAACTCCTTCCAAGTAGTATTCCCATTCCCTCGCACCTCCTCACCCTTCATTCCTCTTTCTTTTCCTCCCCCTCCTTCTTCTCTTCTCTTCCCTTCCTCATTCCCTCTTCTTCCTACTCGAGAGTTGTTGTCTTCCGGTCCTTCCCACAGGCTAGATAGAGATGGAATGAGAGGCTCATTAGCGGCTGTGCTTTCTGAATCGCCAGAACTTTGGGTGTTTTTTAAAGAATTTTAGCAGGTAGCCTCATATTTGTTAAACCTGTCTGTCGAAGTATACTATTATAAATGTAGTTTTGCTTCTATTCAACAGAACTAGTTTTGCTTCTATTCAACAGAAAAAATCCCAACCCAGTAGTATCTCTCCATTGTTCATCTTTCTCTGCTGAGAAATGCGTGACATTCTTCACTGATTGCTGAAAGATGTAGCAGGTCTCGAGAGAATTGGGAGGAGGAGGAAGAGAAGCTTGTAAAAGTTGCTCTCTCTTTCTCTCCCTCTCCCTCTCTTCATTTCATATGCAACTTCTCTGTCCATTCCCTCACAAACTCACTCTACGCATAATCTTTTGTTTCTTGAGTGCTTCCGCGGTTTTTAAAACCCTCATTTTTAAGTATAATATCTTCTAATTTCAGCATCGCCGCTCGTTGCAGGGAAGCACTGAGTGCCTTCAGTTTGAGCTGCGATGAGGTGCGCTTTATTTTTTTATTTATTTTAATACTTTATTTTATATATTATATTTTTAAAAAACGATACTATATCATGGTCTGGGAAAGGCCAAGACATGGGCAAAAGGGGGTATTATGAGATTGAAAGGAAGGGAGAGTTGGAGGGATTAGATTAGAAATGTTAGATGTGGAGGGGAGGGAAGGAGAAGGGGGACGAGGGAGGGAATGAAGGAATGAAGGAATGAAGGGGTACTGATTACCTTTCTCAGTGAAGGGATTTGTGTTGCTGACGTAGCATTAGCACTAGGAGGCATGTGGGAGATTTGCGTCTATATCTTTGGCTAAAGGATGTGGATAAAGTGCTTGCAATTGCGTGGTCGATACTGTCTGGGAGGAGTCTGTGAGACTTCCGCAATAGATCTATGTTTCCATTAAGTGAATAAATCCCTCTCTTTGCAGAACGGTAAGTTGATAGTGAAGCCTGCGATGTCCCGAACGTCCAACAACGAGTTGCCCTATCGAGGCTGAGCTGACCCCATTGGACTACCGTAATCCACCCCCCCTTCCGCCCATTCCTAGACCACTTGTAATGTATACACAGTCCCGTAGTTGCTGGCTAGTCGAATCTCCCGGCTACGGTAGTATTCCCCTCTTCATCTTTAGAATAATGCTAACACCTCAAAGCGGGAATTGTCGATTGTGATCCATTAGTACTCACCTTTACTATGAGTAGGCTACAAGTTGAAGTTGTTTGTAGTCCAATAGCCGTTAATTATTTACGTCCCTTTAACTTTTAATCTTTGCTCAATGGGGAAATCTTAATGTTCGAATATTCTGTGTTGTACTATTCTACTCGATTGATTAGACACCAATACTAGATTACAGTATCCCTCATCCTGCTCTACTCTTAGATTACGGTATCCGATCATATACAATATACCCTCCCCTTACTGTACTTGTTCTTAGAAATGCCTAAATATTCACTGTCAATTGGACTCATGTTTTTGTAGACCAGCAATGAGCTTTGACCAGGACTTGCTAGCTTCTCGTAGATATTCAATTGCTATCTGTGATGTTTCCCTCCCTTTGTCTCCCTATTCCCTTCCCTTCTCTTTTCCTTATCACATTGCCCTCTCCCATCGCACTATTTCATTAAAGGGACCGATAGTCCCACTTTCCCTTCCCCTCCGGGTCTTTCTTTCCTTTTCTTCAGATGTAATGCATCGCATTCGTTTCATTCTAATTGTTTGTCAACAACGGAGTAAAGTCTCAACTCTTGCCTCAGTCTCTTCGAGTATGGTCAAAGGTGTCCCCATCGCCGCAATGCCTATCTATCCCCCAGTCTTATCTCTTCTCTATTAATAGTCAGTCTCAGATTCGATTATAACAACCTCCACCTCCTCCCTTCTTCTCTTCCCCGTCAGCCTACAGTAACCACGACGGCGGGTTAGTCCAAGGGGATTACTGTAGCCAAACTCAGCTGGGATATGTTTCAGAACCAGTCCTCGTGAAATAAGCTTTAGACTGAAATTCGCGTTTTATGGGTTACATAGTCGAATTGCAGTACTAGTACCCGATAAACTGGGTTGTGCAAATACGCAAAACACTGGATGTAGTGCTCTTTGTCTCTTGAGTATCGATACAAATCGGATTAGTCACGATGTCACGATTAGATTAGTGTAATGGTGAGTCAATGGGTTTGCCGCCTTTGATGAAACTCCAATCAGGCAAAATTTCGAAACATAGGCTATGGTAGGACCTGCTTTGCTCAAGTGGCTCATTCGATTACCGAGCTAGGGGTGCCTTGATCAATGTCCCTCTTTGAATACCTGAGATTGGGAATGGCTCAGTTAGCATACTGTATGTTAGCGTGTGTATACTGTAGTCTACCGTAATGCTCTGCTATTTTACTGGCCTTCATCTGAAGAAGCACTTAACATTCCTCGAAGGACATTACTGTAGTCTACCGTAGTCCAGTCAGTCGATCGATTACCGTACCCTCTCCCCTATCTACCGTATCCTACCGTATCCTTTTCCCTTTCAGTCGCGGACTATCCGTACCTTCGCGTAAGTTGTATGTTTGTCAGTCTTCGTTCGTATTATCTAAGCTTCGCCTTCTTTTTTTCCTTTCTTTCGTCCTGTTCCTGTGTTGTTGCAAGTGTTATGCGAAAGAGACGGAGAACCCGGTTCGGTTATGTTTCATTTCCCTTATTTATGGGACCCTGAAAGCATTCATTATTAGCTTTTTCAATGCTGTTTTCATGAATCTACTAAAATATCTGCCGAAACCGATCCTGCATTGAATTCGTTTAACGTTTAGCTGCTTCCCATAGAACGCTTTGTGCTGTCCGGTGTGCAGTGAAACATAACGGAAGGAGGTTCCGTGACTCCCTGCCAACCCTTCTGCTTCCCCTTCCCCCTCCTTTTGCCTTCTTCTTCTCTTCGTTCGCTTGATTACTCATCCCTCCTTCCATGCAACCCCTTCCCTCTCCTTATTCCCTTGTTGTATGCATACCTTTTGCATGTCTTGACATGTCTCGTAGCAATCTTTCATTCAAGCTTCTCCATCTTATCTATCTCATTTCTAGCCTCTCCATACCGTATGCCCCTCTCCCTCTACTCTCTAATGAGTGCCCTATTCATTCCCCCTCTTCTCCGTTCTCTTCTCCTCCTCTTCTCCTCCTCCTTTCCTTCTATTCACCGCACGTTCCCTCCCATTGTCATCTGTCCATCCTAGCATGTTCCTCCCTCTTCCTTTTCTGCTTCTTCTTCCCCTCCCCCTCCCCTTCCCCTTCCCTCGTTCCTCGAGATGTGCAAGGGATTCCCTCCAGTGGTTATGCTTCACCTTCAATAGATCTCTCTGAAACGCTGCCAGCCAAAGGACCCGCTATCTCATCTCTACTCCCCTACCCCCAGCTTCTACCCAGCTTCTCCCCCAGCTTCTACCCAGCTTCTCCCCCAGCTTCTCCCCCACCCCTCTTCTCCTCTTCTCTGCTTAACCCCCCTCTCCGTTCTACTACCGTAGTCTAGACAGAAGAGAGTAGTTCCTTCAAGTGGTTGGTGTACGGTATTCGCTCCCGTCCTACCGTAACCCCGTGATAATCAGGCTCTTCTTTGCAGGACCCGTAGGACACTCAGTGAGCGGCGGATCGGCCGCTCCCCACGTGGGAGACAAGATGATGGTCAGTCGCATTATCGATTTTAGTTACCTAATTTGCATATTGAACAAGATATTTAACGTGAATTAGGGCAATTTCGTTGCTTTGAATACCATACTGTTGTAAAAAGTAGTGGGTGAATCGTAAACACGAAAAGAGTGTGTGCACGCTTCGATCCTCTATCACTCGAGTTATGTCTCTCTTTCTCTGCGTCTCTCACTCGTCCCTACTCTCTCGTCGTGCACTCTCTTTCTCTTCCCTCAAAGACGTCTCTCTCATTCTCTGTCCCAGTCTGCTCACCAACAATAAGTGTCCTTTTCTTCTCTTTCCCTTCCTCCTAGTTACACGCTTTTTATCAGCTTCTCTCCCCTCCCCCTCTCCCCCTCGTAGTTCTCAAAGAGCTGTTTCTCTTCTTCCTGTTTATCACCCTCAGGGATGGTCAACTACTCTCCCCTCTTCCCTCTAATATTTCTCTCTTTCCCTCTCTCCACCTTCTCTCATCATCTCCCTTCACCATGTGACAATGAGACCAGAACAACAGCTGTACCCTCTCAATCAAATGAAATCATCATTTGAATTCCCGCCCTCTCGACTCGTTCAAACTCCGTCTTTGATGTGCAGGTGGTAGACGGTCTCGGATTGGAGTTGGTACCGTGGGATCGGGCACTCGACATGATCCTGTCGGGGATTCGGCTATTCTTCACGTCAGTTTACCTTTTGACTAACTTATTTCAAGACTTTCTTAGCATTCCGACTATATATTTTGTAAGTTATCCTCCTTATTTGCAGTTTCAAGAGCTTAACCATGGCTGTTAGTGTATTGGGATATAAAGAACATGAAGAATGATGGCTTCGTTATTGATAGGAGTTAGGATCATGTTGTTCTTTCAGTTTCTTCATCGTTGTCGGAGGTGCGATTCCCTACGTCTTTCAATACGCGGAGATTCACCATCGGTTAGTCATTCCCTTCCCCCTTCTCCTTTCCCCTTCTCCCCCTCCTCTTTTTCTCTCTTTCCTTGTCATTTCCCGTATTCTACCTCCCTTCCCTTCTCTTCTCACCTTTTCCAATTCGCCTCCATTCCTGTCCACAATACACTCATGGTTTCCGCCGGCAAAAGGGTGGTTGCCAGGGATAGTTTTTGTGAGCTTCCGTGAAATCGAAACATATAAACCGCATCTTGTATCCTGGCATAGCCATAAATAAAGAAAAAGAAAGAAAGAAAGTAGCAATGAATTGGTTGCAGCCGGAATGCCTCCGGATTCTCGCTCTTCGTGTGTCTCGCTCTGTGCGTCGCCAACATCCTCAGGATTCTCTTCTGGTCAGTTCGCGATTCGCTTATTCGAGGTTACGGTAGCCTCGTCAAAGTAGCATACAGTGCTCTGGATATGCCTTTTAAGCCTTCCGCGAGCTAGCATGAAACATCTGGAACAATGTAAGACAGTGCAAAGAAGGTTGTATTGATGTGCAGGTTCGGCAAGCGGTTCGACACGGCCCTTTTGTGTCAGTCCGTGGTCATGCTCATCATGATGATTCTCATGCTCGAGATCGCCGTGAGGATGAACAGAAAACACACTGCGAAGGCCCAGAGGAAGAGTCTGCTGAGTCAGTTGCCTTTGGATTATTTCATTTACAACTTCGACTATTTCTAAGGATACGATAGTTACACTGAAAGACTCATATGAAAGCAATTGTACAAATTCGCTAGCCGTTTAAAAGCCGTACATGAAAGTGTATTCCCCGTGGTTTCTAGCGTACTTTGTCTCCTTACCAGTAAGGGTTAATAGTTGTTCCTCTAGTCGTAGACGGGATACCGGTTTTGTCCCGCTGATGCACCCCTTTAGTCACACTTGGACACGGTAATTGGTCTGCCGTCGATTAACGACAAGGGGGTTGCTACCCGTTAGCTACTTGTACAGCGCCTTGAACGATAGACATGGGTTACGGTATTCGATGGTGTTCCTGTCAAGAGTCTTACTGTAGTCTACAGTATCAGTGTTTTAGAGGGAAACGTCGTTGATGGATTCTGGGCCTGGCACGACCTCTCGTCCTTCCTCCTCGCTCTAGGAATATTCACTGCCGCTACGAGCATACTAACGGCTCTCTTGATAAAGGCTGGTCCCTCCCGTCATTATTCCGATTACTTGGAAACGTCTGGATATTTGATGGGGTAGCAAATGAGCAGCAAATAAGCGTTTGATTCTTCACCCCATCCACCACAATTCCTTATTTATAAGTTTTGTATGGTATACTAATGCTCGCTTAAATGATCATTTCGCAATATTCCTTCCCCTCTTCCCTTCCCAATGCTCCATTACGCGAGACAGCATAGATAAATTAATTATTATAATTATGTTGAGTTGACTTGGTACGTGGAGGCCCTCGGCATGATCTCGTTGCTAGTCGAAGCTTCCCTCGGAATGCCTCAACTGATTACAAACTGCCAGCGGAAGTCAACCCAGGGAATGAGGTGAGCATTACTGTACATGGTTCATCATACTGTACGTCACCCATGCTGCTGTAGTTGTTCAAGCGCTTTGTAGCAGAGGTTTTGAATGCAATATAATTAAATTATATCTCGAAACCTTGGAATCTTTTCAGTCTCCCTATGGTTCTGGCTTGGCTGATGGGAGATCTGGCGAAGACGGGGTACTTCGTTGCCACGGGCAGTCCCCTCCAGTTCTGGGTCTGCGCCATTCTACAGGTTAGTTAGGGAGTCTGCTCTGAAGATTGACGAATATCCCTCATCTCACACAACTACAAAGATGCTCTTTAAAGGCGATTAGAAAACTGCAGCTATCCTAGAGTAAAATCCTTTGAGGAAAAATAGTTTAATAGTTGAAAAGTATTGTTTGACCTTCAGATTTCGATCGATATCTTCATTCTCGGCCAAGTTGTAGTCTTCCGTAACAAGGACACCTCTTCATCGCTACCGTACACCGACAGTTCGCCTCCCCTAGCTGATATGGATTGATTCCCCCTTCTACCGTATCCTACCGTACCCCCCTTCATACTGTATCCGTCCACACTCTCACCACTCGTCTCATACCGGTACTTGTTCCCTTCTCATCACTCATCCGCGAAGATTCCCCGTAATCTGACTGTAATTATCGATTGCCCTACTGTAGTTTGTATTCGTAGTTGCTTGATACCCAACTAGGTGAATAGTCTGTTTGTATACGGTTGCTTTAGATGCAAGAGTTGTTCTTTCACTCACTCCCCTCATTCATCTCTCCCCCGATAAGCTGCTCTCATTTAGCATTTCTCTTGTTCAAATCAGAGAATTCTCACTGAGCCTGCCTACTTGTAGACCCCCGTTCCTATGCCATACAATAGATCCCCTTTTATTGGTGTTATCTCTTTGCTGTTGACCAATTATCAACTAGGATCAATCTTCTTCGTTTCAATGGGTTTTCCCGGATCAAACCGTTGATGGAATGCCGCAATCGTTGTAAATTCTTGCTTAATTTATTGTGCACGCTAATTGAAAGTGGGCTGGAGAAAAGGTAATAAAAAATATTGCTTGTTTCGAATATCGAGGATGGTTTTCTCGGCCAGATGAAAGATAGAAATAGACTGAACACAGATATTAAGAGACCTTTCTTGAGAGGGGGAAACAAGGTGCGGATGGCCAAAAGGAAAGAAGGTGCGGATGGTCCTGGATACTGTAGATACATTACCTGCCAGATTCATTCTAAATGTCTGTTCTTCTTCGCTTCTCTCAATCGCCGTCGTCGTCTCACTGACATTTCCTCTACGAAAGGCTCTGGTTCCTAAAATTGGCCGATCGATTATTGTCATTAGTAACATCTCAATTTCTTACCTCCGAGCATTCTCCTTCTCGCTCTCACATTCGCATGAGGTGCCATTGGCTGATTGTTGTTTACTGAAAGGCACCGTAATCCTTTAACAGGGAGGATTACTGTACCATTCTGGAATTGGCCGACATGAATCCCATTGAAATTGAGA
>LS817013.1:190460-213752 GCA_900490955.1 Micoletzkya japonica
GGGGGGGGGGGGGGGGGGGAGACTGCGATTAGGGGAGGTAGGGGTACGAGGTACGACAACTCCACAGCAGTTACGCTGCGGCATCCAGAACTTTTGATTTTTATTGAATTACTTTTCTAAATGAGTTTTTCAGATCTAATGACCAGTTTTCGCATATTCCTGGCCACTTGGGGCACCGAATGGTGTATTCGGTTATATCAAACGACCTATCGAGAAATGAGATACTGTTCAAAATGTACTTTTCTAAATGCACCGCTGTAACTGCTGTGAACTACAACCTTTCACCAGCAGAAATTAATAAAAAGTAGTTATATTCTAGGAAAGGATTTTATGGTATGGTAAGAGAGAGAGGAGGGGTGAATGAGGAAATAAGGGGGTAGGAAAGAGGTGATAGAGTCTGGGATGGTTTGCGTCTGCAGCAGTAAATCTTTCCGTGTTATGGCATCCCTTAGTGTTTATGAGGTCTTGGCCCCTCCTGTAACGAACACCAATTGGTGCTATATCAATTGAGAGGGGGAGAGGGAGAAAGGTAATAGGGGGAGTGAAGGTATCGCTCTGCAGCTACGGGACACAGTGAAGACAACCTTCCCTCAGGGACTCTCAAATGGACTGTCCGTCCCTCTACACTCTTCACTCCATTTTCACAGCTGTCACTCCCCCTGATTTGCAAGGAATGAGAGGGAGACTAGAGAGGGGAAGAGGGCGGGAGAGCGAAGGGAGAATGCGAGGGACGAAAGATGTGGGAAGGAAGGGAATGACACCCACCAACACATGTTGCGAGTCGGACATGCCAAATTAGCACCTTGGATAGAGGAGAGAAGTGTGACAGAATGGGGATAGGACGAGAAGAGGGCAGGGAAGATACGGTGGAGTGCGGTGGGGAGAGAGAAGACTACGAGTAGAGGAGTAGGGGAGTAGGGGAGTAGGGGAGTAGGGGAGTAGGGGAGTAGGGGAGCAGAGGAGGAGGGGGTGGAAGATAGGGAGTAACGTGGGTGTAGAGGGGGTTGGCATACCGCGGGAGGAATCCGCTTATCCCCCTCTTCTTCTTCTTCTTCTTTTCACGGCTCTCTTGTGTACCATAACTCTTCCGCTTTTTAGCCCGCCAACTGCCCCTTTTATGCTAATGAGTGAAAAGGAGAAGCCAGAAGCCAGCATTATCGGAAAGGCAGCGGATATGTCTTGGCAATGTTATCTCTTATAATGACATTGTAACCATCGTAAGGATCAACCATCGATAAGATCTTGTCCTGGTCTCCAGCACTCATCCCTTTGTTAGTTCTCAATCTTTTACGGGTCAGCAATCGGATGTCAACTAACAGAGAGACGCAATGATGGGCCCATGCGGTACATTGAGCAACCCCACCCCGATTGGTCGTCAGCTACCTTCTACCGGGTCCACCCCTACCTACCATATACTGGGTCCCTACGGGGTCACGACCGTTTAAATCAACGCGCACAAAACATTTAAAATGCACAGCGAGTGGCGAACCGCGACGCGTATGTGACGCGTATTGAGAATGGATTTTTAAGTCAAAATCTGACTACGGTATCAGTTCTCTAAAAGGAAGCTCTGTCCCACAGTTAGATGTAGGTTGTAATCGTACGTGGGGGTAAATAAGCAAAATTGTGGTGAGAACTTGACAACGTCTCAAGATGTTAAAAGAAGACGAGATACTACTCGTAGATTGGCCACGACCGTCTACTCTGTCTAAATAGTTCCCTTATTAGCACCACCCCGACATGGTTCTCTTGTCATTTGCCCTCGACCCTTAGTACTACTGTCCTTCCCCTATTAACCCCACCCCAACTCCCTCAATATCTCGCAATCAGTAGGAGGCGGCCCGCCAAAGTTCCAAGTCCGAGTAGTGATGAGCATAATTGCCTAACAAAGGAGCCACCTGGAGTGTCCTTTTGGAGGTCGGCTATCTGAGGGAAAAGGAACAAGACAGAAGGATGATCAATACTTACTAATGACAGGGGACCAATACACTATGCTTGTAAGAAGATAAGAAGATCGTCGACTGTAATCCGAAACACCTACCGTACCCCGTACATAAACAGCGCCTTTTGACCCTGAAAAAGGGCTGATGTTTCTTAAAGGAGGGGCGGTCGTTAGCCCAAAGGTCGTATCTCGAAACAATCTTAACCCCTTTCTTTCCTCCTTCACTACTTCTTATTCCCCTTTTTTCTCTCCGCCAATGGAGCTCGTTTTTTAGAGTTATGGTATGAGACGGAAGGGAAGGGAAGGAGAGGAGTGGGATGATTTCGAGGAGGGATACGAGGGAGAGGTAAAGAGAGAGTCTAAGGAGAGGGGAATTGAGAGGGGCAAGGAAGGGAAAGCAACGACAATTATCGTGTCTTGAGTGAGAAAGAGATGAGATAGAAGGAAGGAGAGTGACAGTCGAGGGAAGGAAAGAGTACTCGAGAAATAAGGGGAGCGAGGAGGTTGAGGTAGAGTTAGGGGTACTGTAGAAGGATGGAGGATACGGTGGTCCTCCAGATGAATGAGGACGCGAAACAAACTACATCTACCGGGATTATGAAAAGATATGGACACGATATATGAGAACGAGACGGCTATCGTAGTGAAAAAGAAGAAGAATCGCGTAAACTGAGGAGAGAAATGAAGGAAGACGAGAAGAAGAGGAACAGTTGTTTTGATTGGAGAGTAACGTAAGCAAGAGTTAGGGGGGACGGATGAAAATAGGGAAGGCTTTGGAAGAGGTAGGAGATGGTGATACCTTTAGTTTTAGGAATGGAGATTAAATGGAATGAGAACGGGTTACGAAAGTGTAGTAAGCGATCTCTCACTATAATATTTCGCTTCGACTACTGTCACCACTTTGCCTGGAGGCATGCGAGAACTGAACAAACGAATGAAAGGAGAGCGAGGATGGAAGGGAGGGGAGGGATGATGAAAACGAAGTGAATACACCCCCTGAGGGACGACGGTTTGGACAGTTGGAAAAGGGATCGGGAAAGAGTGAGGGAAAGGGAATATGGTGGGGGAAGGAAGGGGATGAATCATATGAGAAGGAAAGGGAGGAGAGGGCAGCATAAGGACAATTCTCCCTTCTTAGACTATGCAGCTCCTCTCCCTTCGCCCTCTCTCGCTACCGTACTCTCGAGAGTCTCGAGATTGTGGAGAGAGGAGGGGGAGGGGAGAGAGACTAGTGCCACCCGGCCAGTCACTCACCCTCCCTCTCTTCCCTCTTCACCTCTCCCTCCCTTCTTTCCTCTTCTCTCTAGAAAGTGACAAACGATCGTGTGTCACTCTTTACTCCACACGAAAAAGCGAATGAAGAAAGAGCAAGAGGGAGGGAAAAGCCGCGGTACTGTAGATGATGAGACTGTGAAGAAGGAGAAGGAAGATTAGGAGAAGAGTAGTGTTACGAGCAATGAGATGGCTCAATTTACCTTGATCACCTGGTGGTATAACCGAACTGCTAGATTCGGATGCAGGATAACCCATATAACTGATGAAACGAAAGTAGAGGGAGGATGGGATGGATGAGAAGTAGCGAAGGTTGCACATAGACACCTCCAATGAGTAGTGGAGATGAGCGGAGGGGGCAATGGTGCGTATGAGAGGGAAGTGGGAGAGGAAGAAGGGGGGACGAGGGATAGGGGCAGGGTAGGAGTAGGGGAGAAGGGAGTACAACACGAGACGGGTAGAAGGCTCATTTACATCTACTTTGTGCTACTCGCCTCATCGAAAGGACCTGCCATACATTAGGCTCTTTAGTGAAAAAGTATCCGTATGGAAAAATAACGAGACTCGGCTAGAATAAAAAAGGCGAAAGAAACTCGAGAGTTGCTGATTCTGCGCCTAAAACGCCAGAAGAAAACAATACGCATGAGTGAGTGTAATGAAAGGTTCAGAGAACAGAAAACGCAAAAGAAGGAGAAAAATGAAGGGAAAAGTTAGTGAATGCGAGTGCATTATCAACAGAGACTCTATGTTGCCTCGAATATAATGTCATACTTTTTCTAGGCGAAAAATAGACCGAAAAAGTACGAAACATACTCTTGAGTGCCTCAAAGATTACGGTACGCCTTGAACTGAGCAGATTACGGTAGGTGGATCCTGCAACGAAATGGAATTGTCGCGTCTATTGACGGCTGGACGGTAATGGGATGGAAGAAGTGGAGGATGTTTTGATAGAGGACGAGAGAGTAGATGAAATTGAGAGACGACGACAGACAGAGAGTAGCGAAAAAGTATGTGAAAGTGAGAGAGACAGCGCGATAGACAGCTGACTGAGACTGCTACTTGGACACTAGATTATCCCTTTATTGAGTGACGAGACCAAGGAAGGGGAAGACGAGTAATTGATGCACAATTTGTTGCGATTTGCTTGAGGGGATGAAAGGACAAGGGAAGAAGAATGAAGGGTGAAGGGGAAAGGGAGGGAATTAGGGAGGGGGAGGGTTCAGGAGAGGAAATGGGAAATAAGGCGCTGATTCCAGACAGACTTGTCATAAACACAACTGTAAAGCGCTGATTGCAGAATTGCGCAATAAAGGAGGAATATCCGACGAGGGGAAAGAAAGAGGGGAGGATATGAATGGAAGAAGAAGACGAAGTAGAAGAAGAAGAAGAAGTGAAGGAGGAGGTTCGAAGGGTCTTGTAGACTGTCACTAGTGAATGATTGAGGGGAGATAGATGAAAGGAGAGACAAGGAGGGGGAGGGGTATATACGAGGGGACGACTGTGCCATATGCATCGTCTACGAACTATGAGTGAAGACTCTGTCTGTTCGAATCTCAACCTAGAGTACCTTTCATACCAATTCCTATTGTCGCTTCTGTTGATCAATGTTTCCCGAGTGATCAGTGTATGTAAAGGAAAGCGTAAAGGGCCAATGTTCACTATCGTGTATGTGGTCTCTATCCCGTTGCTGTCCCTCCGTTCCAAGTGTTCCCTCTCAAGGTCTCAACTCCGAGTCCCCTCCCCTCCCTCATCTTCCTCTTCGCTCTCCTATCATCTCCTTCAATCTCGCACGGGCCTCACTGAAAAATGGCTCGCGTCGCTGCCACCTTGAAGAAAAGGGCGCGAAGCTAACAAGTTCTTTTGAACAGCCCACACAAGCATACCGTATACCCGAGTGCCTTTGACCCCCCGGTCTCGAAGTGAGAGAACTACACAACTACGTTGTTGCTTAAAAAATAGCAATACAGTCACGATGAATACGGTAGATGATTAATCGAGACTAGCCGACCAATTACCGTAACCTTGAAGTACCGTATACAAGCCCCTTGAGGGTTGCGAGCGGCTCTTTTTGTGTGTGGACCAGATGGTTGGAGGGGACATTATGTGGTACCTGTTAGAGTGATCCAACTGGGAATAGATAGAGAGGGAGGTAAAGGAGAGGTGGAGGGAATTGAGAGGTAGAGGGAGAGAGAGCGAGAGAGTAGAGGTAACCCATTTGACATCACTCACTTAGGGACTGAGTACAGAGGGAACCGACACGAACAACGAACACATTGCGGGAGGAAAAGAGAACGGATATGAGAGAAGAGGGGAGTCATGGGGTGCAGCGGATGGGGAGTAGCTAGTTAAAGGGGGGGGGGTTAGAGGTGGGGTAACTTGGAAAAAGGGAGATACTTCGCCTCAGATAGTAAGGTAAAAAGTAAGGAGCGGTAAGGCGGGATGCAAGAAGTGGAATAGGGGAGTGGACTAGCGAAGAAGAAGAGGAAGAAGAGGTAGAGGTGAGTAGTTAATGAGAGGTCGAATAGTCCTTATCTGATCTCACTTCTCAAGTATCCTCCATGCGAGTCAGAATGTCAACCAGAAGACTCATTTCATTCCCCCTTAGTGGTCCGTTACTTCCCTTTTTCATTTAAAATACCCAAAACATACATCTACGATAAGTGCTGAAAGGCCCTCATATCGTGTAGATCGAAAAAATGGATTGAAATATTTTGTGCTAAAGTTTACCTTCTTACTTCCCACAAGATAGATGTCATATGTTATTATCATGCTACTATTCATCATTCATTCAACATCACCATAGAAGAAGAAATGCACTCATCCGAGAAGGATCTATGATACCATTACAGGTGAATTTACAGAATAAGGGGAGAGAAGTAGAGAGTAAGGATGGAGGGAGACAGGGAAGGAGAGAGGGAAAGAGAGAGGGGAGGGAAAAGAGGGATCAACAAACACCTCTCCCTCCCGTCTCCTTCTAAGCTTATCATTGGGTTTGCTATGCGAACGAGTACCCACAAATTACGATGAATTATACTGTATGATGGAGATGAAAGGAGAAGAGTCACTATGCGTCATATTATGGTAGTAATGAGTAGTTGAGTATTCAGTAAGCAGTAACATACACTATTGAAAAACCTTTTTTTTCTTGGATAACGATTCGTATATAAATGCCCAACTGATCGACACATGGATCGGCAATGTGTAGGTATCGTAAATGAGCCACGCCATGTAGATATTTAGGGTGGGTGGAACAAGGGAACAGGGAGAAAAGAGAGGAAGGGTGGAAGAACGGAGGAATAGTGATACAACTAAGGACGAACATCTAAACCGGCGGAAATACGTTTCAGTTATTGTGAAGGAGAAGTGGAGCGGAGGCAAATGATTAGTTCATGACAACATTCATAATGCGGAAATTGGCAAATGACGGAACTTATTGGGAATGTCCGAGTGAGTTCATTCTAGATCAGAATTGAAGACCAAACGCAATAAATTGGGATATATGAAGTTATGCTTTAAAATTTAAGTAGCATCACCTAAATTTGATTTCATAGTAAACATTCTCACAAGGTGAGGCGAGACTCATATAAGAGAGGCAAGAGAACACTTATGCTCACGTTGTGCACGAATAGTCAAGAGATGGGCTATGAAATAGAACGGTGACTCTTCGAGGGAAAACTCTCTCTATTCTCTCTCTACTCCCTCTCCCTCCCTCTCTCAACCCTCCCCTGAAGGGTCAACAGAAAGGAGAGCAACACGCACAGCCAACGTCGTGGTGCAGAAGAGAGAGATGGAGGTTGTGTAATCGAATAGAGAAGAGCACAGGGTGAGAAAGGAGATGAACAACTTCAAAAAGCGGCTTATTAAGGCGACCACTCTATATGCTAGACCATTCACATTTTTTCAACTACCTTTTCTGGTTAAGCACGAATCCTATTTCATTTACATTTAAAAGACATCATCCAGTACAATCGAGCAGCCTAAACATTTTGAAATCAGAAATTAAATGTAATTTGAAAAGTGAATTCCAATAACTACATCATCGTAATACTTGACTCGACTAATTGTAAATCAAACTAGATAAGGGGTAAGATATAGGTGGGGTTACTGTATGGTAAGGAACTGAAGTAGGAAGTGGAGTGAGTGTTAGACAGGAAGGGAACGGAGAATAGTGAAATGGGAAGGAAGGGGAAGGAGGGAAGGTAGGTGACAATGGCCCCTGAGGCGATAGGGGGATAAAAGAGATAGTTGGGGACGAAGTCAAACAAGTGTGAATACAACAAGGAAGAATAACAGAAACAGCCGAGAAGCAAAGGATTACTGTAGCTCAATGGGTAGTACATTAGATCAGGTAAATTTGGTGTGATAAAGTTTAAAATGATATGCAGGTGTATTAGAAAGACAAGAAAAAAGCAAAGACAAATTTTCTTTTAGCTTTGCCAAGTATAGATGCTAGTGACCAATTTTGAGGGTTGCTGTAGTTGAACGGATAGTACTTCGAAAGGCATGAATGATTGGAATGGGATGGGGGGAGAGGAGAGGGAGGGAGAGGGGAGGCTGCAGGGCTGATCAAATATAAAAATGACCGCACGAGAGTCTCCGATGGCCCTACTCGTCGTCTGCTCTCTCTTCGATCGGCGTTCCCTCTCGTCGCTCTGATCTGCCTGCGTCTCTCTCATCCACACACTCTCTTCTCCCTCTCCTCTACCTCGTCTCTTCATCTCGCACACTCTCTCGCCCCTATCTTCCTGGATCTTCTCGCCTGAGGCTATCCGATTGCAGGAAGTCTTCAATGAGGTGGAAGAGGAAGAGGAAAACAGCGAATAGAAGAAGAAGAACAAGTAGACATCGGGATACACGATGGCAATTACAACACGAGAGAGAGTGGATACTGTCGGGGATGGGGAATGGGGGAATTAGGGGCATAGCTGTAGGGATACGAGTCAACTCCCCATAGCAATAGTAAACAATCAAAACGTTTGATAACTTTACACATTTAAGGTTATATTATACCTAGATCGACCCTACATTGTTATTTTCCTCTTCAATTAATTCTTAGATCATCTTAAGCCTTGTCCACCACCAATTAATGACCCGCACCCTGGCTTCTCTTTCCTTCCCATCTCACTGTTATATCAGCTCACCCTTCCCTCTCCCCAAAATAGCCTTAAGGGTTCTCTCTCCTCTCTCTGTCCCTGTCTCTCTCCATTCCCTCGCTCTCTCTCAAGTCCCTTCCACAAACAGATACGCAGTCCATGAATTACGTTCCAAGTTGTCTGCCTGTCTGCGTCTCTTACCTCGCTACACTAACTAGTACTTCTCTCGTCGTCTAGCACTCTCTTATCCCCTTGTTCTCTCTAAGTACAGTAGTCAATTACCTTTTACCGCACCCTTTCAAGTCCCCGACAGTCTTGTCTCCCTGGAAGGGGGATCATTATGCAAAGCCCTCGAAATGACCCCCCAGTCAAAAGTACGCAACAGCTCTTTCTCCTTAAGGGACTGCTGTACACAGGCACCAGCTACAGCTACACTACTGTTTTTCATATCGGGAATTCCTGACATTTGGAAGTCATTAATTATCCACTGACCGGATTCCCACCAGTAGGGGGTATAGAAATATTCTAACAGGTTGCTAACGTCTTGAATCTAACCTCACTCATTGTCCTGCGTAGAATATATTCGTGGAGGCGAGAGAGCATGGAAATTGGAGAGACGCAGAGACATTCGCAATTTCGGAGCGCGGACTGGTAGAACGTCGTGCCTGGCTTCGCGGGACATCATGTTACTTTACATTTTTTGTGTGATGCACTTTGCAAAGCTTGAATTCCGTTTCTCCAAAATACCTAGGTTACCAATCAATTTGAGCTTAGCTATTTATGCGTGTCAATCACTGCTGTCTCACACAAAGTGTTCTGAGAACACCAAAAGAAGGTGACTGCAGGTACCTAGATAACATATTAACAGCTAAACTTACATGGCCGGCCCCGTCCTCATGGAAGGTCCTTCGGCCCTCGTCATGACGCGTAAATTGACACCATACCTGCTGCGGAAAACTAAATTTTCGTCTACTACATGAGTTTTAATAGACCATGTCTGTTCACGTACCAAGGAACACAATGTTCTAAAAGTTAAGCTAACGAGCCAAAATGTTTAGGATACAATGTTTTCCGTACGAGAGTTCCTACCGAAATCGCGGTTATTTTTCTCGTTCGATTAACATCTGCACTGTTGTCAGAACATTGTGGGAAAAATCTTTTAAGAAAAACGCGAAACCAAAACTAACCGTAAATTCCTTGCAGGTAACTGGGCGCGAGAAATGGGAAGACGCAGCTGCAGCAGCGAAGAAAAACCGATAATTTTTTTTTATTTTGAGGACGTAGAAATCGTCGATGTTCGTGTCGGTTCCCCAGACAACGCGCGAATTCAAAAACTACCGTATCACTCTGAATATCTTACTACTTTTTTGTTCATGTAGCGATATTGTTTCGTTAAATATTTTTCATGTATAAAAGAATATGCAAAAATATATGTCCCAAAGTATTCAATTACGGTATTAGTATTCAATAAATCATTCCTTTTTGTTGTTCGTTTCTTAGTAAACACCAGAATTTACACCTTTGTTTTGTATTTCCGATGATATTCCTTGAGATCTCTTGAGACTTCATCTTATGATTGAAAACATTTCTTCGATGGACAGAAAGGCAAGACAAAAAGTGAAGGCACTTCGGAAAGACGATACATTTTCTTTGAGAAAACGGGTTCGAAAAGCAAACAAATAATATGAAGGAACAAATGACACGCTTTGTTGTGAGCAGCTTGATAAGTAAATATGTACACATCTACTATCCACATCTCAATCTTCGATGTACAACTAGATGCCATCCCGATTGACATTGAATACCCCTGGAGGGTCTCCGAAGGCGGGAGGTTCAACATTTCTCGAGGGCAGTATATCAGTCGAGGCCATTCGAATGACTCCCACTCCCCCTCCCAGTCTACGGTAGTTCATCGATGACGTCTGTCTCCACTGCTTACTGTCGTTATCGTACACCTCAAACACCCAATGAGTCGGTTATTGGAATAGACTTATACCAACTGTACCAACCTCAACGCTCTTGAGATATGCCGTTCCGTCGAATCCTCCCACTGCATACAATCGGTCGTTGACGACTGCCAGACCCACCTCAACAAAGACTACGATGACCTACAGTACTGACAATACCGTATCCCACCTAGAGTACACCATCTACCGTAACCCCTCACCCCCGATCTCCTCGTGTTCATGGCCACAACGGGCACCCAATCGTCAGCATTCGCATCGTATCGCTCGGCTGAGGATAGTTCACACGAATCGTCTCTGAACGGGAAGATAACAATCTTCTTGCGGATTAACAACGACAGAATAGCTATTGACTTATGCACGACAATCCTCTTTTATTGATTGCAATTTGTCATTACTCTAACCTTCCTCCGACAGCGTACAACGATCCATTGAACACAGCCGATCCCAGATGCTTCCGTCTCGTGAACATTGATCGAACCGTGTGCCACTTGTTCGTACGAGGATCGAACCTTCATTCCAAATTTCATACTCAAATTAAGCACTAAAACAATCAAAAATTAGGTTCGTGTAATAGTTTCAGGACAGTCAATAAGTTTTGCACATCCCCACCTGTCACCTACCGTACCTCTCTACAGTATTGAGTGGACTCTGTCCATCACTGCCTCCCACAGCATACAGACAACCATTGAGTACCGCCACCGATACTCCCAATCTCCGGGTAGACATCGAAGGGACTCGGGACCATTCGTTACGGTGAGCATCGTATCTGAAGGAATACCGTACTCCTCTCATTACTTCTGACAGGATGAAGGTCACTGTGTAAACATTAAGAACGTGACTACAGGAACTTGAGATTCCACTCGTGACAGACCCCCTGACCTCTCAACGACAGACAGACAGCTGACTCCATCCTGTCCCCCCACCGCATACAGTAACCCGTCTAGCACGGCCACTCCCACAGACGTTCTGCACGTGGAAGTGGGAGAGACGTCCGTCGACCACTGATTCGTGAATGGGTCGTAGCTGAAGTAGGGGAAGATTAAACAGACCACTCCATAGTCTACACAAGTGTGAGATTAGCAAAGAATATCTTCATCTAAACCCTATCGACTGATGTCTAACCGTTCGATGGAATTGAGGTAACTGGTGCCGTCGTGCCCACCAACCGCATACAAAAGATCATCCAGAACCGCGACTCCCACTCCACATCTCAATACAAATATCGATTAGCATGTGACCCTTTTGATACCCGTATCTCATGTAACAATACTACAAACTAGGAGAATATGGGTGAGCATGCATTCACCTTCTCTTCTTCATGGGAGCAACGGGTCTCCAGATGGGAGCGGGTCTCGAGGGATCGAAGACCTCGACCGAAGCGATCGCGTCTCCACTGCACCAGCCACCCACTGCAAGGCCACACTTAGTCAGATATCCTTCCGACTATTTGAATCCCCTTACAATTGTATACCAAATCGTGAGTACCTGCATACAGGACTTCTCCATACTTCAACGGCTTGCGATGTCGGGTTCGCGGTCCCTTCAATCACTTGCACTCATCATCGCAATTACCACTCTATCCATGATTTATGTTTTTTTTATTTTTATCATCAACCGACAATGTCGCTGATATTCATTATCTCATAACTCAATATTCTTCCAATTTGCCTCTTCTCTCCAATCAATCCAACGTCTCTCCTCCCACCAAGACTTGTCAGTCATCTCGACACTTGGGATAGTGATCAATTGAGGGGTGAGAGGAAAGGGGGGGAAGAGGAGAAAAGGGGTGTGAAAGCGAGGGAAGGGAAGGGGAGAGGGTCGTAGCCAGGACCAGAAGAGACAAGTGTTGCCCGAGGGTGTGAACACCTTTCCTCTTCTCCTTCCCCTCACCTCGTCTCCTCCTTATCTCATCTCCTCCCTCAGTTCCACGTGATTCATCCACTTCTCCCTCCTCCTCTTCGTTCACCCTCGATGATTTCCCTTCATCTCCTCCTTCTTCCTCTTCTTCTTCTCCCTCCAGCCACAAGTGTCCAACCAGGGGACAAGTTCAACTACACTCTCGCACAGTCAGTTCGCCGTCTTCATTAGGCTACTCAGTCCTTTCTCATAAACCAGCCCCCTACTATTCGCCAGTTATGACACCATAATCCCGATTAAAACGATAAATGAATGAATGAATAATGGATTGGCCTCGCTTAGATTGTCCTTCGAATACGCAGCTGCTTCGTACGCAGACGACCCTTCTCCGTGTCTCTCGAAGAACGGAGCGAGTCTCGTCATGAGGGTCGAGGTGGCCTGCGATGCTGTACGCGATAAGGTACTCTCTAGAGGTTTAAAATCCGTTCCTTTTGATGATTATCTTTCATACATCATTCATAACCGCGACGTGTCTAGCCACCAAAAACAACGAAACATATCGTCGAAAAGGAACCGAGTTTAAACCTCTAGTACTCTCCACACTCATCGAGTGGTCGTACTATCCGAGATGGTTGGTATGATCTCCCCTTCAGTGCTGGGCGATCGTGGCCAATGCACCCGAGTACATCGTCGTTGCCTTCCAGGTTGGTCTTATCCCCATTCTTCTCATTTAGCTACTTCACACTTTCCGTAGTAATGACTACCGTGCACCAGACAGCGCAACGTTTCTCTCCGATAATAAGCATATTCCTCGAGATCTCTTCCCCCCTCAGGGCACGAGTTCCCGTACGCAACTGATCGCGGAGCTCATCGAGACCATCACTTCTCCCAAACACGACGTTCGTTCTTCCCTTTCTCCTTCCTTATCCTCCTTCCTCCTTCTCATTCTCCGCATCTTCAGCTCGAAGGCATCGGTTCGGTCCAAAGGTACTTCTACGTAGCCCTCAAATCCATCTCCAAACCGCTTGTCGAGAAGTTGATCAAGTTGAAGGAGGTCAGTTCGCACCCAATTTTTCCAACTAGACTAATCCCCAATTCTGCGTTGTCCAATAGTAGCAATCTTGTCTCCTCTCTTCATCACATCATCTTCTTCCTGCCCTTATCCTAATCTTGCCGTCCCCATTACCCTTCTCTTCAGACCTATCCCCACAAGCCCATCCTCTTCACTGGTCATTCCCTCGGCGGAGCTCTCGCCTCGCTCGCCGCGGTCCTCTACGCCAACCACACGGCCACCCTCGGATACAGTAAGCTACCGTAATCCCCTCGCCTATCGCAAACGGACCACCAGACGAGACAACGTATCTGTACACGTTCGGTCAGCCACGAGTGGGCAATCACGAGTACTCGTCGACTGTCGATCGACTCGTTCCTCAGGCATGGAGACTCGTGCACAAGGCCGACCTCGTATGTCACTTCACATATTCTCTTTATTCCTTCAGTTATTGCTATTCGTAGCGTGAATGTTGCTCCTTCATTCCATGTATAGCTTACCTATTTACGGCTTATAACATGCCCTCACAGGTGGCCCATATTCCGTATTGCGTAGGCTTCCGTTCCTGTGGAGACTTCCTCAACCACAGTCCGTACCATCACGGAACAGAGGTACTCATCACACACCGCCTCAATCACCCCTCACATTTGCTCTATTCAGGTCTTTTTCGCCGAGAACATGGGACCCCACGACCTGTACAAGGTATGCACGGGGCTGCCTCTCGATGAGGACTCGTCGTGCAGGTGAGGCAGACTACAGTGTAGTCGAGACTAGAGTCTAGTCTTGCAGTGACGCCAACTACCTGTACAACATCGACGACCACCTCTTCTACTTCGAGGAACACGTCTCGGACTATGGAGTGAACGGATGCAGACCAATGAATAGTACGGTAGAAGGGATAGAGGAGCCCCCTTATGAAAGGATGCAACTGAGACGACTGAGGAGAGAAGCAGTCAAGAGAATGATACAAGACTATATCGAGTACTTGGAGGATCCGCGGAGACTCCTACTCAGCAATGCACTTTGAACACTATTGGCTGGTTACATGTGCACTATTCATACCTCTTTCCCCTTTAACCATCACTGGTATTGCATACTACTATTGTTACTGGTAAATATCTTCAGGAATTGCGCTATTCAACAAGTGTTATACTGTGACCCGTTGTTCGTTTGATTAGACTTTTCTCCTGTAAAATCATTAACCAATTTCAAAATTTTTTTCAAAAAAACCCCGAATTACACTACCAACCTGCATCTTGGACCGTTCAAGGGGAAGTAGAAGGTAGTTCTTGGCCTCGTCAACCAGATCACGACATCGTACATCTTGCCATACGAGGGGATCCTCGGATACGGTAGACACGATGAACTTGGGAGCACAGAGGGGAAGACGGACGTGGGACATAGCCTGATGAGATAATTCAGTGCTATTTCAGTTTACCCACCCAATCCTTCAATCAAAGGCTACTGGCATGAACTAATTTACAATTTACCTGCAATATGCAAGAGCACGGTATACACAAATGTTGCCCACCTGGAAGAGGAACTGCTTCCTGTTCTTCATATCGTGCCTCACCCACAACATCGCTGCCGCGTACACCTGACACAAATAAACATATTTTATTTATACAATAAAAAATTGTGGAGGATAATAGTTACAATAACTGATAACTGACCTGCTCTTCCGATTTCACATTGAGCTCTTCGCTGGCGAGTATTTCCAGTAGTTGATTGAGCGGCAATTGTACAAACTCCTCCGAATTCATTACGTCCTACAAACATACATATATCATTGCTTGACTCTTTCTATACATTGTCACTTTCTACAACACCAATACTTCTGCAGTGTTGAACGTACACAATAAACTTATCAACTTCAGGTAACTAGTTAACCTGGAAGTTCTGCTGAGTATACTTGTCGGCACTCCTCATTAATTCCCTGCATGCATGCGTATCGGCAAAAGAACGAATTCCGAGACAATTGGAGGGGTGTAACTGACGACGGAGAAAGTCACAACACACGTCCTGAGAGGAGAGGATTGGGATATGAACGGAGAAAATAAAAGGGTATAGACTGGAACGGAGATGAGCTCCTCTGCAGTGATTAAAGTCACTAAACCTACAAGTCGCTTTACTAGTCATCCACAGTAACAACACATTTGGACAACTCAATTTTGCGCAATTTCTCATCAGATCTAGGGAGGGAGGCGTGTTTGACGAAAACGAAAATTTCGGTTTTTGAGCCATTTTATTCGATAGATATGCTTACCACTTTTGCAAAAAGCCAAATAAAAGTGCAAAAAGTCAAAAACTAAGCCCTAGGAAAATAAAAACGAAATTCATATAGGGGGAACTGCAGTGCGGTGGGTCATGCTCCAGGTCAGATTCGTGAAGCTAGGATACTGCAAGCAGGATCATCAAACTAACGCACCTATTGAGCGTTTTGATGGTCGTCACACTCTAGTTTAGCTATTTGAAGTAATTTTTTGATCACTACAAGCTAATTCAGCATAAAATGAACACACGACAAGCTCTATTGTTTTAGAATCGAATCGAGAGCATCGAGAGCCAAAGTTTTCGACTATAATCGGCATGTTTTTAGCTATTCAGGGAAAATTATGCTAAATAGAGCAAAGAGGTGCAACTGAACATGAAATTCGGAAATAAAAAGGCTAAAGTGGGAAGGACTAGAAATAAGTGAACATTGGCAAGCCTGCAGCGGTCAGAACTGACGTAGGTTAGTCGTAACCGCTATTAGAACGAAATAAACATAAAAATAACGTTACGCGACGGATAGAAAGCGGAAAATATGAAGAGCAAAGCTGATCGAAATTGCGAAAAAGCCCAACATTTGATTCAAAAGCTTACAGTATCCGGGCTTTTCAACAGGGTCAGATAGATTACTTGTACTTTGACGAGGAAGATAATTTTTCGTGGAAAGTTGTGGAAGTAGTGACTGACTCTATTCGAAAGAGGACATCGATATACATAACTGATGAAAGTATAAAGCCGGCCTTATTCCGCCTTTTCCAGCATTACTATGAAACGTGAAATTCCCAGCCAAAAAGGTCCATTTTTGAAATTGCTCAAATGGTGGAAAGTTTCATGGCTTTCTGTTTTTCAATTATTTTTTGCTCCCCTAGATCTATATAAAAAGGTAGGAGAGAAGATGGCCTTCTTTAGTTTGTGTACACACATATTTTGCAAGGGCCGTGTAACTCCATCTCACATATTCAATTCCTCTTTCTTTCATTAGCCGGTTCATATAATCCTTGAAAATTGATCCTAACAATAAGAACTTATTCCGATAACCATAGAGTCCACAAATAATTTTAGAATGAGAGTTACCAAAATTGGAAAGGATTACGGTAAGTGTTCGCAGTCCGTTTCCAAAACGGAACGATTTAATGTCCAGGCCTCCCTCCCTAATCAGATCCTTTGAATAAAAAAGATACGCGCACCTGTACTTCAGTCATCTGCAGCAGACAAGCCGCGGGTAACAGAAGCTGCACGAGCGAATCCGTAACCTGCCATCAACACTCAATGGGGATACTGTAGCTCACAGTACCTTCAGCTCTCCCGTGTAGCAGAAATCGACAAGCATCCCCAGAATTCGAGAATCCATGCCCGATATCTCTATTTCCGCTGCAATAGGGAAATACGTTATTCCAAAAAATGTTTTTAAACTGAAGAAAATTACTACAACTCTAATTTTACTTTCCTCTACAGTTTAGCATTGCCTGCTCATTATCAGAATTATCATACATTCAGGTAAATGACTCACTTTTCCGAGTTTCGCTCATATTCGACGAGAACATTGCTTTGAAGTAGTTGGAACAAGCGGAGAAGATGATGCGATGGCCTTGGAAGGAGGAGGGCCCCATACGGAGGGTCACATCTACAATTAAACACCTTTGTGGACACTTCAATTTAAAAGGTTTTTGAAATCGAACAGTCTTTCCACATTTTCGTACTCACGACTGATTTAACGAAAGTCACAAATTCATTATTTATGACGGCTGGTTCAAAAGCAAAAAAAAACTTACCACATAGAACTTGTTCCTTTCGAAGTGCATCCAAGGACTGCAGGAGTTCTCCGCTGTGACGACAACTCTAAAGATCGGATCCTCATAAATTCCATTGAATTGAGCAACTTGAGCATCTAATTTTGATGTCTATTACTAATAAAGAACCTTCTCATTCCCCCCCACCCCCTCCCTCTCCTATTCGATCTACACTCTCTCGATATTGGAAGTTCACAAATAATCACACTTGTCGTTTCATGCCCCTGCATGTCAATAAATAAATATAAATATTCAGCCCAGACTGCCACAGGCTAAAGACCAGCCTAACGAAAGAAAGACTGACCTTATACAAGAAGGATTCGTCGCTAGCAATGGTCTCCCTCGAGGTGAGAGTGGCACTCATTCCACATGAAGTACTTGGCTCGTCGCTGTTCATTCCTCCTGCCAAACTTCCTAATTAGCCAACAGGATGAAGCATCTCTAATTCCCTTTATCACATTAGCGAAAGGACTAGGGCTCAGAGAGCACCGAGCCTTAAACGTTGAATGAAGGGAATGAGGTACTCGATATTGCTTCTTTGCTTTATCTTTAATATATAGACTTCAATTCAAAAATAAGATTTATGAAAATATGAAAGACTACAGAAAATTTGCGCACTACGCAGCCCAACATGGCGACCGTAAGAAGGAATGTGCCCAATCTTGCCCCCTTACAAAATCTAGATGGTCTTAGCAAACGCAAGAGGCAAACCTTTCCTTTCACTATGCTCGCGATTCCAGTCTCGCGGGACTAGTCCATTCATCAGTTCGCGATCGAGTGTAATTTGCTACAGTATCCCGAAGTTCGTTGTGTTAGAATCAAAACAAGCCCTGTTCTTTTCTTCTTCACGTTCAATCCTAATTTTGCGGGTGCTTGACTATTTAACCTAATGCGGTTATTCAGAACTGCAGATAAACGCAAAGAGAATTTCCACAATATTCTAAACATTCGAAAAAGTAACTATGGAATCCGTAACCCCTTATAAGCAACTAGGCGTACTGTACTTTCACGCATTTGCCCATCGCGAACTGAAGAGGTTAGTTCCACTTCTTGCTCCTCTTATTTTATGCATTATCATTATAATGCTAAAGATGTGTATTTCTTTTGCTTACAGATGTTATCATTCAACGATGATCTATCGGACTTTGGACTCGATAATCCAGCTGAGGTCGATTTCGACGGCTCGAGTAAAAACTCCGCGAAAACGTCAGTTTTTTTCTTCTTCTATTTTTGTCGTCCATTCTTCAAACTTCTAAGTAAAGTAAAGCTTTCCAGAAGGCTGGCCTCTCTGTTTGCGGATGATTTGCCTGCTCCTGTGAAGCCAACACCATCACCTTCACCTTCACAGGTGACTACCGTACCCTGCGTAACTTTATCCTACCGTAGTTTGTTTATATATTCATAATCAGCTTAGCATGCTACGAAACATTAATCAGTATTATAACTTCCACGGTATAAGAGGTAGAAAAGTTTAACCGATCCCCCCTTGGGGAAATGAAGAAGCTCGGAACTTGTACCGTATACCGTAAGTACATTCAGCCATCATCCTCTGCCGCCCGTAGACTCTTCTTCTCTCCGGTGCATGTCTATTCTTCCAACGACTGCAATGAATTCACTGCAGTAGGCAAGGCTGGTCTGGCCATCATTACTCATAACGACAAGGTACTCTTGCACTCTTTTCAAATTTCATTCTTATTACTCAGATGACACTTCTTCTATTCTCTCCCTCTAAACAACCGATAACCTCAGTTGTTCTCTCGCCGCAACTTTCAATATCCCTCTCCTCTTCGTATGTCTACTTTATCGATGGTTCTTCACGTCGATGGAGTGTGCATTTCGATGAAGAGAATCAGCTCAAGGAGGCTCTACAATGGGTTTGCACATGCCTATTTTTTCATTCCATTATACGTTCCAGATCCTAATAGGAGCCAGTTCATCAAGTGTGGTATTCGATCTCTCACCAGGAATAACCGATCAAACAACTATTGTAGAGGGTGATTCAGTACTTCTAAGTGTGACTACCACACGACTAATAGATGATAAACTAGATGTAAGTTGTTTAGATTATGTGAATATATTTCTAATATTTCAGTCAACTACTGAAAAAGATGTGAAGATTCGTCTCTTCAGTAAAAAGACCAAACACGAATGGGAAGGATTAGTGTCTGGAATGAGAAAGGTACAGGAGTCCCGAAGTGAATACCGTATCCAACTCGTTTCAGGGCGGAGTTCGTCTCTCATTTTTACCGCCTAATACCATAGTTACTTTGTCCGTTCGAAAGGTCAAATCGAAAGAGTCTGAAGAGTCAGTGATACCTTCGTGACCTAGTTTACAAGTGATTAAGGGAAGCGAAGAAGGATGAGACCTCCGAGGAAGTGCCTATAAATACCGCAACAACAGCAGATACTGTAGTTGCGGAGCTCATTCCTGGCATGCAAATTAAACTTTCAGCCTATTCCTATTTACCTGATTCAGAATCGATGACTGACGATTCATCCGTCTCTGAATCTTCCACTTCTGATGATGTACTCAAACGGATAGCTAAACTGGGCACTCCTATTCTCGGTCTCCGTCCCAATGCTACCGTATCTCTTCCACCTACCGTACCCTCCGAACCACCCTCATCCGATCACCCCGTGCCTATACCGAGGACTTCTACCCAACAGGAAGATGTTACCGTACCCAAACACACTACCGATACTACCGTATCTCAAAGTATGCCTCCAGTTGATACGGTACCTCCATCCTACGCCGACTTCCATAAAGTGGTGGGAGTGGAAATGGACAGGCTACAATCAAGACTCGAGGATAGCTTCTCACGAATGATGAGGGAAGCTCTCGGACCAATTCATGAAAAGGTATTTCTCTACTTTCAAAGAAGCTGGTGCGAGCAATATCTTCAGTTACGTGTATTAGACGAGCGGCAAGCTGAACTAATTCAACAGTTGCAAGAAAGGAAAGGGGAAGAATTGTAGATAGTGTATCCCACAGCCGGACAGCCACAATAGACTGTCCCCACTCGATCACACCATGAAAATGGACGATTATTTCAAATGTGGTTAAAGATCATGCTTATGAATGAGTTGTAGAAGATGCGGTTGGACGCAAAGAATAGATTCCATTTCCGGTCAAAAGTTTCATAACGAAGACTGATATCCCATGAAATGCGTGGTTTTGGCACCGTGCCAAAGTGGGGGTCCTGTCCGGCTGTGTATCCCTCATTATGCATTCACTTGCTTATGTACGAGTCTCCAGGCACATCTGTGATAGCACATAAATATATTATTAAAGGGCTTTTCACGCATAGTGGAATAGGGACGAACAGCGATATCACAACATGAAGCAGTTACACATAAAATGGATCTCTATCAGCATAGGGAGATCAAGATGGATTCACCGTCAAACTAGAATTGAAGCAAGCGAGTTGAAAAGGGGCAATGGGTAGGGGGAAATTGGAACAAACGAAACTCACAGATAAGTGATTTGAAAGCAGTTAGATCTTCTATGCGGCTTCTCCCTCCGAAACCTGCAACAATATTGTTCTACGAAACAGACATTGAAGAAAAAACCCCCGCAACCTCCTACAGTATACCTGTTCCTTGCAAGCGTGCATCAATTCCTTGGCCTCGATCAGCAGGGCGTCCTCTTCTCCTTCAACCGTCTCCATAGGCTCCTTTTTCATCTCACAAACCTTTGCCCAAAGCTTCCATAGTCTGTCCAAGTTCTCCACATGCTACTGTCAGACGATGGGCCGAGTCACGGATCATCGAACGTGATTCCTACCACGATAAGAAGATACGGTAAGCATGGATATTATTGATTTACATCGGAGCTTCTAATCATGCATGCGAAAGCATCCTCAGTTACCGATTGTGCTCCCTGCACCGATTGTGCTCCCTGCACCTTTGTTATTCTACCAAATGAACCAAGAGAACTCAGCGGAATATGTCATCGGGTGTGTTTTTCATCTCAATCACCTTCAGAGCTGAGGGGCCTATTCTCGTCCTTATGTGATGTTTTTTTCCCCTTGGCTCCGTAATCTACCGTACCTGCACACATTCCTCCAGTTTCTTCAACTTGTAAGGATCAGCATCAGGTGTGTTTTTCATCTCAATCACCGACTGTTCTCCCTTCTTCTCCTATAACGAACACTGATTTTGCAGAAAGAAAGAGCTGATACCTCAAGAATGTAGCACTTGTGCTCCTTCGACAGCCTCTTCACCACTCCCAATTGAATGCGAAACCGCTTCTCCTCGGGAGTTTCCACCTTCTTGACCGCTGCCGACATTCTGGACTAGTATACTTGAACAGATTGAGAGAAAGGGAGAAGTGGGCACATAGCAAATGCATTGCGAAAGCTCCGCAAACTGGACAGTTCATGGCATGATGGTACGGGAAATTGCGAAAGCGTCATAGTGGGACCGTTGAGAGGCAAGAGAATTCCCTCAACCTCAAGGGATTCACGCAAGAGTACACAGTTGTCGGGACAACCAAGTAACTCAAAACGGCCACGGATCTCCTCCCCGTCCATGGACAGCCTTTTCAAATAGGAACCACACACAATTACGGTAGCCGCCTTTTATGAATGATTATATACTGCAATTGCATGCAAAGATACGCTTTAGTAACGTTCATATTATTCGTGGTATATCTTACTTATTACGACTGCGTAATACCACGCGCAGTAAAATCTATAAGAAGTGAAAAGAAGATAAAGTTCGGATTGCTGCAGACATCTTTCAAAACTGTGTGTGCCTACTGAAAAGCGGCTACCGTAAAAAATCAGTTTGCGATAAAATTGCTTCACGTTTCACTGGTTTTGTGTTTCTAGTGGATTTCTGCGCGTTTGTGACGTTGTTTCTGTTGCTTTTTGATTCTAATTACGAATATAGATATCTGGAATTGGAGATTGTCTAAGGCTTAGCGCTTTGGAAATTGATTTTACGATAAGTTTGCCTTTTGCAGGTAGTTTGGCCAAGATGGAGTCTCCTGCCTGGATGTTCACTAAGGCGCTGTCTCATCGTCAGAAGGTCTGTCTGGTCTTGTGTCATTGGCCTTACAAAACGCATTTCAGGTCCAGCGTCTATACAAGAAGGCCCTGCGAGAGGTCGACAATTGGTACGGAGGAAACAAGTGAGCTTGATGCTTCTCCATTTTTTTTAGATTCGTAGTGGGGGTTTGGTTAAGTAAAGATAGATTGGTTAAAACGATTGTATGTATTATTCGTCACCAAAGACAAGTATGCATTTCAGCCTCGAGGTTCGCTTCCAGAAGGTGCTTCTCCGTGCTCGTTTTGACGCCAACAAGGTGAGTAATTACTCGAATAATAGACCAATTTTAAGTATTGGTCCGTGTGTATGGATTTCAAACCACCAATAATTATCACTATTTAAAAGCTACGGGCTTGAAGTGAGCTACAGTCCGTGGCTCATTTCAATTGTTGGTAGGGAGGGCAGTGCTCTGAATATTTTGTTCCGCGCGTAAAGCAGACTGTGACGAACTACCGTAATCCATTGGCGCAATGCGACGCTAATGTTGGATCATTGGACTAGTATTCATTAATAGGGAAGCAGGAAAGACGTTGATAATGATAGAATGTGAATATACTCGAAATTTGAAGAGTGCGATGGCTTTAAAAATGTGGTGTGCACAAAATTCAAAATGGGTAATCTCTTACTGGTATCATTCGATCGATCTCATGACAATTCACCTGAAATGCTAAAATATAATGTCCAAAGTTGTCCCAACGCGAGAAATTAATAATCAAAAATCGCCGTTTTATAATGGGAATTTCAGTTATGCGAGGATTTATCGAAAAGGGTGAATTTGGGTGATATGGCACTTTGATATTGTTGTGTCCTTGTACGTGTAGAGTCACTCTTGGGGAAGAGGGTTTATCCAACGAGAAGGGGAGAGGGGAAGAGAAGCCTTGAGAGAGAGAGGTCAGACTAAGGGAGGGTCCTCAACGGGAGGGTGAGAGTAGAGCACAGAGCGGGGAGATCACTACTACTCTCTAGTTGTTGACATGTATACACTTGCAGGGGAAGG
>LS817013.1:220747-256563 GCA_900490955.1 Micoletzkya japonica
GAGGTCAGACTAAGGGAGGGTCCTCAACGGGAGGGTGAGAGTAGAGCACAGAGCGGGGAGATCACTACTACTCTCTAGTTGTTGACATGTATACACTTGCAGGGGAAGGTGAGGGGAATGGCTTAGGGGCAGTCAACAGAGACGAGGGAATGGCCTAGGAACAGGGTACTTCTAGGGACCATAACCTCTATACACAACAGATATGATAGAAATGTAAGCGTCCTCTTCACGATAAGCCAAATCCTCACTCCCCCTTCGCGTCCCAAAAAAAAGCAACCTAACTACTTCTGAACACTTCTAAGCTCACTTGGCTCAGATACCATCACTTGTCGTCTGTTTTCCGCCATTTCCAAATTGCGTATTTGATTTTTCCTCTATTCTGATCGTTTTTTCTTACAAATAAAGCTTATATTTGCCACGCATTGTGTTAGATATGACTATCAACGGATTCTACTTGCTTCATGGAATTGTTTGGTCCGGCGCGACGGCGATTTCCGAACTTCAACTTCGATCAGCTTTGGCTGCGTGCTTTATGAGGTTTATTTGAGCCGTTTCGTTCTTAAACAGGCATATTGTTTCAATATGACAGGGGAAAAGTAGTTGACAAGCGGTAATCTTGTCGAGAGTTTGAGTTTCTGGCCTACAGTAAAGTGATTCATCTATCTGACCCAGCGTCCGACCTTTTTACGCTATAACCCCACATTCCGAATTTGTTTTAGCGATATTGCGCCATGGTTTTACATTATTTTTGGCTGTTATGTTACTTTTTGCAAATGGGGTAAGCATACCTATTATCTGAAACAACTCTAATCCCTCTCCCTAATTGTGGGTAGCTTTTTAAACCTATTTGGCAGAGGTAAGTTCGAGAACATTAGTTCGACGGTAATTCACTCTAAGAGTATTGCCTTATATTATGAAAATTCTGGTTGATACTGTAGTGAGTGTTGTATTCGATCAGGACGAGAAGGACACTCGCAAGGCTCAGCTTCTGCTGGTTGATGGCTGTCGTCAAGTCTGGGAGAAGAGACACTTCAAGCCTTTCCGATGTAACTCCTTTTCTTTTTTTCTTTTCTTTTTCCGCATCAATTAACAATTCGATTATGAAGATCTGGTGAAGATGTGTTTGATTTTGAAAGTTTGAACGTTTGAACGTTTGTGGGTTAGCTACAATTGTTTTCAGACGCGCTTGACCCCGGAGGAAGCAGTTACGATCGTGAGCGTGAATCGCCTGATGTGGTTGGGTATTTATCGATTTAAGTTGGGAGAGTCGTAATTCTCAGAAACTCAATCCTGTCAGTCATGTAAAATTAGAGATCAACTTTTGTTTACTATATTATGGTTTACAGTTTATTTGTAAACTATAGAATATATGTCAGATATGCTACATTTTATTTCATCCACCATGCTTCGATTATTATGACAAACGACTCTTTAGATTCTCGATTCGGAACAGTGGACCTTGGCTGAGAGGGAACAATTCCCGTACTACTTTAACAAGAGAGAACAGCGAAAGAAGGTTGGTTACGATTTTTTCTTTAGATTTTAAGTTTTGTGCAAACATAATCGTATTATGATGTCGTCAAGTCTGCGCTTATAAATGCCAAGGAAGATGAAAAATGAGAGTTATGTAGGAGCTTCTGGCCCATTGGTCGAAGATCGAGAAGGCTTGGGATGAGGAGATCGCCGCGATTCAAACGACGATTCCCGAAGAGAAGCGACCGACTGCCTGAGCATCACTCCGAGGTATACGGTATACCTCGAGAGGCAATCGATCCATAGTTCACTTGGAGAGTGTAGATAAAACTTTTATTTGAATGCAGCGTATAAACAACAATTGCACGGAACGCTCCTCTTCGATAAGAAGCTAATTATTAACAATTTACATAATCTTTGTGATTTGTTACCGGTTGCGGAGACTTGAGCTTATAGTTACGGTATATGTTAAAGGAGAGAGGTGTTAAAGCGTATTTAAGTATTTTGAGAAGAGAGGTCATTCATCGTATGACTAGAGTGAGTGTGAAAGAGAACGATTGTCCTATAGGGTTAATGGTGATCGATGTATGCGGTTTCTTGAGTAAACGTTGGGTGGTGGGACTCATGCTCGGGAGATGAATGCGAATGGCTGAAATGAATTATATTTTTTGAATATTCCATGGTTTAGCTTAACAGAAGACAAGAACTGAATGTGTTAGTTAGGGAAAGGGTTGGTTAGTAAGTCATGCAAGAATGGGCGAATACTCCTTGATAGGAATGAAAGGACATGCACAGCACGATGAACATTTCTTACTGTGGCTATTCGATGGCCTCAATGCACTCTGAAGTTGTACCTTGTACGGTGTTAATGTCTACATATCTCAACTACAAACTGCTACTCAACAAAACTAATCCCGATTAGACGACTTGGGAGTAAGTGATAAAGTAAAGATAGATGGATGACCCTGATGTGAAGTATTGAAGGGCTGCGATTATGGAGAAACCGAAGAAGATGGCCAATAATTGCATGAGGGAATTGTGCTCGTTGTCCTTCTCACGAGCCAATACCTTAATTACAAATATTCACATACAAAAGCAGTTGTTCTTAATGCCGCCTTACATGCCGACGGCATTATGCTTTCAGCCACTTATTTAAAACATTCATGAAGCTTAATCTTTCTGACTGTAACATGATCATCCGATTCATCAATTACCTCTAAGAAGGTAACATAGATGAATGTTCCAGCTGCCATGCTCTCGAAGAGCAGTACAGCACCCAACTTGTGAATGGGGTCGATGGCGGAATTCTGAAAGATAGCTCCGTCCTCACCTCACACAGTCAAAATGCGTGGGACAAAACCGGAACATCCGTCTGTCTGAACGTGCTATCTATCAAATGCTACTCACACGGGTTATATAACTTTAAAGCTTTGATCCGCAAACAATGGTCCTAAGAAGCCCACACTTTCTACGTAAACCATATCCTTATGTAATTTATGTGTCCCAAATAAAAAGTGTTCGGACTCCGATAACGAGATTTATCTCTCATGAAAACCTGCTTTGCTTTCGAAGCATCAATCAAGCTGTCTATGACTGATTGGACGAGCTGTCACCTGTAGGGACGTTCCTAGAATGGATCCGACGGGAGTCATGAGAGCGTAGATTATGATGGTGCTGATGACAGTCTGAAGAGGCACGAAGAAGTGTCACTGATAAGCACGTGCCATAATCCCCTTCTTCCCCTTCTTCCCCTTCTTACTCCGCTTACCCGCGACTCGCATTTCCGTTCACGGAGACAGAGGACAAGGACTTTACTGTATTTACGACTAGATAAGGAAGGATGAAAGGGCGACTGCTCACCTTCATTCGATTCATGTTGCCTTTTGACACTTGGAGACCCACACTGAAGGACTCGACGGCTTTGTGTAGGATGAGAGACACAAAGAGGGTTATGATACCCGATGTCGTGTCCTGCAAGGGGGATTGACAACTGTGGAGGGGTCCCCCTACCTGTACTCCCAGAGCGAATCCCTCGAGGATCGAATGGAACGACATGGCAATGGCGAATGTGATGGACTAAAGATCATGTTGAATTGAAGAAGGACGACAAGACCGAACCTTGAGCAGTGTTGACTCTTCGGTTGTTGACGTTGCATACTTGACCGATTCCTCGATCACTTGACTGCAATGACTTGTCATTGCATGCATGAATGTACTGGCAACGACATAAAGGGGGGATGGGTATTAGCACAGTCGCATATCCTAATGGATATACTGATAGCTCATCGACGGACAAGGTGTGTGTTTGGGAGTAGCGCGGGTTAGCGTGAACTCGGACTGACACAGGAGAAGAGGGCTGTGTGCATCACTGTCTGTCTCACTCATGAATAGTGCCCATGACAGTATCGAGCATTGGCTCGTTCTCTCCTAACGGCATCTCCACTCTGCATTGCGATATTTGAATGGAATGCATGACAGTATACGAAAGGCCACTGACTTAAGGGTAGTCTCGGCTCGCTTTTCTTCTTCAAATGGCACTGCCTTCGCCGGTCCGTGCGAATGGCCCATTGAGAACACCTCAACGTTCACCGTATTAGCAGCTATGCGATCAAAAGATGAAGCTGAAAGGATTTACCCGCATGCATGCTTCTTCGATCAAGTAGACGAGGAAGAATCCACAACAAAGGAACAAGTAAGGGACAGGAAACTGCCAGTCGAGATTGGATTCGTTGATGAAGATGCGATAGTTCTCGCTGAGTGTTGCGATGGAATGATGCAAGGACGGGAGGGACTCACTCTACATGGGGAATGATGTCCAGAAAGCACGTAGCTAGAAAGACGCCGCCAGAGAAGCATGACAGCAACGACAACCATCTAGATAAGCCGAGTGGCTAGGGATAGACAGACTCTCGACTCACCGAGAACTCTTCTTGCTCATCTGACCGTCCTTGTTCGTTAGCAATGTCGTGATCTAAGAAGCAGTGGATACATCAGTCGACCCACTCTACTTACTCTCAACGACAACAGGCCAGAGATGGCCGTAGCAGCGAACATGGCAATAGCCAAGAGGAGGTGGAGAATAGTCTGATCCATCTGTAGGAAGAGACGATGGCTGGGTGGAAAAGGACGAGGGAAGTTGTTTTGGAGTCAAGGCGATAAGGAATAGCGGGAAAGAAGGGAAGGAAGGAGAGGGATGGACACACGATCAACGGCTTTACGTGAAAAGAGACGAGAGCAGAGTGAAAGGTGTGAAGGGACGAAGAGGAGGACGATCAAATGAGGTGTAAGGAACATGGAACAAAGGAAAGACGCAAAACGACTATCGACTACTCTTTATGACACTGCGACGTGATCGCGACTAATTGTCCATACGGGGGAAGTACACGCGACTGGCTGACTAGCCGACTGATTCACTGTCACCTCTCCCGATTTGGTATCGGCCTCATCACCATTCGAACACGAAACTTCGTCACCGCTGCTCATTGCGTATGCAGAAACGATCCGCAACAAAAACGGGAAGAGCGAGCAATATTTAAGAACAAGGAGACATTTAGTTTATGGAGTCGAGAGGGGCGAGGGAGGGAGGGAACTCGGAGAGAGTCGATGTGTGAGAGTGAGTGATAACGGAAGACGACGACTCGCACGGTCACTCTTCCTCTCTCTCTCTACACTCACTTCCTCACACTTACCTCTTATGCTCAGGGGGACACCCACTTCTCCTAACGAACACTCCACTGTTTAACCAATGACGAGAAAATGGCTTAGGGGCTGATCAACGACAGGTTGGGGGGGTGTAACACTGGTCATACAGTCTCTGACTATATGTCGGTATGAAGGGGTTGGAGGAGAGGGGACAGGAATAGCTAGAGGACTAAGACACACAGAGTATCTCGTGTGTACCTGTGGCATGCTCGGAACTATTCCCGATTGCCTTTCCTCCTGTTTGTATTCAAACGCCCGAGAGTACTGTGACCGTCCTCGACCCTGGTGTTGTCTCTCGAGATGATACTTCTCGACTGCGAAGAGGGGCTAATCAGCGAATGCGCTCATCAGTCAAATAAACGACTGCGGTCATTCTTGTTGACCTATCGTCCCTCCCTCTTAATTTACGTCTCGTGTCATTCGTTTCCGTTCCCTTTTATCGTGTGTTCCAAACGAGTCGCTTGCCGGGTCGAAGTGTGTACTTGTTTATCGAACGAGTCACAACGTAATACGGTAATGCATTGCGTGTCCAACCAGCTTCCAGAGAAAGAGCAAAGCGACCAACGAACTGAACAGAGATCAAGGCGAGTGCACTATGCTCTCGTCTGTTTGTGATATGCAACTATTTGATCAAGCTTTCTCATGTGTACGAGAAACAAAGGATACACCTAGCAAGTGTACCGCGAGAAGATACCCTCACCCTATCTGTCAATAACGGTTTGCACTACTTAAACGGACCTAGTACCGGCGTGAGGCTGACATGAACATGTGCGGAAGTTTACACGAAGGGAACGTAAAGCTACCAGTGACCAGATTAACTCCATTGTAGACACGTCGAAGGGGTTAGTGAGCATGACTGGAAGTAGAGACGGTAAGGGAACGAGTCAAAGGTCGGCCTACCCGCTCGTGAAGAATTGAATAAGCGAAATGAGGCTGAAGCCGATAACGATGCACATCCATTGGAGGAGTGAGTCATGCTCTTTCACCTTCTCATGTGCCAATACCTGAAGAAGCACAGACAGTCACAACAAACTTAATTGAACAGGGGAACGGGCACGCTGTCTCACCTCTAACAGGGTTACGTAGATGAACGTTCCTCCGGCTAAGCTCTCGAAGAACAGAATGATGCCAGACTTGGCCACTTCATTGACATTCGAGTTCTCAAGTGTACTACAATAGCCAGCGACTGGGTTGCTACAGTACCCGTAGGAATGTTCCGATCATACTTCCGAGCGGAGTCATCAACGAGTACACACAAATGGTCGCAAAGGCCACCTTGAACGAGTCTCGTAATCTCTTCTTCTTATCGTAATTTCGCCCCCTTCCTCATCCCTCTTCAATTACCTTCTTTCTATTCGCCGCTCCCTTCGAAACCTGTAGACACACGCTGAACGCCTCCACAGCCTTGTGGAGGATGAGTGACACGAATAGAGTGACGATCCCGGTTGTCGAGTCCTACAACAAAGGGAAGGCTACCGTACCCCGCTGAGTCTACCGTACCTGCACTCCCAACGCGAATCCCTCCAACAACGAGTGAAAGGACATGGCGACGGCGAAGGTTATCGACTAAGATTGACAGGGATTACCGGAGAAAAAGAGGAGAGTACCTTAAGAAAGGAGGTTTCCTCGTCCGCAGACATGACGTACTGTACAGATTCTTCGATGACTTGGCTGCAAAGATCAGGCGGTTGACACGATCGGATAATTGGAGAGAAGTTGGGTTGAGAACGAAGGGAATCGAGTAATCAAGAAGAGAAGAGACGAGGAGGAAGAGGGCAATGGGCTGATATGGCCATCCTCGCCTTTAAATTTACGTTCCATTTGTACTTTACGGGACTTGCGCTCTTCTGCGTAGAATACCCAGGAAAAAGTGTAAATGTGCATACTAAGCAACGAAAGGCGTACATGTGGATTGTAAATTTGAAAACGAGGATGAATAATGGGTTGAGTACTACTCACTCATGCAACGTGCCATGCTTGGATTCATCGTCCACATACGATTGTCGTCTGGAAGGACTAAGGGCATTCATTTGTCAGTCTGGTATATATGTTAACAGGGATGCAAGGGCATTATTGTCCAAGTTTCCGAGAGAGCAAATAGTGAACTTGATGTATCTCTTGTGATCGTGCTAGTCCCGTTATGATCTTTCTCCTTCCATCTCTCATCTGACTCACCGTGCAATATTCGCACTGTTTTCCTCCGTATGTACCGCATTGTGGGAGTGTCCCATCGCGAATACCTGCGAGTTTGATTATCATCTCGTGGCCCCGTCTATTCTGACGGATACTGTAATCTCGATTAGTTTACCCGCCTGGTTTCGAGGAACGTAGACGGTCTATTCATAGAGTGGTCTACGTGGTAGATAGGTCACCCTTGTCAAAGCAGTTAATTCGTTGTCAATGGAACTGTGTGAGAAGCAGAGCGATACACACACTTCTTTTACGAGAGTAGACACGAGTTAGTGTTTAGGTAGGAAGGAAGAGAAAGAGAAGGGGGATAATTGGACTGTGAGGGAGCCGCGAGAGAACATACTTTCCGCTATCCTATTGCTACTGCATGGAAATGATCGTCAGAACGGTGTAACTCTTTTCACTAACCACAGTAAATTTAGGATGTACACCATATTCCCAAATCGGTCATTTTAAAATGATCGATTTGTGAAAATGTCCGATTTGGGAAAATGGAGGATCCCCTAAATTTAAGGTTAACAGCAGTCGGCGATCAGTCCATACTGTGGTTAGTTTTTTTGTGATTTTGGGCAGCTGACATTTTTTTTCGAATGACAAATGTGGGATTTAAATCCCCACTTTACGAGAAAGCGAAGTTTAGATGATGGAAGCAAAGGTTGAATAAGGAACTGACTCGAATGCACGCTTCTTCAAAGAGGTAGACAAGGAAGAAGCCACAGCAGATCAGAAAGTACGGAACCGGAAAGGTCCACTCTTTTCCGGTGAGAACGACAAACGCCGAGTAGTCTTCTCTAAAGGATTACGGACAAGACTGTTGTTTGAAGGAAATACTATAATCTACGGTAGAGGGAGACTCACGCGATCTCGGGGATTATATCTAGAAAGCACGTGGCGAGGAAGACTCCTCCCGAGAAGCAGGAAAGGAAGGACAGCCATCTGACATGGGATTGGTTGCATACGGGGAAAGGGGAGTGTTCGTCGAATACACTGTTGGAACACCCCATTCCGCGAATAAGCCATTGCCACTAATGCGGTAGAGAGACAATCTAACGGGAATCCACTCACTTCGCACTTGTCTTGGTCTGCTCTCCATCGCCTTTCATTAGTAAAGACATGACCTGAACATCGTTTTCGATATCGTACTCCCATTTACAGTAAGTATCCTATACCTTCAACGATACAACTCCCGCCACGGCCGTTGTCAGAAGCATTGCCAGAGCTAGTAGACATTGCAGCACCGCGTGGTTCATTTCCTATTCACACCAATACAGTACTATCGTCAGTTTGCGATAGACTACCGTAACCCGCAATCAACATTATCTCATAGGCGCAAATGCCAGATATCGTGCAACTGGTTGACCGGTAAACTGAGAAAAGGTTTTGATATTGAGAAGAGAAGGTCAGCTGCAGAGAGAATGAGTTTCGATGGTTTAGAAGCGAAGTGATGATGTGAGATGAGAGAAGCAAAGGAAGGAATGAACTGCATGATACGAGCGGTAAGCGCGAAGAGTTAATGAAGTGATGTGAGAGAGAAGGCAGATTACGGGAATCACAAGGAGGGAATCTTCCAATTGGAAGACAACGATTCGTGCTGACAGGTAAGCTAGAGTGAGATGAGACGGATGGGAAAGAAGGGGGAGGAGGGAGGGTCGAGAGGGGAGGTAAAAGGGGAGGGAGGAGGTAAAGGAGGGAGAGAGAGAGTACTGCTCGAACATCCTCCACTTTCACTAGACAACATCAACCGATTAGAAAGGGAGATATACGAGAGAACTGGGGAAGAGAAGATGGAGTTAGAGTGGGTGAGACTACTCACTTCCCTGCATCTCTCTCCACTTCCTCTCTCGATCCTCTATCTTTCTTCTGAAGCGACAATCCCTTGTGTGTTCACCAGATCAATCACAAAACGATGCTCATGTCAACCATCTCCCTCCTTCTCTGTGTCTTCGTGTCTCTTTCACTCTCTTCCAGCCCCTCGCTCTGTCCCAATTAGTCTCATAGTCCTCTTGTAGATCACTTTATAACAATAACAGCCTAGTCATCTCTAACCCTATAAGTCATCCCCTCACTAGACCAGTCCTCTTCCCTCTTCACTTCCCCGTTCGTTTAACCCTCGCCACTCCCACATCGTATACGTCGAAATGGCTTTCCGATTGAACAGTCTCCATTCCGAGTGGAAGAACCTCTCCTGTCCTTCTATCCCGTGCCGTCTTGTAGATTTCACCCGCTAAATGTTCATTCATCGTCTTCGCTTTACTTCTTTTCCTTCATCTAGTCAAGAACTTTCTGCTATTCGCAAGCAAAAGACGCGTGATCTATCGCTCTTCCCTGAACAACTCGACCATTCCAGTGGTTCATTACGTGTGCGTGGTCGAAGAAAGAGAGGAAAGGGAACGAGTAAGGAGATACTCGAGAGGGAAGGGAAACCAATGACAAGGGGTTACCTCTCTTCGAAAGAGTAATTCGCTGTAATCCCTTGAATGCCGTGCATACATCACACGTAAGATGACCATGTAGTTTGCGCATCTGAACAAGAACACAATACGGTAAGTTGTGGTTGATCCGATTATGCCTAGGAGAATGAGTTTCATACGCCTATTCAACATTAACCCCCGGTTCAACCAACTCGATTCGCAATGCGACTTGCGTAATCTCTTACACTGTTTTCCTGTGTCGCTGATAAAAATTCGTTACGTTGCAAAGGAACAGGCTAGGTATATATGACAGCGCGTGGTTACGTTTGTGTGCGTACAAGGAATAGCAGAGTAAAGAAATGAATGAATCTACAGTGATTTAGAGCTACAGTACTTTTGTCACACAAGGATGCCATACAGACTAGATAAGAGCTCTACCGTAAACTATTTATGAAATAATTCCGACAGGGTAAACTCATTACTACGCTATCTGCACTCTCTACACTTCTACCGTCATAAATATGCACGACGGCAGCTGACGGAACATGTCCTCATTTTCCTCAAGCATACCTCTAGGATCCTCCCAGCCGCAATGGACGTCTCGTCTCGCGTCCCTTTCTCCAGAATCGTAAAGGACAACGAGCCTCGTTCTGATATTATCGTCTTATGTAAGCATAGGCACTCAAACTCGTAATCCTTAACTCGCAAAAAGTGTTTCTCATTGTCAGCCCACATTCCCTGGCGTGTCCGTGACAGTAAACCATTATAACTACAGACTCATGAAACAAAACTATCCCGCCTACCGTACTATTAGTCATATTCCACACCATATACGGATGCCTTTTATACATATAAAATTGTGCTCAAATTGTGTTCACATAGAGCTTTTGAAGTCTAACCGGATTCCACAGTCCTTCCCTAAACTTCCCCCCTCGAGCCCCCGTATGTCCCCTACCGTACCTGTTCCATCGTTCATCGTCCGTCCAGTCTTCCCATCTGCTCGAATCGGTGTCCATTTAACAGAGAAGGAACACGACTGACTGCAATTTCAAGTTGAATTGACTGGTCTGCTGCATAAAAAACCACAACCCATTATAGTCTGATAGTTTTCTCAGAATCGCAAAAAAAGTTTTTTAGGGTATTGAAAATCAAGCAAAGTATATTGTCTGACCCCATAGCGTGTTTGGGACATCCCATGTCATGGGGACACGGTGCAACTACAGTAGCCGGAGGGAGTGAAGTGGGAGGAAGGTGACCGTCCGGGAACTGAAGAAGGTCGGGAATGTAAAAGTGATATTATGCAAATATTTGTATAAAATTAGAAAACGTTTTCGAATGCGAGCCTACCATGTGTACGATAAGATTGTAATGATTTGATAAAACCGATTCTCGCTAACCACATCATAGGAGTTATTCGACAAATCTCACTTGTTGTCGAATGATCTCAAATCGTTCATAATCCGATATACGATCCTCATTGAGTATTCGGTGGGTCACTTCGTTCCATCTAAACCGAGACCATACTTGATTCCTTGACATTTCGACTATCAACTATCACAAGAAGATACGAATCAGAAGCCTACTTGTTGTATTCCTTCAGCTTTTCCTCCACCGCTGCCTTTTCTAATCGTATTCCACTGTTCAACAAGAAATTTCGGACATCCATCAGAGCACCGAACGAATCTTCCATTCCCGATTCTATCAGAACCAGGAACCTGAAAAAACCGGACGTAACATGTTACGCATAACATAGCTCGTGTATAATCTTGTAATAATTCTTAATAGAATTTACAAAGAAATAGACATATATGGTATGTGGATAACAATGAGAAACAGTCATCAAAAACTGAACGTATGCTCTGCATCTTACATCAGTTTTTTCGATACTGTAACTCTTCTGATATTCACTGACCGGTTTGTCCGTCGCCACAATGATTCGATGAGCGAAAATCGCGCATCTTCACTAGCCAATTCGATGAGTGTTCGATGACAGATCACTAAGTCGTATCTGCAAAACAAACCATTAAGAGATAAGGTACTGAGATTTGATACGGTAATGGAAACCTTCAACCTTCACAAGTAGTCAACTTTTCTGAGGACAGTACCTACCAAGCATTTTCGAAAACGATTAATTTAGAAATCTTACAAATACCATGGATAGCACACAATACCCGTAGGCTTACTTAGTTTGAAGCGACGGGACAAGATGTCGCCGGAATATAACACCCGGATGAACGAGTTCCGTACTGTCCTTATTCTGAACAAATCAAATTTCATAAAAAATTCCAAAAAAATCGTGCTACTTTAAAGGAGCCGGCCCACGAATACGGTAGCATTTTGAACTCGCGGACTACCCTGATATGCAATTTAGGCCTTTCCGCTCATCTTTTGCGGTCCTTCTTTTTGTTAAAATGATCGGAGCAACGTGAAAAATCGTTTTGTCAATGAATCAGAGCTATATCTCATAGCAGTAAGCTAATATATTCGATTTTGTAAAAAGCGCGTTGCTCTTTGCACCTTCACTACTCCGCGGAGAGTGAATGAAATCGCATAAGATTCGGAATACCCGATCGGGATGATTAGATCTAATGAATAACGTAAAGAACTTATACGGCCAAAAACCCGTGGTATGGCTCCTTTAGGGAACATGATGGTTTTGTAATCGAAAATTTTCGCCTTCTACTCTATGGTGACAATTCGCATTATAATTCTATTTTCAGTATCAAACATTATGCGCGAGCACCTTTTCTTATAATTTCAGTATATAATAATTTCAGCTTGCCCTCATGAGATCCATTGCCACCTTGGTCATGTTATCGTTCGCTTCGACTGCTGTATACTCCTTCATCGATGGAAACCTAAATGTATATAAAATAAACATCTTATTTTGCTGGTCCCTGGCATAGATAAGTCAGTCCTCCCACTTTTCTGTTTTCGCAATAGACCGCTGACATATACCTCGCAACATTTCAAATCATTGCACAACCCTTACTCAACGAACGCCCCCCCTCCTCCTCCCGATCCCAGCTTACGTTTCCCTTACAGCCCAGAAGGCAGATGATACTCCCGATCCAAAATCCAGAACGGTATTTGGTTCAAAGTCCTTGAATACTTGGAACTCCTCCACTACACGAGCCACTTCTGCGTAATTAGGGGCTAACCTTAAGAAGTCCACGCATCACACTGTATAGTATTGTCCTACCTAACAAGACCAACTAGCAAGATGGAGAAATGATCAACCTCGCAAGGGCATACGTAGCAGCAGCTTCGTACGATTGTGACTCGAAGGGTTTCCAGTTAAAGTGTGTCTTCTTCAATTCTTTGTCTACCAAATTCTTCAACTGTCGCTCCCTCTCCTCTCTCTCAAAACATCATTATTCACCAAACCACCAAAAAAACTAATTTTCCATGCACTAGTAGAGATGCTTACAATCTTATCTCCCAAATTGTCATCCAACAAGTACTCCTGTCCATCATCTTCGTCTCTCATCTTATTTCTGAGACGATCCCGGATCTTCGTTCGAGCATCCTTTACGAGCTCCGATGAAGCAGGAAACCGTCTGAAATGAAAAGTATCGTTGGCAACGAAACCAACTTGGAGAACTACATTGACCATTTGTCTATCTCATAACCTTAAATATATAGTGAAAAATACCTATTCAGCAGCTTCTGCGTGAGCTGATCAGCTTCATGTTGCAATTGCTTAGGTGGACGACCACACTGCAAACGACGAATATGATACCGTAACCAGCCTTCCCATATCCTACCTTAACTAGCGTCTCACGTAGACCCTCAATTGCCTCCTTAGGAACAACAAACTGGCGTCGGAATCTCACCCGTTTTCGGTTCTAAAGTATCATAGCTCAAACATCGCAACTAACGCTTACCTTATCGTCTAACACATGGAACTTGACGATCATCCTATCACCAGTCAGCATGTTTACCGTGGTGGCATCTGCTTCGCCTTCCACAACCGTTCTCTGCATCTTCGATTTGTCCAACGCATTGCTCTTCGAACCAAGAGATCAAAAAAGAAAGACGTCTCCAGATAAAGACCAGACCAACCGATAGGTATCTCGAGATAGAAGACACCCGAACCGAAAACTTCCCACTTCCCCCACCCTCCTCATCCCTCAACCATGTCTGTACATTAATGCAACTAGTAGAGGTATATATAAAATTGTATTTTCGTAACAATTAAATGAGGATGCGTCATAATCAAGAAGGGATAAACCAACAATTTACCCTTATGCAATGAGAAACAACGAGAACAATCAAATAATTAAATCGGAAGTCTCATTTATTTCTTCTTGCCTCCAGCAGCTCCAGCCTTCTGTGCAGCCTTGGTAACCTTTCCTCCGGATCCATCAGACTTGTCGACGGCCTTGATAACTCCGACGGCAACAGTCTGCCTCATGTCACGAACGGCGAATCGTCCAAGGGGAGCGTAGTCGGTGAAGGACTCAACGCAAAGGGGCTTGGTGGGGATGAGCTCGACAATTCCGGCGTCTCCGTTCTTAAGGGCCTTCGGGTTATCCTCAACCTTCTTTCCGGATCGTCGGTCGACCTTCTCCTTGAGCTCGGCGAACTTGCAGGCGATGTGGGCAGTGTGGCAATCGAGGACAGGGGTGTATCCGGCTCCGATCTGTCCGGGGTGGTTCATGATGATGACCTGAGCGGTGAAGCTCTTGGCCTCCTTGGCGGGGTCGTTCTTCGAGTCAGAGCAGACGGATCCACGACGGATGTCCTTGACGGACACGTTCTTGATGTTGAATCCGACGTTGTCGCCGGGGACGGCCTCGGTGAGGGCTTCGTGGTGCATCTCGACGGACTTCACCTCAGTGGTGACGTTCTGGGGGGCGAAGGTGACAACCATGCCGGGCTTGATGACTCCAGTCTCGACACGACCGACCGGGACGGTTCCGATACCTTAAAACCACACTTATTTCTCGAAACATTCCAAATGAATACGCACATTTTGTGGTTCTTTAACCTCCCTCAGATAATAGGAAAAAATAAAATTTTTATTCAGATCTAGGTTCCCCTACAAATAATTTACCTCCGATCTTGTACACGTCCTGGAGGGGGAGACGGAGCGGCCTGTCGGTGGGCCTCTGAGGGGGGATGATGGCGTCAAGAGCCTCGAGGAGGGTCTTTCCGGATGCCTTGCCTTCCTTGCGCTCGATTTCCCATCCCTTGTACCACGGCATGTTGGAGGAAACTTCGAGCATGTTGTCTCCGTTGAATCCGGAGATAGGGACGAAGGCAACGGTGGCCGGGTTGTATCCGATCTTCTTGATGAATCCAGAGACCTGCAAATTAAGAATTAAACCAGCATTTTCAATATTCAAGCTATAAGAAAGAACGAATCCTAGCTATAAGAAAGAACAACTCAAAGCGGGTTAATCAAGTCAATCAAGAAACGAAGACAAACCTCGGTCTTGATCTCGTTGAATCGGTTCTCGCTGAAGGGAGGCTCGGTCGAGTCCATCTTGTTGCAAGCAACGATGAGCTGCTTGACACCAAGGGTCTGGGCGAGAAGAGCGTGCTCGCGGGTCTGTCCGTTCTTGGAGATTCCGGCCTCGAATTCTCCGGTACCGCAAGCAACAACAAGCACGGCGCAGTCAGCCTGGGACGTTCCTGAAATCAAATCATATTGATCTAGTTCTGTCGTAATCCGAAAGCAAAGAGATAATTCGAATGCTAAACTGTAAAATTGAACAAAAAAATTTTGACTCTCATTGCAAAGCAATAAGAAACTAACCAGTGATCATGTTCTTGATGAAGTCACGATGTCCGGGAGCGTCAATGATGGTGATGTAGAACTTGGCAGTCTCGAACTTCCAGAGAGCAATGTCGATGGTGATACCACGTTCACGCTCTGCCTGAAGCAACATAATATGCAAGTAGGCAATGAATAGCGCATACGCACGACTACTATTCCCGTGTCCAATGACCACTTTAACTAAGGATACACTAACCTTCAGCTTGTCGAGCACCCACGCGTACTTGAAGGATCCCTTTCCCATCTCCTGGGCCTCCTTCTCGAACTTCTCGATGGTACGCTTGTCGATACCTCCACATTTGTAGATGAGATGTCCGGTGGTGGTAGACTTTCCGGAGTCGACGTGTCCGATGACGACAATGTTGATATGGGTCTTTTCCTTTCCCATGGCGACTGGCTTTTACGCTTGCTGAAAGGAAACATCAATAAAAGTAATCAACCATATAAAAAACACGCATTCATAACAAGTATTTCAGCAGCAATAATTTTAAACTAGGTTACTTTAACCCTCCACCATTGAATAGATTATAGAACGGAAAAGCAAAAACCAACTTGACAGAGAAACACGAGGGGCAACGGGCTGAGGTAGGCCGTGCGATGAAGTGAGGATAGTAGGTAGCTTCGAAATATCCTCACTTTCGCTGAGTATCGCTAGCAATGCTGTGGCCGGGACAATCAATGTCCTGTGGTTAAGGATAGGGGCTGCTACGCAGCGTCACTCACTGCGCGTCAGCCCCGTTCAAACTCTATTTTCTGTATACGGTAGAATTGTTTGCCTTGTGGCAGAGCCTTGAGAATACGATGCCCATCTAGGGTTTGCTTGTGAATACGAGTGCTATTTGTGTTTCTTAAACTCATGGATGCTTTTGGAAGGCGTTTATCATGGCGCAGTTGCAATACTCGAACAATACATGTGCATACAAAGCTTTTTATGACAAAATGTACAGAAATACTCAGAAACTTATCACAGATTACACGAAATGTAGCAGATATAAGTGAATCGATAAGGCTATAGGTGAAGCGATCATGATATAGTAGTATTTGCTATTGTTCCGTGTCTGAGTCGGACTCGTATTCATTAGGTTCGTCCACGTTCCTCGAATTAGCTCTCATCGCAGTATCTAACAATGCAGCAGTATCCGCATCCTTGGCCACATCGATTGGTCTTTGTCGCTGTTGATTACGCACATTAGGATTAGCACCCGCCGCTAGTAGGAGGCTTACACACTCGGGGTGTCCCCTCCAAGAGGCCGCGTGTAGAGCTGTCTCTCCTATCTTATTCTGAACGAGATCGATTGAGTGGGGGGCGTTAGATAGCAAGGTCACCTGTGCCGAGACGGAAATGTTGGGGATCGCAAGCAATATCTGCACAACTTCCGTATGCCCACCATGACAAGCCCAATATAGAGCAGTAGAGCCAGATTTATCCAAACTGTTCACAGATACCTGTAAAGTGGTATCAGTCAACGCTTTTCTTAGAGCTATGCCTGATTATCCAAACAGTCTTTAAGGAATTCGACGTTGCCTCTCCTAGCTGCTTCATGCAACGGATTGGACAGCTGCTCAACGTTTTCACTGACCACTGAACGAGAGAGGGTTGCGAAAGAAAGGAAAAGTGGTGAAACCGTAGTTGACGGGGACCAGTCCTTTGTTCTTGCCACACCGAGCTTGCAACCAGTCTTCATTCGGTCCCCCATCAGTAACATAGATCAAGTCTCCCTCGAGAAACGACATCTCTGCATCCTGACAATAGGCTTGTTCGCACCATCTGTCATGCAAAACACTTACTGATCGCGCAGTGTAGTCATAGAGTGCTCGATAGACTTTCACTCGTCCGGGCTTGGGGGTAGGTTTGGGTGGAAGAGCAGCCATCAATACAGTGACTACAAGCTGAATTCCCGTAGCGAGAGTTACTCATGCCGAAATGTTAGCTTTAACGCGAAGTCGCAATTGGCGCGAACTGTCGTACTCATTTATTGTATTTCACCTCGTGCTTGCCTGTACCTGTTTACCACTCGTTTGAATTAGTTCTTGCTCTTCAATGGCATGAGGGAACAACAGATGATTTCAGTTTTGGTCACATATGATCGAACGATAGCCGGAGGCGATATGGAAGAGGGCGAGGGAGGGATGGAAGAGTATCTGAGGAATTGTTCGAGACTGTCCAATCAGCTACGACGAGGGCACGACATCACAGAACAGCTGCAGGAATTGTCCCAGATGAAAGTTCCGGAGAGTAGCGCTAAAGATGCTAGCCTTATCTTCGATATGCTGAATCAGGTGATACTCAACCACTGTAAACGCTCCGATCTACCGTAATCTAATCTTGTTTTGCAGTGGAACGAATCAACCCTCTGCGAGACATCGAACCTTACGTCAACCAGTCAACATTCCACATGTAAATCACCTTCCATTCTTCCCACAGTCCAAGTTAATCCTTGCCAACGTGTACATATCAATGACCTCGTCTACCTCATCGTATTCGCTTCACTTATGTACTTATTTTATTGTGCACTTTCAAAACATGAAACTGCTTACTACTAACACATGTGATCTCACAACGAAAATGTACAAAAAATGTTACTCGTACGTAACGGTGTTGCTGCGTTTGGGCACACTAACAGAACAATCCAACAATACCGAAGACAAGAATTGAAATGATGTCAGCAGGGGAAATACCGTAACGTTCTAAGAGGAATGATCAAAGGTTATGTATCTACGAATTATGGAAACGAACAAAGCTTAACAGTGAAAGAGGTATTTGTAACGAGTGAAATGGGTCCCAGTACCGGGGATGACAAGTGTAAAGCAGTGTTAAATATGTGATGAGTAGTAAAGTGAACTAAACTTATTCAGCTTCGTCCCTCTTCTTCATCATTTCACGGTATTGTTTCTCGCTAGTAGCATAGTCATTAGATTCGACCTTCCTTCAATTGATATACTCAAAAGAGACTAATAAAATGGCTACTTACACAAGGAATGTAGTAGCAGGATCTATATTCTTGAGTGCTTCGGACAAGTTCTGAAGCGTCCTCTGCAGATATTCTCGACTAGTCTCCTTCTGAAAGAAAATATTTTGAATGAAATTTCCTTGATTTTCAATATAGCCGCACCCTTTATCTTTTTTTTCTTCTAAATTTCGAGCAATCAAGAAAAGTAAAAAAAGACTACCTTAGGCTTCTTGTTATTGGAGTTGAGTGGTCTCCTCTTCGACTCCCTCTCCAGTTCTTGCAATAAGACGTCGCTTATCATCTCGGTAGTATCGGAAGGAGGGACAGCTTTGCTCTCATCCACTTCCTCCTTCATCTTATCCAGACCGAACAGCGCCAGCTAAAGCATATTCCATTCGATTAACAACTTAACAGTACGCACCCAAGAGTGGCAATGGTCGAAGAGAGTAAATATCCACTTAATAGTCAAAACGAACCTCTTCATCCTCGTCAGCCTTTTCCTCCTCAGTCGGTTCCCTCATCACCTTTTCCTTCTCCTTTCTGTCCTTACTCAACTCCACCTTCATCGTTCTTCTGCATATCACAAAGTGCGCAGCCAACTTGGGACCATTGTTGGCTGAGTATCCACATGCACACTACAAAGTACCTCATTGTACTGCCTTTGCTACTCTTTTATATTTCATTGCATCTTTGAAGCTTGACCAATATATTTCACCATTTATTATTCGGATTGCAGGAAACTATGGTATGAATAACGAATCAAACCTTTCCCGAGATGACGTGTGACCGAGACAAAGCATCGATTCCCTGTCTCTTCACTCCATCAGAGTAGGCTACAAGTCGTTGTGCAGTTGCCGATACTCCGAATGCCAATCGAACGCAGAGTGCACACCTACGATTACGATATTCAACTTTCTGCATTTAATAACAAGCACGACCGCAAAGACAAAGAGTAAATAGACATCCACACGGTAGCAAAATATCAGAGCGCTGAGCGAAAGCCTGGCTAATTCCGCCCCCTTCTAAACACCGTAAGTTTCTGTAGTTCCGTAAATCGGCGTACGGTCGTACTCTTTTATTAGTATTTCACTTTATCCTTTTTTCGAATATATTATTCTTCTCTTTGATTCAGAAAGACTATTTGTTAACCTGGTAATCACTTGAGTAGGGGTGCACCGCCGCTGGCCTCTCAATAATGATTTTTTACGGCTGATATAGTGGTCGATTACGGCAAATAGTGCTCACCAAACATGATTACTTGTCGATCAAGTAAAAACACAGCAACAACAACCCGAAAAACTTTGAAAGTCAGAAGGATTAACGTGAAACACCGAATAAAAACCTAAATATTCGAGAAAAGTCGATAAATCGCTGAGAAAGTACACTAATTACGATATGTTCGTGCTAAGACCACAAAACGCGGCAGTTCAAGTGACCTTTTTCCAAATGAGGTTCAAAATTGGCTTTTCCGCCATTATCCAGGCTTTCGCGCAGCGCTCTGATATTTTGCTACCGCGCATCCATCTGGTCTAATCTTACTTTTTCGGACGAGACCCAGAGGGAAGGAGGCGACAAGAGGCACAGAGTTGCGATCCCTTGGACAGAAGAACAATGTGTGACTTGCGACGAACACGCGAATCCGGCTTCTGAAACTAAATAAATAAACGTTTAGTAGAACTATCCGATGAGATGGTCATCAATGACACTCCGTAGACTAGCTCAACCAACCCTGCTTCGAATAGCGTATTTTCCGCTAATCGGTCCATGTTCCTGCCGAACGTGTCGTAGTCTGAATTTATACTGAATATACGCGTGGACAAGTATTCTCCGATTAAGAACGGGCATTAAATGAAGCACCTTACTTCATCACCGCCTAGTCTCCTTCGTACTTGCTTACATTCACTTCCATAAACCATTGACCATTGTTCACCAACCAATCTTTTGACTCAAACGAAAACGACGAGTACCTCTCCTGCAGATTGATGAAGCTCTGCGCACATCGATCGCATGCGATTCGCCTCTTCGCAGTGGCCGCCTCTGCTTGGTCGAATTGAAAGCCCTTCTCACGGCGAGTCGTCGCCTCGGCTGAGATACTTCGGTCAACGAGAGATGAGATGCAATGCAAGACAATAGAAAGTATTCAGATAGATTGTTATGACAGGTAGATGCTCTGAAATGGACGGTGCAATGCAGTCAACTCACCGTCCTTGTCCTTGACCAGATCGTGTTTCTCCACGTGAGAGATGAATTCGTGCACGCGAGTGGCATGTCTTCGTCGTCTGGATAGATTGACAGTCACGGTGAACATACAGAAGGGACACATTAGGTCGCCTGTTCCCGCGTGACGTCTGCAACGTATCCATTAGTTCATGAGAAGTCAACGAAAAGCAAAGCTGGATGTAATAATCAATACAGGGTATTTCAACTACCAACTGGAATCATGTACAAACCTTGCAAAATGGTCGATGAGGTTGTACCGAACGTTGCACCGGTAGGTACAGCGTTGGCATCGATATGGAGCATCGAAGGGATCGTGGCGAGAGAGATGGTGCTTCAGCGAGGTCACCTGCAACACAAACATCCCTTGTTTCCTTTATCCCAGTTGCGGCGTATGTTTGGCCAAATTGAAAAAAGACCATCTTTACACGCTCATTGCCAATAGTTCTATGTATTAAAAAACTTGAAAATTATCCAACAACGTACCTCTTTTTCGCAGATGGCACATGTATTCGTGCTAACAGCCTGCGAGACCCGAGAGTGTGCTCGAGTGTAGTGAACCTACAAAGAGATACGTCATTACCCCCAACACTCGAGACAAGCAAAGTGAAAGAAGAACTGCTCGAACCTGCATGTTGTAGGGAGTCTCGAATCGAGCGAGACACTGGGGGCAAGTGCCAAGAGCATCTACGTCCGTACGACCCTAAATCATACTTCTTATAGATTTGTCTTTCTCGATACGACCGTGAAGGTTCGTCATGCACTAAACCAACCGTTGCGTAGCTAACTGGTCATAATTATTGAATACGAGCCTACAAGGTAAGCAAATGTTTGATACCAACAAATCGATGTCATACGTTGGTGACCATGTTCGTTCACGGAACAAAAATTATAAAAATGAGAATCGAGAATAAATACTCACGGGTTCTGTTTCACTTTCATCAGTAGGCTTCCACTGAACGAGATGAGCCCACACGTGACACATCATGCCGATATTGCCCATGACCAGACGACAGCAAGACCCGTATGTACACTGCAATCCCGATTATTCCGTCGTAAACTTGAGAGTAATCATTTGAACAGAGAACTTATGGCCACCCCTAAGCAGCTCTGTTGACCGTTTTGTAAGTGTACGACTACCAACACATAAAAACTCGAAAACCGAATGTTTCGAATAAAAAAGTTCCTGACGAGCCTGACAAGCTAGTCGAGAAACTTTTACGGCCCTCTTTGAGGTATTCGCCATGCTTACACGAAATCGGAAGTCGCTAAACTCGAAGTCGGGAGGTTCCTCCTCAACGTCCCTCCTCTCTGCATCGAACGAGTAGTTCTGTAATCTCGCCTCGCTCACTTCCGTCAACGGCGGCGATCCCCCGTCGCTGCAACTTCAATTAACTCCTTTTGAGCATCACAACCATGCATATGCCCACTACTCGTGCATGAACTCTAGTCACAACAGAACTTTCGCTGTTTCCTCACTACAACATAATATCGATTTTCCCGATCAGATATTTTGAAGGACGATTTGCACAGATTCTCTACCCTCCAGCCATTCTGATATCCACGTTATCCACAAGTGATCCCGTCCTTTCCGTCTCAAATAGAAGCGAGCACCGCCAATCGATACTTTTCTCTCTCGTCCTCCTTTCATTCGTACGGGTAAATGAATGCTGCTGACTGGCTCGGCAAAACAGGACAAATTCCGCTATACACTATTCGAATGAATAAATCAGATCCCTCTAACAAATTAGATATGCAGCAACTCATTAGTACCTTGAGATGGTGTCGGAGGCAGCGGGTGAATTCCTGTTGACCTCTTGTCTGTGGTTGACTCCGTTGATGTAGACTCGACCGTTGTACCCGTTGGATGCCAGTCGATCATGTGACAGGGAAAAGCCCCGCTCGATCGAAGCTGCCGTGATGGGTTGGATCTGCAACGAGCTTGTGATAAGCTGATTTCTGATCTTATATAAATCAAGAGAGGAAAACAACTTACGCAGTGCGATCCGGCAGAGGTGCGAATTATCTTGATGGTGGGATTGTAAGTGGAAGTGCGGACGATGGGTTGAGCAGGATGCATATGAGAGGAGGTTGAAGAGGGGGCAGGACGATACGAGTTTAGAGTATACGGAGATCGATAAGGCGCGTAACGGCCATTGTTCGTGGATGTAGAAGGTGTGGGAATTGAGGACGAAGAGGCGGCCAGCCGACTCGGACCGCCTATTAGACTACTCAGGTCGAGGGGCTTCGAGCTCAGGATTTCACACGACACTGTATTGGATGCAACGTCTCGCACGTCCTCGTCGTCACTACTGTCCAGTTGAATGACTTCGTTCATCTGAAGGGAAGGAGACTTACACGATAACATACGAACCAAACAGGAACGAGACAAGGAAGACGAGTGGGGATCGAGAGTACGCTATGCTAAAGAGGGAACGCGCGGGAGAAGAAAGGCATGGCTCCGAATCGATCGATACTCTTATTATGCTGACTACTCAAGGCCTTTGCAACTACCTCAAAGAGAGAGAGGAAGTGCAATCAACGTATCAAGCGTCTGGCCAAATGAAGCCACTACGATTGAGCTGGATATCGATTTTTGCTAGACATTACGGTTGTGGCTTAAGTGCACTAATAATACTAATCTTAGACGTGACAGGAACCAAGAAACCGGAAGAATAATGAAAACAACAGATGAAAACAGAACAACCAAGACTACGGTGTGCTAAAATGGAGAACGGTAGTTGTACCGGGTCAGATTGATATTCAGGCAAAGAGTTGCGGGAGTTTCAAAGATATGTGTGTCAGGTTACTGTAGCGTGGAAAAGCTGCTTTTCAATTAATGATTTTTGCTTATTCATCTTTATTGCACTTTTTTCCGCACATCCATGTTGCTTCTCGCGTAAGTTTCTTGTCAAACACAATGAATAGGTCATGTCCGCTTCATATTCTTCTCTCAATGTGTGTTTATATGTTTATTGTCCAAACTTGCGATGCTCATCCGGTATTGAATCATATTCTCGCGATTCATGGCGTTCCTTATTTTTATTCTTAGATCAACAAGGAGTTGTAATGAGGAAATCAAAATGACATGTTCACTTAAAGCAAGATACGGTGTGTAAAAGTGGTGGATACGATATTTGGGGGTAAATGAGATACACGCACGGGCTTGAAAGTGGGTTACATGAAAGGCTTATAGTCGGTCACCTTGAGTGGATTAGGCATGCTAGGCAAGCGAGACAATCTCTGGGAACAACTGGTCAATTGGAAGTGTGTGTTTGTGTGTATGTGCCCGCTTCGCAACGATAATGAGAATCCACAAATAGGCGTAGAGGAAAGGAGAGAACGAACTGAGGCAGAGTCAATGATTATGGGTACGATTAGGTGGGGTGGGACTGAATTGGATAATGTTAACTACGGAAAGACTTGTTTGGCGTACCGCCGTCGAGTACAGTAGAGTGTGAAGAGAACAGAGAGGAGACAAAGAGTGAGAACGAGAAGGGGAAGAGTGGGCAGAACCATGCGGGGGACACACACATTCGAGGGGGAGTAGGTGTCGTCGTGGTCTAGCACAAGCAGTTCCCTCGTCGCTACGTCAACTTCGAATCGGTCGTCCACTTTCTCCTCCCTCACTGCCCTCTTCGTCCTGTTCCCTCCGAACTCCTCCGATCCATCGCACTTCGGCGGCTGCAATTACCATATACGCGTGGACTACCGTATCCCAGCCACTTACCGTAATGTCCGCGCACAATCCCATCTGCTTCTGACACAGTCTAATCTGACACGTGAAGTAGAGTTGGTTGGAGTCGGCGTATTTGAAGACTTGAGAGGTAGCATGTGCCCTCATGAGAGTGTCATCGTATGTCAGTTGGGACAAGAGGAAGGCATCGGTCGAGCATCTAGAGCGTGCACTTGTTTAGTGGGAAGAAGCGATTAGCAGGTTATCTGCTGTCTGTCAATGGTCACAGCGTGTCTTACCCATCAAAGTCGACTACAGCATGGTCCTCTCCGTCGCCATCGGTCACGAAACACTTCTTGACAAGCATTCCCATCTCGGCCCCTCTGCACTCCCATACATGGTACACCTCAAGCAGTTCTTTTCTCTCAAAAGGACCCTCTCCCCATCCATCCTCCCCTCCGGATGTATATTCCTCCAATTTGTCATTCACTCTCTCTCCTGGCTCCTCTCTATGTCGGTGTGTTCGCGCTCTTTGAAAAGGGTGTGCAAAAGTTTATTGAGCCGTGCCAAGGTCAGTCCTGGAGGAGGGTCAACTCGTTGACTAGTACACTATGCACGCAGTCACTCACTGTCTCTCCCACGTTGGCAAAGGTGAGAGCGGGTCCGTTGAGCGAGTCCTTGCGAACCGTGTACTCGCAGCTCGGCATTTGCATCTCGTCCGCTAGTTCCGTGGTTGGAATGCCACTGATAAGGGAAGATGAAGGCATGGACACGGAATGGATGGGTACCTGACATCAATGGACGAAGTCACTATTTCATCGGGCTCCATGTAGAAGCAGCGAACGTGGAAGGCTCGATCGTTCTTGGTTATGAATCCAGCCGGATGGAAGGACACGATTACGGTAACCACGAAGTTGACTCCTCGAGGATTCGCCTGAAATACAAGCAACATTCTTGATACTGTTTACAGTCTGGGCCAAAAAAACGAAGCAGTATCTGCTGTCATCTTATCAGCCTGCTAGCTAATCTTTGATCATTGTGCAGCATGCTTCCATACGGCTCAGCTAGCGCTCAAAGATCGAAAGACAAAGGTCGCAAATGATTCCTACGTGACTCTTATTACGGTATTAGTAAAGAGTATGTAGGCTAGTAGGGTCTTAGCTGAATAACCTACCGATCGCAGTCGCTGCATTCCACACTTGCCCAGGGGGAGCGAGTAGGAGTTGGTTCCGTTGTTGGCATAGGACTGTCGACAACTCTTGTCCTTGGCCCTTCCCTTCACGAAGATGTTCCCTCGGAATGGCTTAGCCGTCACTATGTCTAGTGCCAGATCGTTCTCCTCGCAGACAACCTTCGGGGTACCTGCAAGACAGTACAATAGGAGGAGCAAGGATCCACGGACTTACCTATGATATTGTTCTCGGAGTAGTTGAGTAGCTCGGCACGTATCACAGTAACGGAGAGGAGCACAGTCACGAACAACATCTCCTATAATGGTACAAGATAGGCTCACAGCTATGATAAGCGAACAAGGATAAGAGATGAAGTTGTGAGTGGGTAGAGTCTGGAAGATCGGACTACCGATCGGAGACTACGATAGAGGAGAGGACTGATCGGAAGGAAAGGTTTATGCGAAATCTTACTCCGCCTCTTTCCAAGGACAGACCCCCTCAAATAAGTTTCATCCCGGGAGCGAAGTGACACCATTTTGAATGGGCGGAGCCTTCTTCCCGTATTATCCTGTCTTCTTTTTACTCTGAGGAAACTGTTCCCTCTCCGTATGGGTAATGAGAAGGAAGGCAAGTGACCCAGTGTCACGAACCGTTAGCCTCCTTGTACCATGATATACAATGCTCCCTGGTAATGAGAATTCGATGGAACGACCCCATGGGTCGCTGACCTAAGTACAGTCGCGTAGATTGCAACTATATCCGCTCTCGCTCGAAAAGCTATTTGTTCTTGTGAACGATGTAGTCCGCGAAGGTTATGTTCTTACGGTCTCCAGAGACCATACATTCCATTCTCAAGAATTATATGGTAGTACGAAGTGTATGTGTTCCTATTCATGGCCCTACAATGTAGGTGGGAAAGCGGAAAAACGCTAATCGCTCGTTTATCCTCCGCTGCGGCCTTGACTCCCTCTACTTCTGTTTTACGCAGAGTCTCGAGGAGAGGATAGGGGATGAGATGGAGTAGCGCATGTGGGGACTGGAGGAGGAGGACTAGTCAGGGGACACGATTGCTCCTTGTTCCCGTTGAGTACTTGATTACGTAAGAGAAGTAAAGAAGTGACATCTCATTGGGCATGCAACGAGGTTAACCTCTGCTTGCCCTCTCGAGGAAGACATGGCTATTACACGGAGAGGGGACACACCTCATTTGGAAGGGGAAGGAGAAGGAGACTCCCGCTGTCTTTCGACCCGCTTAGTCGGTCTCGAAGGGATCTGAGGGGGAACATGTGGGTGTCGAGAGGGAAGGTCACAGATTACTCTTGATGGGAAGGGGATGAGTCGTGATGACTCGTGCCAGTCCTCCACTCGAAGGCACACCTGCGAGAACCCGTCAGATTACTATTCCAGGTGGTCGGAGTCTTTTGTAGAAGGCCAGAACATGATATTAGGAGATCGCTTTAGGGGAACAGAGAAATAAGCGACACGCTCTCAACAGATCTCTATCGTCGATCAGTAACAATGGGGAAGGAGGCGAAATGATCTCTCCAGCCCTTCTAATAAAGGGAACACTCCCAAGTGTGTCTGATATGGCCAGACCCGATGAGCTTTCTCGCATGTTCTCGTGAGTGCAGCTGGGACGGATGTGTAGTCTGTCTTCATATTCCCTTCCCTTCCCATCGGAGCATCTTGACCCGATCCCAGTTCCTTTGTCGAACTGTGCTCAGCTGCTGCATGTACTGTCTCGGATTCACTTTCCCCTATTACGCCACCCTCCCCTTCCCCCTTCCATTATTATGACCCCAGGTGCGTCTTTTTGGAAGGAAGGGGACTACTCTCTCAGTTGGTGTAAGACCGATTGAGCGGGAGGCTATTGTGTGTACTTTCTCAGTGAAGGGGAAATGGACCGCGAGGGCTGAAGGAAAGCAAGAGGGATACTTGAGTCGAACGTGCACTCCAAATAATAACTACGATACTTTCATCTTCATTCTGAGACTAGAGACTGGGCTGGTCTGATCAGGAAGTGATCAAGAGATGCAAATATCTGAAAATGTAATACAAATCACATCTTTCATCATGTTCAAACCTTCATTATCCTGAACCGTAGATTTCGACCGAAAATTTGAAGAGAGTTTTTCATCGGTTGTAAGCATTAACGTATGTGGCGTATACCATAATCATGCGGCCTTACATGGCCTTTTATTTCTCGTAAATCATGCTTGGTGTGAAATCCGGAACATAATACACTTTATTCAAATCGAACTCCTACAATGTGAACTCCTTTAGACCCATGTTTTTCGAATTATCGCCGTGAAACGTGAAATGCTCATACATTGTCTGCAAATGGCCTTCCCGTCTTTCCCCGATACATAAACTGATAAGCCTTTTGACAAAACAATCTTCAAAAGTTGGCCAATTTATAATTGTAAAGGATCTATAGACTTCCCTCAACTACGGTACATACATAGATAAAATAGCACGTCGGAAACGACGTAATCAAGGCACTTTTTCCTTTAAAAATTTTGAGAATCAAGGAACTTTTAGGTCAAATTTCATCAAATCATGTCGAATTATTCTGCTTTTTGGTTATTATAGTGTGAAAGGCACTTTTACCGACCTCGTTATCAAAAAAATCAAGGCACTTTAAAATTCTCCGACATGACTATTTTATCTATCATACAACCCATTCCATTAATGCTTGCACGTATCGCATGAATTGTCACATCTCATCCCAAGCCCTCCCTCGATCAACGGGTCTAAGGGTGTTGGGATGTAGAGCAATTAGTCATTGTTGATTGGAGTGAACCGAGGGAGGGAAGGGCTCCCACTCAGTCATCCCCCCCTTCTTCCCTCTCCTCTTATCCCCTCATCCTGACAGTATCCCTCCCCCTATGTAGTTCTACTCTCTCTTCATATCCGCTTGAGTAGTGCAAACTGTTTCCTCCCTGATATATTGCACAATACAATGGGGTTACCTCATTTTCTTTCCCGTACACTCTCTTTTTGTGTGTGTACATGTGCATACACTGTCATTTTTGAACAGAAAGGGAAGAGAGAGTGCGAAGTGTTTATGTTCTCTTCTTTGTATCTCTAAGGGATAAGAGTGACCTAACGGTGCCTTTCCTCTCCTTTCCCTTAAGAGAGAACAGAGAGGGAAAGAGTACGTGGCAGTCGGATTATGGGGGATATACGGGGAGTGTTGATATTGGACACGTCTGTTTAGGGAGGGGGAGAGGGGAATAGGCCAGTATATGCCATCTGGACACACGCAGAGTCACTCCTGCGTGTGCTCTACTTACGAAGGGTTGCTAGGGACGGGAATTCGATTAACCGTAATTTAATTAGCTGCTTTTTATGAATAATCGTGTAATACAGTCTCTTATTAGTGTTTTAAGCGTATGTCTGGCTGAATACGTTTCGTTTCTCTTGTTGTGCGAGCATCTTGCCGATCAGTTGTTGTGCTCTCGAAACTTTGTTGCGATGATACTCATGAGATACGTGTGTGTAAGGAGAGAAAGAGAGTATCGAGAGAGGGAGAGGAGAATTTGATGGTCCTTCACTCCCTCTCCCTCCTTAGTCAACAAGACTATCAATCGTCCTCCCCTTATCTCTCCCTATTTCCTTTCACCCCTTTAACCCCCTCCTCTCCCTCTCCTCTCCCCTCCTTACTTACTCTTCCCAAGCCCGTTCCCCCTTTCATCTTCATTGGCACTGTTGTCCCCTCTCTCTTAGTCTCTCCTCTTTCTCTCCTTTCGCGTCGTTCGATTTGAATTTGGCGCGCGTTTTTCCCGAGGCGCGTTGCCTGCGGGAGGGATTGCCGTATACGGTAGTTGGAGAGTTGTTGTGTTGAGAGGGGAGGGAGGTTCGATAGAGGAGAAGAGAGAGAAGAGAAGAAGACGAGGAGGAAAGGGAAGGAAAGAAGGGACCGCGGCAGTCAACATGACCACTTCTCCAGTGGGAACCAAGCACAACTCCTCGACCACCTCCCTCTTCGGGAGAATGAGTGCACGTTCTTCATTCATCTCCAAGAAGGACATCAAGGTAACCGCTTTGCCTCTTCTACTCCTGCAAGGAAAGCATAGGGTACTGTAAGGGGATGATTGGATTACGGTGTTCGAGAGAGATTAGACTAATACGTGTCCGTTGAGGTGTCGGTCCAGCTGCTACACGACTCGGAGACTGTGGTCAACGAGTTCAAGGTAAGGGGATGAGGATAGATAGGGGAGATGGGGAATAGGGTGGTGGAGAAGGGTAGACGGTAGGGGTGAAGGAGGAATAAAGAAGAGGATAGCTGCAAGAGGGGTGAAGGGCATCTGGCACGATTAGAGAGGGAAGGGATGAAAGATGCGAGGACCCGATTAGGGAAGAGGAACAAACAGGGGAGGGAGAGGGAGAGATGGCAAATAGAAGAGGGTGGAGAGGAGAGAAAAGCTGCGTGTTACTCGATAGGAGAGAAGATTGTTGACTTGGTTGTTGTTTTGGAGAGGAATAACTAAAGGGGAAAGAGGAGAAGAGGAAGATGAAGCTTTATTCACGTGTGAGAACTGGCGAAATATGAGTAGAGCGACTGAAAGGGTGGAGGGCGTGTTGTTAGAGGAGAGAGATGCTATTTCGGATAGGCATAGGAAAGGAACAGAGAACAGAAACAGAGCATTCCAGGAATGGGAATGGGAGGGTTCCCGAATTGGAGACCTTTTTGGTGCTTGAACCTCCACTGAATAGTAAGCCAGGGGATGATTGTCAGTTCACTGCGAGAAGAGCAAGAGCCGAATGTAGAATGAAGTAAACGTTGTCTATCAGAGATCGGCGACGGGGAAGGATGTGTTGGACTACGTGTGCGAGTGCATGAATGTACAGGAGAAGGACTACTTCGGACTGCGATATCAGGACTCCCACAAGTATCGGGTCAGTTCTCTTGCCTTTTTTTGCTTTAGGGGCAAACCATTCAAACATCGTACCTTATGCGAGCAGTGCATTTAACCCATCCGTTTCTTATTCATAGATGATAGCCTTTGCCCTTTCCCCAATCCATCCTCTCTAGTCACGTAAGTTGACGTATTCATTCCCCCTCCCCTTAGTACCTTCGTTCCCCTTCCCTCTTCTCCCTATTCCTCGTAATCATCTTCGTTAGCTTCATCTTTCTGCTCCATAACTTTGCTGCATAGCAAGGGATGGTGCAAGTATGAGAGGCATAGATACCTAGACGGTAGCAATTATCAGCAATTTGGACTGATTAAGCTTTTTGCATTTTCCTTAAAAATAACTAATGATAAGTGCATCTTTGCTGGTAGAGAGTATCCTGCTGACAGACACCCTATCCACTGTGTGTAATCTTTTGTGGTCCTATTGCCCTCTTCTTCCTCCCCTTATCCTCTCTTCTTCCTCCCCTTATCCTCTCCTCTTCTCCCCTTCCATCTTCTCCCTCCTCTCCACTATCTCATATTCATTGTCTGTCACTAGTCTTCCTAATATTGTGTAGATCCCCTGTAGCCAAGGCGATGCATAGCGCTCTCCCATTGTCTCTCTCTCTCTCTGTATCTCCCTCCATCTCTCTCTTAACTTCCCTCTCCCTCCCCTTTACCTCTCACCCTCCCTCGTTTCTCTTCTATGGACATGCCTTTGTGAATAGTGCTGTCGCAGCACAAAATGTAATTAGGAAGAGAAGGGGGAATGGCTGAGAAGCAGAAGAAGAAGGCAGAGATAACACATGGGGAAGGTTTCGTCCTGTCAATTCGAAATACGAATTACTGTAAACCCGTGACACTGTCACGTTTCGATTGGGAAATGCTATCAAAGCAATTTGTGACTAATATTCTTAAGCATTGGGAAACAGTCGACGTCTGCAGATAAATACAAAGCTTTTGGCTGATTGGACTGAGAGAAATGTGAAAAGTCTTGATTGTTCGAGGCTACTGTAGTGGAATACTCAGCAAAAAGATCAGTTGGCGATAGATAAATAATAAAGAAGAATGGCTCTTTCAGTACTGGGTGGATCTGACGCAGTCGATAGGTTCACTGTGCAAGCAGTTCAAGAGTGAGTCCTTCCCTGTCTTCCTCTTTATTATCTCCCCCCTCGTCCTCTTATCCCCTTTTGATCTCTCTATTTGTTATCCCCCAGACTACACTCTAATCCATCTCTACCCTTCTCCAGGCGACAATCTAGCTCTTCGTCTTCGGTTCCGCTATTATCCCTCAAACGTCTCGCAGTTGAGGGAGGAATTGACCAGGTTGGACATATTAGCGAGAATCTTGGTTAGTATTGGGGCTAGGGACAGAGGGCTCCAAATATGTGGCTTTCTTTTTTGCACAATCAAAAAGCCCTATTTTGGAAGCCAACTGCAGATCTTACCCTTGTATGACTGGCTGACTTATGAGGTACCCTTTATTGAGTACTGTAGGATGTAGTGTACTGTAGACTGTCCTCTTGTACTTGCGATCTGAATTTGTTTGCGAGGAGAGGGGAAATAGGAAATGAAATGTAGTGCAGTCTGTGATAGAATGAAAAGAAGAAGCTCTTTTTGTAGTTTGGAGAAAGAAAGGACAGTTCACACTGTTCTGTGCAGAGAAGAGAATGGAATACAAACAATGAGAGGGGACTACTTAACCGAGATCTAGGGACTCATGGTAGACTGTAGGGGACTGTAGGGCAGAGACACCGTATGATGTATTGTACTGTAGCTGATATTATCCGGGATATGGGTACCGGTAGGTGTTTTCATCAAAATGTACACATAATACCTGGCCACGCACTGTACTATACGGGAGGTAGGGTATGGAATGAACTAGTGAAAGTATTCTGTAGACTATTCACGGGAGAAACACGGAGTCTATCAGCGATAATGCGCTGTTTAGTGGGGAGGGAATGGGCAGTGGAAGAGAGGAAATGATTAGTAACTGTGGTTGGTCCATAACAAGTAGAAGAGAAGAGGGGGAAAGGACGGAGGGAACTGTCACTCGTAATTAGCTATTCTGGGGGTTATGTATCGGGGAGATGATAAGGATTAGCAGTGATAAGCGATGAACTCGTGATGGTAAGGGGGACTGGAAGGGGAGATTGATCTGGGAGGAAACGGTGTCGGCAGACTCTTACCAGTCTCATGCACGAGTTTATTCGTTCATTGAGATGGGAATGAATGAATGAAGGCTATTGTAGCACCCGTATGTCCTGTTAAAGTGATCTTTGATCAGATACCAACTGAACGTGCAACTGCAACGTGATCTCCTACACGGTCGTCTCTACTGTCCCCAGCCCGTCGCTGCCCAATTGGCTGCCTACATTCTACAGTGTGCGTCCAGTTATCAGCTAATTGTAAGATAAGCTTCGCCATACAAGGCATTTCGATGGCTAGGCTTATTGTTAGGTCGAGATACAGTAAGGTTCCCTATTGGTGAACCGCGAAACGTAACAATGAAAAGTCAGCCAAGGCGAAAAACAAGGATCTTGATGTTCGTACATTTTTGATCATGTAGAAAAGCGAAATAAAATAGTGGTGTTTAGTGATAGTTAATTGTATGCGAAAAAGAATGGTTGTAATTCAGCCCAAGTGGGAGACTACGATGAAGAGACCGCAGAGGGGGCGAAGTACGTGTCCGAATATAAACTACTACTTAAGCAGACACCCAAGATGGAGGAGAAGATTGCCGAGATTCACAAGGGAATACGGTACGTTACGGTAGTTATTGAGGGTTGAGATAAGTTACGGTAGCTTTGGGTAGGGGGGAATTCATTGGGCTACGGGTGCGGTGGTTGGGATAGGAAAGAAGAGAATGAGTTAGAAATGTATGCAAAGTGGTACCGCTAACTCGTCTTTCATGTAGTTGCTTGGCTATGTGAATATGAAAGCTTTATTGGGTTTGAGAGGGTAGAGTTCCCTTCCTTAACTTGTTACACGTCTCATTAGCATTGTAGATTGAATCGTTCCAGTGGAACAGAAACAGATAGGGATCTCTCGGTGTCTTTATTCCCTATTCCCCTTCCATTCACTCCCCTCCTTGTATTTGCCCATCTGCACATTTCTTATCAATTTACCGACCAGAAAGTGTTGATTATTTGAGTGGGAAAGGGACCGAGCATACATTGAGGGATTTGTATTCTGAATCGATCTGCCGTAGACTCGAAAGTAGCAAGCATAGCGGCATAGGCCTATTTAGGCGTTCGGTCTCGCTCTTTTTGCGTGTGTAAAAGACCGATAAGAAGGGGACGGAGAGGGATGAGTATTGACGTTTGGAGTAAACAAAGTGAAGAGGAACGGAAAAGGGAAGAGGAGGGGAGATGGAGAGGGGAAGGGGCAATGATACCGAGATGAAAGCATCTGCAGAGTCGGACGTACAAGCACATTTGTATGCCTGTGTAAGGTGAAATGTATGACTTTGCGAGGCAAAGCGGAAGAGTTCACGTGAGGAATGAGATGTTGTGCGATTGCAGGGGAATGAGTGCAGCTGAAGCTGAGAAGAAGATGGTGGAATTGGCATCGACGGTAGAGACTTACGGATTCGACCCATACACTGTCAAGGTATTCTATCGGGACGGGCTTATAAAGAAGATGGTCTAGAGAACATACTGACTCTTACTGGGAGAATGCAATTGACTGCATTATCCTCTCTAGATAGCATTATGTAGTGGAATAACCACTTAACCACTTTATGCTTTTGCCTTTACTGAGGAGTAATGTATAGACGAGAAAGGAGGAGTAGTGGAATGCAGGGGATTACTCACTTGTTTATAAGCGAGGGAACGAATGAAGAGAGGAGGCTAGGGGGGATAGGAGAAGGGGGAGAGGGAATTGATTAGGAGGTGCAATAGTTGACTGTAGCATAGTGTAACTATGGAAGGGATACGGTATATTGTCCGTTCAGGACGCGAAGAACCCTTCAAGTGGCAACGTGTACATTGGAGCTACTCATCGGGGAATACTCATATTCCACGGGAATCAGAAGGCACATCACATGGAATGGTTAGTACTTGTTTATCCTTGTACTGGGTATTGCAGTGTGGAAGGGAAAGGATGAGGATTGTGTCAGTTACAGTAAGAGAAGATAGTCGGGGAACAGATTATGTCCATACTGCCATCATATTGTCGATATTTGTCCCATATGCCATCCCTACCTCATCTCTTCAATCTCTCTTTATCGCATATCTCTCTCTCTCTCTCGCTCTCTCTCTTATTGTCCTTGATATATTTATATCTCGAGAAGTGCGTGGGGTGTGAATGAAGATATAGAATAGAATGAGAGGGAAGGGGAGAATGGACACGTCACGAATTGCATTACTCAACGGCCTTCTCACTTGATATTCTGGTCGGGAAATGTAGACAGGGAAATAGTCAGACAACTATCCCGCTTGTCTTTATTTCCCTCTCAACGGGGTTGACTACAGTGTTTACGGCTAATATCTCGTTTGTTTTATGGAGGAAGGGGGTATTATTATCGGAGTATGAAATGGTATGAAATGAACGAATGAGCGGAATAAATGTAGTGGTTGAGAGGGAAAAGGGAGGGTTGTGAAAATGAGGAATGAAGGGGAAAGGGGAATATTACAGGTCTGAAGTGACGAGAATCGACTATACGGGTCAGGAATTGAGAATCTACCCGAAGGAAGGGTACGAACCCGTGACTGATATCGAGAATACGATGAACAACAACAATGAGACCACTTCCATCAAGGGATCCAATGGAAATACCGTATGCAATTCTTTGTTTTCCTGATTTATCCCTTTTTGACAGTAGGCACCGTAAGGTTTTATGTAGTTTAGTCAAGATAATCTTCAATGTCCGTACTATGAGTCATACTGTAGTCTAGTGCACTTGGTACCGGAGTACAGGGATATAGTTGTAAAATGTAATCAAGTAGATTGACTAGAGTGTAGTCTGCTCAAATGGTGTAAATGAAATGTTTCCTTCTAGACCTCCTCTCCCACGGGCGACAAATCCATCGTCGGCAAGAGTCCGAGTATCAGGGTGAAACTTTGATCTTTGGTGGTCCTTGATCTCTTCTTTGCATTTTCTTATGCATTGCTTCTATAGGCGAATGCATGAATGGATCGCAAACTGGCAAATCAAATATGAAATCTTGACCCCTCTCAGGTGCTCCGTTACCAGTGCCCCTCTCGTACCTTCGCTAAACACCTCTGGGTGCATCTGCTCTCCCAGAAGGCATTCTTCAACGAGAGCACCGCAGACAACATCAAACCGCTATTCTCCAAGTTTGTTTTTTTTATTCTTCGAACTTGTATAATGGGCGAT
>LS817013.1:273611-325634 GCA_900490955.1 Micoletzkya japonica
TTGTGGCTTTTTAACTTTCGAAGCTTTTGATTGTTCTTGTGATACGGCCTAACATAGAATATTACATTAGCTTGCTAAGATTTGTTTTATACTATCCTTGAATTATTATATTCTATTGTGGATGTGGTTGAGGAAAATGTTCCGTTAGTACTCTCATTCCTATTTTTCGGAGAGAGATTGCTCGCGCGAAGCGGTATGAAAAGAATGTAGGCAAAAAAGATGTTACTGACGAAAATCTTTCGTCAACGATATTTAGGCTTAGTTGGTAGAGCAGTCTATGATTCATATCCTATGAGCTATTTTAGCAGTGTCGCTTATGATATAATAAATTAGATATACCTTATCTGTATTATTACATGGGAAAGGGAAAGGGAGAGGTCGGGGGGGGGGGGGGGGGGGGTTCAATACACATAACTACCAACCTGGTACCAGATCTGCCTAGTTTCCAATCTGGTGCCAAGGGATTACCAATCTGTTTCCATACGATTTCCTAGTCCAGCCCAAGCTTGTTTCCAAGTTGGCAAAATCCATGGCACCAAGTTGGTAAAAAATACCAGAGCAATCCACCCAGAGTTAATGCTTGATCGCTTACGAGGAGTTGCTAGAATGTCTGTTGCAGTACTGGCTCCTTTTCTGCCCTCTTCTCCCCCTTCTCTCCTAATTCCCTCCGTTCTCTCCCCCCCCTCTCCCTCGCTCCTCTCCCCTTTCCCTCTCAAGATGACCCTCTATCGATTGCTCACCCCCAATCTCAATCTCAAAACGTTGCTTCAGTCTTCACAAGTGACCTTTCCCCTCTTCGATTCATCTCCCTCCCCTATCCACGCATTGCACTCCTATCACTGTTCCCATTACATGCACCGTTCTCATCTCTCATCAACTTTTCACCATTCCCATTATCTTCCAATTCACTCCGAAATGCACCGGCAAATTCGTGCAAAACGCCGCAAAGGTTTACAAGTTGAGTGTGTGTTAATCATGTGTCTGACCGAACGTCTGCTCATCCGCTAATAACCTGTCTTCTTACGGTAGTGACTAATTTTCTGTTTGTAAAGTTATTTTCGTAATTTCAAAGTGTTTTTTCAGTGTTGACAGTCCCATGTTCATTCTAGCAACAACTTTGTAGTGTGCGCTATACCGCCCTCTCTCGCACTTCACTTCAGAAAGCGGCGAAACTCTAAAATTCTCGCTTTTTTCGCGCGCTTTTCGTGTGATGACTTACTTTGCAGTTTGGCGTTACTTTGAGTTTATCTGAACTATTTATTTCTATATTATTCTCGGTTATTACCTAATGACTCGTTGATTCGCAGATCTCGCCACCAGTACTGAGGAAGAGAGCGTCTCCCGCTCGCTCCTCTGCCTTCTCCTCTTCTCCCCTCCACCACCCTCAAAATGTCCAAGAAAGCGGTAATTTTCATTATTTATTCAATTATTGATATCACTATTATTTTATTCATCAGTTATGCAACAATTCTTCGTTTCTCAAATACATAATCGTAAATATAATGCCTGCTGATAAGTCTTGCCCCTCCATCCCCGCTCTTCCCTTGTAATTCTCTCTGGGCGGAGCTGTTATCTCCTGGTTCTTGCTATCACCGTCTTGGTCCTCCCCCTCCTTCTTCTCCCCTTCTCTCCTCCTCTCATTCCCCTCCCCTCTTCTCCCGATTCTCCACGATGGCGCCAACTGCAAATGTCAGTAATTTGTAAAAATCGTGATGTCATAATTACCCTAGCAAATCAAGCTTCTCTCCTTATTCTATGGTTCAATATGTATGTGTAGTCGATGCTCGTTTCCTAGCCGTCCTCTTCCCCCTTTGTACTGTTAGTCTTCAGACTTAGTCAGACCCCTCTCCCTCTTCTCCCTCCTGCCCTCTACGGAAAGTCGACTTTTGCTTGTTGAAACGACGCAAAAAGCGGAGAATATTGATTGATTGAAGGGGAATGACTAATAATGGAATGGCCAATCTCTTGAATGGTAACGTAGTCAGAGAGGGGGAAATGGCTCGTGAAAAGATGGTGGTGGGCGCTTCATCTCAGCGTTTTAAAAGTAACCAAAAGGTACAGAAATATAAGTTGGACGATGAGTACGATAGTCTCATTTTTACTCCGAGCATTCGCTGGATGATGCAATTTGTTCAGATAAATGTGCGCGTCACTACGATGGACGCGGAATTGGAGTTCGCGATACAGCCCTCCACCACAGGAAAACAGCTCTTCGATCAGGTATTGATTGACAGTTATTGATTATTTAGATATTCCTTAACTTCATGAAAGATATAGAATATGGGATATTCTAAGAACTATAATAGTCTATTATCAGGTGGTGAAGACGGTGGGTCTCCGTGAGATCTGGTACTTCGGACTCCAGTACACAGACGCCAAGGGATTCCCCACCTGGCTCAAGCTGAACAAGAAGGTTCTATCGCAGGCGAGTCACTCTGCTTTTGGGGGTTGGGGGAGGGGGTAACTAAGCATTGCTTGGGGAAGCATTCCCTATTGCTGCAAGGTTCGATGGGGTCGCTGTGGTAGTGGATCCTGATCATACATGGGCACGGACCCGACGGTCGGGTGGTATTCCCCTCGTTTTGTCAGAAACTTAACTTGGTAGCCGCTTTACTATTGCCTTGAAGTTATTCATTGGTAGGCTCTGGTTCAAAGTAATAGACGGTAAAGCTGCCCACGTGTGCTTCTGATCTGTCGCTGCTTTCATTTTTCCAGATCTCAGACTTTGGCTAGCTTTCTAGTCTGACAAGAGATTGTGAATGCTCGACAATAGTTGTCTAGGAAAGGCATTATGCCTACACCAATTGTGTGTGGAATGTAACCTTTTTGGTTGATTATATTTTGTTATCTATCGCAGAATACCGTTTCGAATACGAAGCAATGTTCTTTATTAACGTAAATTTCGTTATCAAATGTAGGGAGCAATATTTAAAAGTATGACAAGTTTGATGTACCAATACGGAAAGAGTATGCGCTTTGTGCCTACAGACTAGTTCTCCTCTTCATCCCCTCCCCTTCCTCTTCTTCTCTCTATGTCCTTATTCCCTTCTATTCCCTTGCTCACTTATTGTTTGGCATCAAAAGAAAGGGGGAGGGAGGCCTATTCTCATTGGGTGATTCACACATACTAAGGACAGTGATTGTGAGAGGGTGGGGAGGGGAGGGAAGGGAGAGGTAAGAGGGACGAATGGAAAGGGTTTCTATAGTGCCAGCCATCAATGCTTATTTCTCTTTTTCTTTGTAAAATGAAGGAGTGATTGAAAGGCGAGAGATTGAAGGGTAAAGAGAAGAGGCTTATCGGGATGTGTGGAGGGAAGAGAGGGAATATGACGTAATCGAGGGGGGAAGGGAGCAGCTTTAGTACGAGGGTATTACCCTTTTGGGTTAGGTTTCACATGGACAATATACATAAAGTGTTGAAGAAAGGCTAATTAAAGAGTACAGAGGAAGTTGGTGCAAACTAGCAATAAGCAGTCTTGAAGAAAGCATTGTGATCATGGCGGAGTGCGTAACCCGGCTGAGTTGTGTTTCAGGACGTTCGCAAGGACGCGACTCTTCTCTTCAAGTTCCGTGCCAAGTTCTACCCCGAAGATGTGGCCGAGGAGATCATTCAGGATATTACCATGGTCAGTTGGATACGGGAAGAAGGGGATACTGTGGGAGAATGTTAGAACACGCAAATTATATTGATATAGTCGAATGGTGGAGCAATGTTAGCATCTACAGTACAAGGAAGAATCATTATATGATTGTATTCTTACTTCTTGCATTGATAGATTATGTGCGTGGTTGTGGCATAAGAATGCTCTACTCTAGTCTATTCTTTTATGTCATACGTGGGCAACCTTCCCGGCAAGAGTTTGAGAATTCTTTTTGACATTTTCTAGAAAATATGAGCCGAGGTCTCCACGCAACTCTTGTATTGCTCTGTCTCTACCTCTCCTTTTCATACATGAGCTGAAGAAGAAGGAGAGCTGTATACGTGTAGCGACCGTTTAAATCAACGCGCACAAAACATTTAAAATGCACAGCGAGTTGCGAACCGCGACGCGTATTGAGAATGGATTTTAAGCCAAAATCTGACTACGGTATGAAATCTCTAAAGGGAAGCTCTGTCCCGCAGTTAGATGTAGGTTGTAATCGTACGTGCGTGCGTCTTCCCTTCTCCCTTCCCCTTGTTCTTCTTCTGCTTCTCCTTTCGTTCCTTGACAGTCCCTAAACGTCTCTTGGCACTGTCTCCGTCCCCTGTCCCTCTCTTCCTTTATCATCCCCCTTCCCTTCCCTCCCTCTCTGCACGATTACTTGCATTCGTCCAGAGTCGCTATTAGTCTCTGTCTTTCCGTGATAAGCGCACACCTCTACGGATTACATTTGGAGAGAGGGAAGGGGAGTAGGGGGGAGGGAGAGGGGACAGCGAGAGAGTCATTGTCCCTCTTCCAAAGAGTCGACGATCGGTTACACACATAAGACCAATTTTTAGTCTCTTTATGAGGGGGATGGACCGCGATCGTAAAGGGTGTGGAGGGAGGGTATAAGGGGAGATGGAGAGAGGTAAGGGGGAGGGGGAGGGAGTACAGAGAGTAAGGCGGGAGTGGAACGGTGGTTATGACATGCGATGGGATGCATACATCTCTGGAAGGGGGAAGACTGTGGGAGTAGTGCTATGATGGAGAGAGAAGGATCGGGAGGGGAAGGGAAGTGGGATTTGAATGCATTGACCTCATAGCGAGGAGTGATAGACTGTTAGTATAGTGATCCGAGTTGGTTTCACCACAGTCATCATCTTGAATACGTGTGAATCGTTCAAATGAAGAGAGGCTATTCGGGAAGCAGATTGAAAATACATTAATAGTAACGCGAATCCAACTCTCTATACGTATTTGTTGTTACCATTTTCGCTCTTTACCTTGTAAATGAACTAACAATTATAGAGTAAATATATTGGAGACCGTGACCCCTCCCCATGACCCCCAGGTCCCCTACTCCTTTCCTTCAGCGTCTGTTCTACCTGCAAGTGAAGGATGCGATTCTCTCGGATGAGATCTACTGTCCCCCCGAGACCTCAGTCCTTCTCTCTTCCTATGCAATGCAAGCCAAGTACGGGGACCTCCAGCCGGATGTCCATAGACCCGGCTGTCTCACTGCTGATCGGTAGGTCCATCTCCTGACAGGGAACAACCTGGGTTACGGTACTACCGTAACCCGGTGGGAGGCATTGCTGTAAGCGAGTTGACTAGATTCCGAAACAGTTTACGCCTGATTTTGAGTGCCTATGTTGATATCATCTGGGATCTAGCGTACTCGTACTGTAGCCTAGATTACGGTCGGGGAATGGTTGATCCAGTTACAGTATCCCCACCATGCCATCTATCGCCAACTGAATATTCGTTCATTGCAGTCTGCTACCGCAACGTGTGGTGTCCCAGTTCAAGTTGTCGCCCGAAGAGTGGGAGAAGCGGATCATGACTTGGTGGGCGGACCACAGGGGACTCGCGAGGGAACAGGCGATGCTCGAGTACCTCAAACTGGCACAAGACTTGGAGATGTACGGAGTCAATGTGAGTACAGTATCCTGTTGATGGGGGGTCGAGGGAATGAATGCAGAGGGGAACAGGCTATCGGTCACAGTTCCGATCGAGAATGATCTCACCCAGTGAGAGCATTGGCATTGTTAGCTTAGCGACAATCAGGGTTACTCATAGTGATAGAGTCGGCCTCTTATCGGTCATCTCGAATGGAATGTTTGACACGTTTTTTTTTGAGTGAGTTTACCTGGAAGTGGAGGGGGGATTGGTGTTGATTGAAGGGAACAATAAGGGAAGTGATAGGGACTATGACTGGGCTACAGTACCCAGATAACGGTAGGCAAAAAAACACGGAGACCTGGCAAAGTGCCAAGCAGGTTTTTTTGCTATTGTAGAGTGGTTAACCCTTGAGTTACTGCGTTTAGCTAGCTAAATAGAGTAGTCTGCCAGTTAACTCTTTTTGCGAATAATAAGGTGAATACCGTACTCATAGATGGGTACGGTTGCAGGTACCGTGGTTGGGTAGCTTACTGCAGAACTTTTTCTAATACTGGTTAGCTCACTGCAAAATAATATAGTAGCTAAACAGCACATTCTCTGTGTATGGGACGACCACTGCAGTAAGCTGGCGGCTGACCTTTCCCACATATGACCGTACTCCTCTTACAGTACTTCGATATCCGCAACAAGAAGGGAACGGAACTGTACTTAGGAGTGGATGCACTCGGACTAAATATATACGAGAAGACTGATCGACTCTCCCCCAAGGTGAAACAAATCCCAACCGACTTGGGTAGAGGCATCTCTAGTGCATAGTAGTTTAGTGTAAAAGATATAATTGATTTGATGCTCATTGTCAGCGCTATTCTGATGTATTCATGGCATTGTCTGCAGGTTGGATTCCCGTGGTCGGAGATTCGTAACATTTCGTTCAACGACAAGAAGTTCACGATCAAACCGATCGATAAGAAGGCGAATGTGAGTTGAGAGAAGAGACAAAAGAGGAAGAGGAGGAGGGTTGATGTTGGGGGATTGAAGTATGTACACATATGGTATGATTCACTCGATGCAAGACTATTCCTCTTCGTCTTTCCATCGTATCTTTTGTCACAGTCTAGGCGCCTCTTTCCGTCTAATCTACTGTAAAAGGCATTACGGACTAGTTTTGCGGAATGACATGAATATGGAAAAAAATGAGCATTATGCTAGATTTATTTCATACTTGTAGCGCTACAATAGGCTTTAAAGCATTGGGCGCGTTTGTTCTATTGGACGTTAGGAGGGGTACCTCATACAGTAAAAGACTTGTTAGGATCGCTTTCCTGATTGTCTTTAATTACGTGAGAGTGGCTGCAGAAATTTGAGGACAACACTAGCTCATGTACGCTTTAAAGTCAATTAATGTTGCCTCATTTATTCCCGATCTTTCAGGATTTCGTGTTCTACGCGCCGCGTCTGCGCATCAACAAGCGAATCCTCGCTCTGTGCATGGGAAACCACGAATTGTACATGAGGAGAAGGAAGCCCGACACCATCGAAGTACAGCAGATGAAACAACAGGTAATCATTGAGACTTAGAATATTATTGCTTTTTTGGAATATCAAGAGATGGATTATGATATAAAAGGAGTAAGAATGTAATTGTATTACAGGCCCGCGAGGAACGCGCCCTTCGAGCGGCAGAACAAGAGAGACTGAACAGGGAGATGTCTGCGAGAGAGGCGGCCGAGGCGAGGAGTAGGGAAGCAGAGGAGGAGATGAAGAGAATGAAGGAGGACATGGAGAGGGCTCGGTGAGCTGACTCTTACTGTGTAGGGGATGACGTGGTGCACACTGAAGGGCTGCCTATCCTTTTGAAAGGTCGTTTTGAACGATACTTTTCGCCGTTATAGGCGAGCGAAGGGCAATATCTGGAGAACGGCGGGGCCCTAGTCATTACATAACTACGCTGCTTTATATAGTTTTGCGCGTAAATGAATGAAAGGGTAGGGTAGTTAAAGGACATGATGTGTAGGGGTATGCATGCCATGTGACAAGTCAGTATTTGCTTCACAATCGATGCGTAAGGGTATGATATACATGCCATTTTTGTATAATATAGGATGGTTGCCTCGTTAATAGAGTGTAATATTTTGCTAGGAACCAACTGTGACTACCTGAATTGTTTCAGTCGCGAGCTACTCGAGGCTCAGAACACGATTCACACCCTCGAGGAGAAGTTGAGACAACTTGAATTAGCGAGAGAAGAATTGGAGAGGAAGGAGAGGGAACTATTCGAAGTGACTGAGATGCTCAAGAGTGAGAGAGCCATGAGTGAGGAGGAGAGGAGGAAACTCATCCATGAGGTACGGTAGGGGTACTGTAGGGGAGGGGGGTGATACGGGATTGGCATTGGAAGTGTAGGCTATTTGGGAAGGCACTGTTGTCTCGCGATGAGTACTGTAACTTTAGCGGAGGATAGACAGATATGGAAAGTACTTGATTTTAGGTTGAATCGCGTGAGTCTGAGGTGTACCGTATGAGGAGCGAAGTTGAGAGAAGAAGTGAAGAGACGACACGACTACAGGCAGAATGGGATAGGAAACAGAGGGAAGAGGAGAAATACGAGAGGGAGAGGGAGAGGGAGGAAGAGGAACACCATAAGATGAATGGACACAGGGGTGAGTGGGGGAAGGAAGAGGGGTACGGTAGGAGGCTGATGGTAGGGGTACGGTAGTATTGACTGTCTGGAGTACGGTAGTTATTGTATTATAGATCTGACGACGGACGAAGATGCGAATCTGCCCCAGAGGGAACTCGAGAGGGTCACTGCGGCTGAGAGCAATGTGACGATCAAGACCAAGCTGGAGGTACGGTAGACTGGTTGTCGTGGTGGGAGTCGCTAGTGGTTGAATGGAAATACTTGTAAACTTTTACTGCGATTACTTAGAAATATACCTGGTTGCATAGTTTTACAAATAGACGACCGAAGTAACGAGAAATAAAGGGTCGATAAGCGAGTTGAATATTCGCATATAAGAGCGGGTATCATTGTTGCTTTCAGTTGCTAACCCGTGAGCTGGAGATTGTGAAGGACGAGAGAGCTGTCACCGACTACGATGTGTTGCATATGGAGAATAAGAGGGCCGGACGGGACAAGTACAAGACACTGAGACAGATTAGGGGAGGCAACACCAAGAGGAGGATCGACCAGTACGAGAACATGTAATACCGTAACCCTCGAGGTTACTGTAATATCCCCACCCCTCCCCTCCTCCCTATTATCCTATCATACCCCTTAAAGTGCCTTACTCTCGAGTCTCTCCTATCATTTCGTTCTCTCTCTCATTCGTGAGCTCAAGTCCCTGCCTTGTCTTAAATGTGCTTTTCCCTACTACCGTATCCTCGACCCCCGCTATCCCAGCTTAAGGAGGGCAAATTGTATACTCCCATAGCTCTCAAATATTCTATTTATCGACAGTCTATTTAATAATAATTCGTAAACCCTTGTAATATCTACCGTATCCTATTACCCCCCCCCCTCGATAATTCCACTTCCCTCCCACCCGAGTTGTTATGGATCCTACACGTCACTTACTTATTAGTAGTTATTCCGCATTCAGAATAATGATTGTACAACATCGATCGATATTTCTACCGTAGTCTTAACCTTCTACTTCTACTTCTCACCGGATTTTTAGATGCATATCTTCCTTGGTATTCCATTACTCGACTAATTATTATCATCCCTCTTATTCCTATTCGTTGTTCTCAACTCTAGAATGTACTCAACAGTTTTACACACTCCTTTGCTCATCATATCATACCCCCCCCTTTCCTACAGTACTCCCTATCCTACCGTACCCCTCTTACCCTTCTGTTCTACAGCACAGTAATCGCGCAATACCCCCCCCCCCTTCCCTTAATATATTTGTAGTGTCGGTGAGCGTCTATCTGTGTGTGAGCGTGTGTGTGTCTGTGTGTTGTTGTTATCTCCAGTTCAGTTCGCGATAAGTGTCCTTTCTACCGTACCCCAGTACTCGAGTACCCCTCTACACACGCGTTGTCTCCAATCTTCACTTGTTCATCCTTCTCAATTCCCTTTCCTTTCTTATTCCCTCCAATTCACTTAATTTCTCCTTTCATCAGTTGTCGCATACTATCACACACTCTCACATCACATTCGATTCTAACCACAAGATGATTCCTCGTCTGATTTCATGTATTCTTCTCCTTTCAATTGGAATCATTTTGTAGTTCTCTCCGACCTCTCTTTTCCCTATTCCCATCTCTCGATCCTGTGTATCCCTTCCATCTCCAGTTGTTTCACTCTTTTTTTTTGCACACGAATGAAGATGTATGCTTATACCGTATCCCTCTGGTCTATCGGGTAGTACGCTCGGTCGAATGGATCATTGAGTCCATTGTCTGTTGAAGGAAGAATAAGCTTTAAGAAGCGATTTTGGTGGTTTTCACTCTTTTTGAGGGCTATGCTTGACATAACACTTTTTTTCACTGCCTTTGAGTACTGAGTCTGACACAGCTAACTTTGAAAAAATTGAAATGTGGGATGATCACGAATGAGTCTATGTAACTAGAACGTGGTTTTCTTTGTTTCTTTTATGCAGTTTTAGTATGCAACGACGCTGCATTCACTTGTCCTCGGCGGTTCACAGGGGACGCAGCTTCTACTTCAATAAGCATAAGAAGGTGAGGGATACTGTAGGGGATTACGGTAGTCGGGGAGAGAGTATTGATCGATTTATTGCTTTGAGGTGACCGATCCCGAACTACAGGATCCCGACTTCTTTGAGAGGAAAGCGAGGGAACTGCCGTTGGGTAAAGTTGGGGGGTTTTGGGAGGGATATGGGTGGGGTACTCAGGTCAATGTCCACAAAGCTATTTCAGCGTTAGTATAGCGATAAGTTGGTAATATAGTTATGCTACATAGCTATAACAGCTATTAAGTAAGCTAATTTCATGAATACGATGCTACATAGCTATAACAGCTATTAAGTAAGCTAATTTCATGAATACGATGCTACATAGCTATAACAGCGTCTAAAGATGATCCTACAGCGTCACTACATAGCTATTTCATCCTTGTTAGCGATGCTACATAGCTTTTCTACCGTTGAAAAAGCTATGTGCTGTGACTGGCTAAAGTCATGTAGGCATTTATGTAATAGCTATGTGAACATTTACCAGAGAAGTTAACTCATGTCAACCATGCTATGATAGATAGTAGAGGAACGACGGGCATATATGATGGGCTTAGGGAAACATAAATATTCCTAGTTGGATTTGCATAATATGAGACCTATGTCTCGAAGAGCTGATATAGGCATACCAGGTACTTCGTTAGTGTCATTAATTATGTGAAGTTGTCATCAGTCTTACTCGTTCTATCCACATATGATTTGCATAATGATTAGGATTGGTTGTAGATGAGCACTACATCGATGCACTCAAGAAGCTGTACGAAGAGAAGATCGGATCGGAGAGGGATCTCGGATTGAAGGCTGCGGATAATCTGGTTAGTAGCATGTCTTGTTTTGAATCCTAAGTTATTTGTGCCTAACCCTACTCGTAGCCATTTAATAAAGAGGTAGCACAATATATCTGATGATTGGTATCTATTTCAATAGGGGGATGATGGGGAGGGAAGGTTCTTAACTGAAGCGAGGCTTAGAAGAGATAAGAAGATTAGCGATAGAAATGGAGAGGAAATGCCGCTTTGCTTTTATCGTTTCCAGGGAATGCCAAACATTTTAGACTCGAGACTGAGAAATATCGTGTTTTAAAGGTGGCGGATCGCGTGACTTTTGGTCTTCCCAAACTGGATCTGTCTGCTCCGAGAGGGGCTTTTCGAACGGTCGACGAACTGAAGAGTGCACCCGAAAGTGTTAAGAAGATATTCAGGTAGTCTTGGTTGAACCAATTCCTTCTTAATTTTTTTAAGAGACGTGTTCTTGAAAGTCTAATAGTGTACTCTTTTAGATGGGATTTGAATAAACTTTATCTTTGCGTGGTTGCCTAGAAGGTTCCTGTTGCAGTTTGGAGATGGGAACACGAAGGGAAAGGACCGATGAATGGAAGAGGATTCTGATTGAGAAGAGTTCGCTGCACGCTCTCGACTCGAGTTCATTGGAGATGAAGAGTAAGTGGGATGCTGTAGGGTACGGTATTCAGGGTGGAAAAGTGCTACTTCACTTTTTACTTTTCTTTGTCAACCCGCACTTTTCAACTCCACAATCGAGTAGACTAACGCGAACGACTCATTATAAGAATGAAATATATCGGGAAACCCTTTCCATTTCCCGTGATAGACCACGATCATGTTATTGTTATAGTTGGATGGACAACGGCACTTATTCGACATTGGTCGATGCTCATTGATGATATTGCTAAGGATACACCCAAGGTAATAGTGTTATATTTTCTTTACAGCTAATTTCTCTAAGTTTTTAAACATTTCACATCAATAAGGTTGCTAGAAGAAGAAGAAGGAGGGAAACGAATTTATTTAGAAACCTGTATGGCTTACGCATCGAATGTGGCTGGTTATCAATTGGAGGAGGAAAATGCTGAGTATGCTACCTTTTATTTTGATTTCATTACCCCAATTTCTGCTTATCTCCGATTACTGTATTGCTTCAGGTCAACTTCGTGACCAGAACAGAGAGAACTTCGAACGAATTCTCAAGGAACTCAAGATTGCGTATCATGTACCTAAACAGCCAGAACACGTCAAGACAAGGAAGGTATGAGGGGAGGGGATGGAGAGGAGTTTGGGGTACTGTTGGTCGTAGACATACCATTCCAGGATGTGTCTATGAAAAATTTTTTATTCAAAAGTGGATGTTACCCCATGGGAAAATGCCCGCCATAAGTGGGGTTTATCCGCAAAAAAAAAGAATTTTCCCCAGTACACAAAACTGAACTAAGATTTTTTTCTCAAGACTAGAATTACTACTTAACTTTTTTTGCTTTCTCTAGTTTATTTCTAATTGTAAGTAGGAGAATGTGATGGTTGCATGAACGTCATGTTCGGTTAGGATAACCCTCGTGTGCTGTGCCATGCATCCTCACACCTTTCACGCACTCACCTCCTGCCTTCCTATCCCGTGCGCTAATCTGCTTCTGCTTTTTTCATTGTTTTGTCGGCAAATTTGTGGTTGTGGATTTTGTATTGTTTGGTAAGAAAAGAGGCGAGTTAGAGGCTTTGGCCTCTAGGATACATCTACTCTGCCCTCATCACATCTCACAATAATTTGGAGTTTTTTCCTGGTACAGTGTGACCATTCCATAGAGGAGATTACACTTTCCCCCGCAGAATAGCCCACTTCATGTCTCTCACCCTCCTCAGTTAACTATTACTCGTAAGGTAGTGGAACTAGGTATCCAACCACTGCACCTGCTACCGTCTCGACCTATGTGTCACCACTTTTATTTCTATCCGAAACAACGGTATCATTCAGTAAGAAATGAAGAAAACCGAAAAGAGATCAATACGGCGCACAAAACAATCTCTAGAACGCTTTGATTAGCCAATGTGCAGTAGGTCAGGTTCATGATCCCACCTACCGTAATCATGACACGTTAACTCCAAAATTTGGGTGTTTAACAACTTGTCTTTAAGCCCCTGTTGTTACCATAATTTTTCTCGTATTCGAAAACATAAGAACATGTTGACGGGGGCTAAAAGACATCGTTATTTCAAAAGTGTCTATTTGTGTCTATCCAATTGTCGATTTGTGTCTATGACAGAAAATGCCTGTCTTTTAGCCCCCATTGCACTTTTCCTACGCAGAATTTTACGGAGATTTCGAAGATCACAACGAGGGATAAAAGGCATTTCAACTTTAAAGGAAATGTCCCACGAAAAAAATCGTAAATGAGTTAGTCGTTGGAAACATAGCAGTGTGGTCTAGACAACAAGATGTGCAAAAATCACGATTCTAAAAGGCTCTCTAGGCCTCTACGGCCATCTGAATGTGTGGGATACGGTAAATCTTGTGGGGTAGTTTGTAGTCTAGACCGGCTAGCTAAATAACCCCTGGCATTGCCTGCTCGGTCTCGCTCTCCATGGAGCAGGAAGGGAAGAGCAAGGGAAGGGGCGAAGGTGTGTAGATGAGAGAGCGATGGAGATCAGGTAATGCCACTGGGTATATTTGGGGGTGAGGAGTGCTTGGTTGAAACTACAAACTACCCCACAAGATTTACCGTATCTCACACATTCAGATGGCCGTACTGAGGCCTAGAGAGCCGTTTCGAATCGGGATTTTTGCACATCTTGTTGTCTATGCCATACTGTTATGTTTCCAACGACTAACTCAATTACGATTTTTTTCGTGGCATTTCCTTTAATGTGATTTTTCGCCATGAACTTTCTACAGTATCTTCAGTTCGCGATAACAATCCAATCCTCATTCGCCTACCGTACGCGTCGAACAGTTTCCGTTTCCTTCTCTCTTTCTGGTGTCAATTATTTCATTAATAGGTAATTCTCGATAATTTATGTTTCTTTTGTACTGTATTGCACAATAAGGAGCTAACGCACTACTCACCCTCATCACCCTCACGCGATTTATCAGCCTGCCACACATTCAATTTTTATGGGGTTTACCCTCCCATACTAAACAAATTTTAGGGGTTACCCCTGTCCATATCGACAGGTCTGGAATGGTATTGTCGTGGAGGGTACGGTAACGTGTAAGGGTACGATAGCTGAGTAATGGGAGTACTGTAGGCTTGGGCAGAGGCACAACTTCGATCGAGAGTTGAAGAGGAGAAGGAGAAGCGATTGGAAGAGTTGCATTTGAAGTACGAGAATGAACGGTGAGTGAAGATTACTGTATGAAATAATCTAGATATGTTTGGTTTATGGCCTGGGAGGGTTACGGTATGATTTAATTACGGTAAAGGTTATGGTATTGTAGAAAGTCACGACTGGAGGAGATGAGGGTACGAAGGGAGGAACTGGAGAAGGAACGGCAAGAATTGGATGAGAAGTTGAAGGAGATTGCCATTCTCGAGAACGGAGAACGGCCTAATGACAATGTGTACGTCAGATTAATTATTATTCTTCATTCCCTATCTATCGCTAATATCAAAGCATCTATCAAAGCAAACATATATAATCTGCAAGAAAATATTCGGAGCTGGGATAGTTACAGTACTCTTGCAGCTACCAACAGAACTTGGTGGGGGAACTGAGTGAGAAGACCGTACACGCTCAACTCTTCTACCATCCGAAACCTACCATGACGCGTAATCTGTAGGGTGCGGTAGGGATACTGTGCTTATCCAGTAATTAATGGAATACTGTAGGCGCGGTAATCGAGTAAGACAGTTTCCCCTGTAGAGGAGTGGACTGCATAATAGAGATATTCATAGGTAGATTTGTTGAGATGTTGATTCCGATCTCTGATTGACTCTTTCTGTTTTGTTTTTTTTTTGTTTATTTGTTCTGAAGACAATGAACATGAAGTGCAATATAGTGTTGGAATATTGTAGTTCTCTGAACTTGAAACGGTATAATTTGAAAGGGAAAGTTGCTCGAGGATCGGGTTGACCTTGAAAAGGGAGAACTATGGATGAATGCGGAAGGAGTGTATATGTAAGTAAGTGAGAGTGGAAGGGTAATTGAAGGAAACGAGAACTAAGAAGAAGACTGGAAGGGGATGTGGGGATTACGTAAGGAAGGAGGAGAATGAGCTGTAGGAGGGTAGCTTTAGTCTGTAGACTGCACCCGTAGCGGGCTATTTCCCGCGTACTTTTCACCACTTCCGATATTAGTACAATGCCTGAAACAAATCTCGAAAGGCCGCAACTCTGCCTAATGAACCGTACGTAATGAGAATTAGCTTATTAGTGTGAGTCATTGTGACCTAGTCTATCTATCCCCCGTGGGATGCAATTCCAATGACTCGATCGTTCCCTTCTTCTTCCCTCATTCACTACTTTCACTGATCCCTCAGATCGTTCTTCTCTCTCAATCCAAGTCCCACTACTTACGACTATTCTCTTCTCGCTTCTCCAGACTGCCTTCAGTAGCCCTCACTTTCCATCATCAGCTATAGATACTGCCTTCCTTTCCATCGACCCTACTCTAACCCCCCCCCCCCAGTCCTCCCCAGTCCCTTTCCATGTTCCCCTTCCTTTCCAACTGGGTCACTCTCCCCCATCTCTCTTTCTCTGCTACCTCATCTCCTCCCCTACTCTCTCTCCCTCTCCTCCCCTCAATTCTCTCCCTTTTCCCCTCTATTCCCTTCAGTCCGGATCAGCCCTCAGGCATATACTCCATGTCCATTCTTATCCGCAGCTTCATTCACATCGATTTTCGGCTTTTCTTTGCTATGAGATTGTTCTGATTGGCCAAAATTAATTTCAGATTTCGTTATAAATGTCGGCTACTGGGTAGAACGGTTAATAATAAACAATGAGATTGTTCTTTGGATGCTTCGAACGTCCAATAGCAAGGTAAAAATTCCCAGTTGGAATGTCGGTTCAGTTATGTTTCAATTGACATATAAAAGTGGGAATATTGCTGGGTCACCGATTCTCTCACGAGCCTTTTGACTTATGTGGAACGTTGTTACTTGCCTCCGAATTCGTGAACCGATAACCGTTTGTCTTTCAGATTCTTCTACTCTTACGGTGGACTCGTGACCCGTCACCCCCTTCCCTTCCTCATCCTCCCCATCCTTCTCACGCTCGCCTGTTCCACAGGACTCATCCACCTCGTGGGTCTTCTTTCGCTGTTCAGCCACTAGTCTTCTTCTTCAAGTGATAAATAGCTACAGTATCCCCCTCTAATGACTACCGTACCCTCCCCTTCCCTGCAGACCCCGTTGGCTGATGCAGTGTACCTCTTCACTCCGACCGATGCTCCATCTAAGATGGAGAGACTGTCGATTCATGAGAAGTGGCCATTGGTCGATGGGATGTACGTGCCGGGAAGGGCCGTCACACAGACAAGGGAGGCACAGGTTGGCGAATCTAAACTGTTATTGGCGAAAACGTTTCATAAGTAAACTCATTCCTACCTCGTCTCGACTCTCTTCATAGAGCTCCACTCTTATTCGGAAGGAAGTAGAAATGAGACGACTGACGGAACTGTTTTCTGAACCATACATTAATCTGCGCAGAATCAATGACTCATCAGAAAGTACTAAATTCTTGGACTGTTCGTCGAATGCCCAATAAACTTTCACAGGTCTCAGTGCTAGCTCGCAACGAGGGAAACATTCTGCTTCCTGAATACGCAGAAGCTATTCGACGGTTAGACCACTACGTACAGAGACGAGTCAAGGTTATTCATGCACTAATTACATTTTGAAAATTTCGGAGCTTTCTGTACCTAAGTACCTATGCTAATAACGTTAAAGAATTATTCATTCTAAATTAAGCTGCATCTACCTGATGATGTAAGCAGAAACATGATACTGCCTCAGGTGGAGTACAAAGGAGCGAATTACACGTACAAAGATGTGTGTCTGCGGACCTTCGAGGGTGAGATCACGAGTAGTCTGCAATTACTGTGATTGTCGCCTCAGGAAAATGTCCGGGAAACGAGCACATTAGCCACATTTCGTCGCTCTTCTCGCACGGAATCAACATCACCTATCCCAAGTTTCGCGTCGGCGAAGAGTTAGTTTTTGTATATTCTGCATATATGTGAAGGAGAACGTCCTAGAACGTCTTTGAAAGGCTTGATCATTAGGATTCTTGATCTGGAAACCTTGAAATCACTCCATTCAGTGGTGGTTACTACGGTGCTGCCCTGGGGGCTCCGTCAGTTGCCCGAGGGCAAAAGGGAGAGATGATTCTGATGGGAGCGAGAGCTTGGCTTCTCGTTTACCATCTACGCTTCCAGCCTTCCAATATGAGTTGGCTGAGTGGACAGTGGGAACAGGTTCGCATCCATTCACATTATCTGAATGCAGTTTAGAATCCAAATCAGCATTAAGGGTGATCTTTGATCTTTTGCAGGCATTCAAACGGGCACTCGATGCTTACCCTCCCGATCCCTTCATCGACATCACCTATTTCCACTCTCAAACCCTTCCTGATGAATTAAAGAGAAACGCTGATTCGTTGATTCCGAGGTGGGTGGAGACAATGGTAAGACAATGTCTGATGTCATCGAGCATTGCAAAACAAACTACTTTATATATGGAAGGTGAAACATATCTCAACGATGACGAGATCAATTAAGATTCGTCTGCTCTTTTCTCATTCTCGTGACGTTTTCACTGGTTTGTTCACTCGTGACCATCGATGGGACAGTCTACATCGACTGGGTAAGCTTATCCACTACACTCATCCTAGTTCTGTTCTCATTCATTTTTCCACGATAGTATCAGTTCATCTGTTCAGGTTCTCTCAAAGCCTCTTCTCTCTGTTCTCGGAGTGATCAATGCCTGCATGGGAATAGGTAAGAACCGATATTGCAAGACTCCAAGAGTCACTTGATTGCCTTGATTTTTGGATTAATAGACTAATAAATGTCCAATTTCAGCGTCTGCCATGGGGATCTGCGTCTATCTCAACATTCCATACAACGACATAGTCGCAGTCATGCCTTTCCTCGTCGTTGGTAAGCATTCTTACCGTATCCATCGGGTTACGGTAATCTACAGTATTGGTTGTTTAGCCGTCGGTACCGACAACATGTTCTTGATGGTAGCTGCAGTTAGGAGAACCTCCAGATCTCTTTCCGGTAAGTCCTATGGATTGTTGCATTTAAAGGAGCCGGACCACGAGTTTCTCGCCATACTTTCTCTTTACGTCATTCATTAGATCCAATCATCCTGATCGGGTATTCCGAATCTTACGCGATTTCATTCACTCTCAGCGGAGTACTGAAGGTCCAAAGAGCAACGCGCTTTCTACAAAATCGAATATATTAGCTGACTGAGATGAGATACAGCTCTAATTCGTTGACAAAACGATTTTTCACATTATTCCGATCATTTAAGAAAAAGAAAAAAGATGAGCGGAAAGGCCTAAATTGCAATATCAGGGTAACGCGGGAATTCAAATCCTACCGTACTTAGAAGAGCAATATCTGATTGCGAGATTAAGAAGGAAAGTAGCAAACCGCAATGGTAACATCGGATTTATTAGAATTTACGGTTTTTTAGTGGTCTAGCTTGGTCCAATGGTACATTTCCTGAGAATGTGTCTGACCACTTTGAATATCTCCTTTTCTAGCGGAACACCGTATGGGCGAGTGTATGGCGGAGGCGGCGGTGTCTATTCTGATCACAGCTCTGACGGATGCTTTCTCATTCGGAGTCGGAACCATCACTTCCATTCCCGCCGTTCAGATATTCTGCATCTACACCTGTCTTGCCCTCGTCATGACTTTTCTATATCAGGTAAAAGCCGTTTCATTCCATAAAAGGGATAATTTACAATTTACAAGAAATTTTTTATCAGTACAAATACCGTTATTTTGCACAAATATGCATGGCATTAGATTCCCATCTGATTTACGTTTCACGACACCTATGATAGCTACACAGTTAGTCTCACCTTGGGGGTAAAATAGCATAATAGATGGAAATGATTGAGGTATAGGTAATCCCAGGCATAAAGAAGATATAAAGAGCAAGGAAAATAAAGCCTTCAATAAGATGACGTTCTTCTGTGCTCTTCTCTCGTTCTCGACTCGCCATGAGGAGGAGGGTCGTCACTGCATTCTCTTCCATCCAACCATTCCCCCGAGACTCCACTCCTCATCTATGAGCTCAAGGTACCGTATACCCTCTCCGCTACCGTAACCCGACTACTGTATTCCCATTACCTTCTCAGATTACTGTGGATGGGCAGTCGGCCGCATCCCATTCCCGACCACTCTTCCAACAAGAAGGATGTAGCCGGAGCGGACTTCTTCCGAAACTGGCCAGTGCTTTTCATATTAATTTTCATGTTTTCGCATTTGAAATATATGAATAAACAAGGTATATTCTGAAATGACCCTACAGATTGCCTTGCAGGTATGCCCCCCTTCTGGTCCAACCCTACCTTCGTGTTCTCATCGCTCTGTGGTACGCTCTCTACGTTTTCTTCGCTCTTTTCGGATGCATGAATCTCAGGTAACAATCAATTATCTTCTTCAATAACTAAATTTCTCTAAAATTGTTTCAACATTAAGCAAGCAACGAATTCAGCAATGAACACTGTTAAGCAGAAGCAGAGTGAGGCAGAGTAGAGGTAGATTGGTTGTTGGAAGGAGAAAAGGGGAAGAGGAAGAGTGCCGGGGATGGATTTGTAGTGGGAATAGAGGGGATAGGGGGAGAGGTAGCGAGTCATGAGTCGAGGGTAGATGGGGAAGGTAGCGGAGATGGCACGATTGAGCGATTCTAGCAGACGGGATCGACGACTGGAAGAGCCTAATCGGTCTTATATTTGTTACTCTGACTGCAAAATATCGCACGCTATTGCGTTTTCTAATTCTTGTGAGCTATGAATAATAGTGAAAAATACAACAAAACATCGAGGGAGGCGTGCAAATCAAAGTGCAAATCATTAAGAAGGACGCTGTTTAAATATGTTTCATGCCCAATCTGAAATTGGTCATTGGGGTTGTTTCCTACTATATATCTTGGTGGCCGCTGACCGGTTAACAGTAAAGCAGAAGGGTTGTGGTGATATAATACCATCCTGAACGAATAACTGGCTCTTCTTGCTGTCGAATATCGATACATCTCCCCTGTCACAACTCCGTCCCTCCATTCTACCGTACCCCCTCCAATTACCGTAATAGTTCCCTGCCAATTGTTGCGAATCCAACCGTCTTGGGGTTCCTTTCTAACTCATCGAAATATGTTTCATCGTTATCCGTATAACTGGTTGAAATACTGAAACTGGAAGAACTCTACAGAAAAGATGAGAAATCGTACGCGTTCTTAGATTTCGAGAATCGGTCACATAATTCGTATGAACAGTAAACCTGTAGTCGGAAATCGGACCATATGATACTCTTCCATCCTTTTCGTTCCATCAGAGAAACTAACTGAAAGATAGCAAAAAAAGAAAGAAAAAGGAAAGATGAAAGATAATAAATAGAAAAAAGAAAGATGAAAGATAATAAATCATACCTGCGCGAAATTTGTGAAGTGATATCCAATTTTGAGCTGGGAAGTTAGGAGATTTGTGATCCAAGATTGAAATATGACGAGGAAAAAGGACAACGCGATCAAGGATAGGCCCATGCTGACTATTATCTCGCAGGAATATCTAAGGAAAACAAACATGTTCACACAATCCCTTTTCTTTTCTCAACCGTTTGCCTTCGTTCTCCCGATCTAGCTGTCTCAGTAGACGAAATATTGTAATCTTAGCCGGCAATCTCCGAATATGTTGGAATGAGAAGAGAATATTGAGGACAAACTGAGAACAAATGTAGAGGCTTATGAAGAGAATCGAAGACAGATTGAAGAATTGAGCTAGGAATTCCTGGAAACTGCAATGTATTTTGCAGGAAGTAATTTGGGTCATAGTAAATGAAGAGATGGTTAATAAGTCACACTGCTGGCAGTCTTCACATCCTCGTTCACCACGTATCCATAGACAGTCGAAGTAACCGGAAGAGTGTGTCTCGCATTCATCTTCAGTCCTCTTGCCGTATCCATTCTTATCAGATGGAAACTAGCATCAACCGTATCTGATTACTTCACTCTTCTCATTCCTCCCCCTCCCTACCATTAGTGTACATCTCCCCAATCAAGGGCAATGACTCCACATCGAAGACTTGTCCAACTTTTACGCCGACTAGCCGAAGAATGAGAGTGAAATAGTCGACGTTCACACCTCAATTTTGAAATGATATTTATTCTTATGAGCGATAGGTGAAGTCGTTTCAATCAAAAGTAACCATTTATTTGATCCATTAAATTGAAAACGATAAGTACCCGCTTTGTCACACTGATTGAAGATGCAAGTAGAGGAGAGTTGGTGGTAGTGTCGGTATTGGAATGTCCCAGCTATTCGGACATCCATCTTCTCATATATCCACTGTTTACTATTGCACGCGGTCTCTCTGTGGGTGGATACTAGACATTATGAGCAAACAACACATTAGCAGATGAAATAGGATATAAGAAGAAGGAAGTAAAGATTGCAGGGAAGGACTCGAGCCGGTTAATCTATTGGTCGACGACTCCTATGCTATTCCACACTATCGCGTACTCGAGAGGTACTTCTGGCAGTACGGAGCTACTGTACAGGTGAGAAGGGGTACTGTAGAGGAGAGAGCGCCAGACGACAGAGTGTAAGAGACGGGGAGGAAAGATGGAGTTGAGGTTGTGGTGAACAATGCACCCGATATGAGGGATCCGATGGAGAGATTGGAGGTGAAGGCTATGATGCATTCCTTCGCGATGACTACGCATTCCATCGGTTGGGATTCTCGCCAAAACGGAATTTGAATTGTTTGATGTGCAGGTGACGACGGGATCGAATGTTGGATCGACGAGATGGAACACTTCTACTCTCTGCACGACATTCCCATATCGAATAAGGTTGAGGAGTTAGGAGTGGAAGCGGGAATGTGAACCCTCAGGCATTCTATGCATTGGCCGAGCGCTTTTGCTTCGCTCGGAACGATACTCCGTGGATAACGGATACTGTGTGGGGAACAGCCAAAGATGGCACTCCGATGGTGACGTCATTCAGGTATGCTTATTAGTGATATATATATATATATATATATATATATATATATATATATATATATATATATATATATATATATATATATATATATATATATATATATCCTCTTTAGATCCTCTTTAGAACCTGAGAAACAGCCATGGACAAACAGTCACTGCAATACTAAGCGTTGATAATGATCGGTTGAAACGGAAATGTTTTCATCCATCCAACTCTTTTCAGATTCATCGTTGGAATGAGAGACATCGCATCGACCAGTGCCCAGCAAGAAGCAACCAACGTCTTCCGTGAGGTAAGTATTACAGCTGTGGCCGCCCTTGCCTCACATCTCCGGTAGTATAGTGGTTAGTATCCGCGCCTGTCACGTGCGAGACCCGGGTTCAATTCCCGGCCGGAGAGGTTCTTTTGTCATTTAGGTGTCTGCTAGATACCCTCGATTCAACATAACGACGTTCATGCCTCTGTGGTTGTTCACCGACCAATACGCTCTTGTTGTTCCAAACACTGTACAGGACATCGTCATTGGTAAATAATCTTTCTATTTACTCTCTAGGAGTTGAAATTGTGCCTTCAGCTGTGTCGTGTATGCTGATAATTGCCTTTGTTCTCATTCCCGAACCGTCCTGTGCTCTCTGGGTAGCTTTTACCATTGGAAGTATCGATCTCGGAGTGCTTGGATACATGACTCTGTGGGGAGTCAATCTGGTCAGACTGCATGAAGATACCGCAATCAGGGAATTCCGTTCAGGACGCGATATCGATGATAACCATCATAATGTCAGTGGGATTCTCCGTAGATTATTCAGCGCATATTGCCTACGGCTATGTCGTGTCGACGTCAACGGATCCTAAGACAAGAATCCAAGAAGCCTTAGGGGATCTGGGTTGGCCTGTCATACAGGTACCGTATCCTACCAGAAATAACAAACACTACATTAATCCTAACGTTAGATGGACTACCTTATCCTTACAATAACCCATTCCTCGTTCAGGGAGGTCTCTCCACAATCTTGGCAGTGTCAGTACTAGCTGATGTGCCTGCCTACATGATAGTCACCTTCTTCAAGACTGTCTTTCTGGCCATTACTATCGGACTCCTCCACGGTACGTCCTTCCTCTACAGTATCTACACTACAGTACCCCTACAGTACCCTACCCTTCCGTTCAGGACTGCTCTTCCTCCCCCTGATGTTGTCCCTCTTCGTCGGTTCATGTTGCCGTGTCTCCCCTCCCCCCAAACCCCCCGTCCCTCCTCGGTCTCAATCGACTTCCTTCGACCTTTCTTCCTGTACTCTCTCCACCCTCCAATCATCCAAATCCTCCTTCCATAGTCGATCCCTCTCCGCTTTTCCTCGTTTTCCTCCTCCAAACATCCCTCCACCCCCACTGCCTCCTCGACCACTTTTTACATAGAGAAAACTGGCTAAACTGGACCATTTAGGTAAAGATTATTGATTGTTCAATACATGAACGGATACTTCTAGGTAAGGATAGCCTAGAAAATAATATAATGAAAAAAGTTGGATTACCGTACCCGTTAGCTCCGTAGTATTATCTCCAAGTAGCTTTTGTATGTCTAGTCGCTCAATTGATCACGAGTATACAGCATAATCACCAACGAAACGAATAAAGAGACTCAAATTTTTGTGTTTGCAAAGCGAGAGACTAGCTAATTCGTACGTCCATTATCCAACAGTTGAACATTATTCGAAAACAAATATGAAGATTGGAAAACAATTGCAGATGCTTCACTGAAGAAATCGACCGATACTCTCAAGAACAAAAACAGGAGGAAAACGAAAATAGCGATTGGTGAATGACAACATTACGACAGAGATAGCAAAGGAAAAGTAGAGGCAATAAAGAATACATACGGTCTGGCAAACCCGGCTGGTCTAGGCCGCAGCCGGAGATACAGTCATTCATTAGATATTTCAGCAGCTTGCGAAAGCATGAGGGTTAATTCCTATTGGCAAGGCCGGAGGCTTTGAAGGAGTTTTCCTAGATATTTGCGTGCCCCTTCCGGAGGATTCATTGCCTGCGGGCAGTGGAAGAAATGATATAGATGACTCGGCACCGTCCTTGGAGAGCAAAGGAATGGTGTATCTTCGACAATTAACCAAGATCAGAAGGTGGTGGATTTTAATCTAAAATATATATACTTGACACTTACGAGTCGTGGGCAGCTACAGGTGAGTGGTTGGAGGGAATGATTAACCTTCCATAGTCATAACAAGAGTCATGACCATAGGTGGGCACGGCTGCCGGTATTTACCGTGGTTGGGTGACTTTTTCACGTATAATACGCAGGTTATCTCACTGCGTATAATATCTTAGCGAAATTGCGCTATATTTATGTATTGGAGAACCACTGCAGCAAGTTACCGGCAGACCCTGCCCACGTATGGTCATGACTGCAACGTTATACTGCGTAGAATAGATTCGTATGCAAATTAAGAGAGTGGAGGCAAGAGAGCATGGAAATTGGAGAGACGCAGAGACATTCGCAATTTCAGAACGCGGACTGGTTAAAGGAAATGTCCCACGAAAAAAATCGTTATTGAGTTGGTCGTTGGAAACATAGCAGTATGGTCTTTACAACAAGATGTGCAAAAATTACGATTCGAAACGGATGTCTAGGCCTCAGAACGGCCATCTGAATGTGTGGGATACGGTAAATCTTGTGGGGTAGTTTGTGGTTTAGCCAAACACTCCTCTCCCACAAATATACCCAGTGGCATCGCCTGATCTCCGCCGCTCTTACATCTACACACCTTCGCCCCTTCCCTAGCTCTTCCCTCCCTGCTCCACGGAGAGCGAGAGCGAGCAGGCAATGCCAGGGGTTATTTAGCTAGTCTGTCTAGACTACAAACTACCCCACAATATTTACCGTATCCCACACATTCAGATGGCCCTACTGAGGCCTGGAGAGCTGTTTCGAATCGGGATTTTTGCTCATCTTGTTGTCTAGCCCATTTTACACTGTTCCCAATGAATAACTCAATAACGATTTTTTTCGTGGGACAGTTCCTTTAAACGTCGTGCATGACTATGGACTCTTGTTCGTGGCCAACACGGAGTAGTTGATTTGATGCCATTTAACCCTTATTTGTTGCCATTGTTATGGGATATAAACTTTACCATTTCCTCATTCAGATGAATCTAATTCGGACGCAAAGAAGATATGAAAAGTGACACAAATACAAAGCACCTTGTCTTAAAATTCCTTTGTAGTAGTCGTGTCCCTTCTCATGGTTAGGGGTCCATTGTCTACGTGGAAGAAAGGAGAAAATAATCAAATTTGATGTTATCCTCTTCCCTAACTCTGTGGTGCAAAAAGCTCCGTCAGTAAACACGTTCCTACTCGTTAGTCTCAACTCTCTTCATACCGCTTCGCTCTTTCGTTGTAGTATTTGGGAACGAGATGACCGACGGAATTCTTTTTCTCAACCATAGAAGGCGAATAAGAAGTTACAGGGAAGAACGAAATGACCGCAAACTTCGAAAAAGTCAATCATGGAAAAGAATGACAAAAGAGCAGAAGAGAGCGTAAGCGATAGAGGAGATAATAGAGAAGACAGACGTTTCGGTAAACCCGGCTCAACTAGGCCGCACAGTCGGGTACTAGTGTCGCTGAAATGTGATCAAGTGCCAACTGGTGATGAACTGCTAATGCCGCTCACCGATGCTAGATCAACCGGTGTCGTGCCCCATTGGGATCCACCGCTCTAGGGCGGTGGAGAAAGGGGGAAATGGATCATGTGTACTACCGTGCTAAACACTCACTGAAGACCTGGCGGAAGAAGGGATGAAGAAATAAAACAAGTGTCTCTAGCCAATGTATAGAATGTGTTTGAATGTGTTTAACATAAAAAAGAAGTTAACAAGTAAGATTTTAAAAAGCTGACAATGAGTTGATTGACGAACTTGAAGCGGTTTGGCCTGCCTACCAAAATTCGTTGCTTTCAAGAGGAGAAAGGAAACGAGTGAGAGAGAGAACACGCGCAATAGTTGAGATGACAGAGAAGACATGCGGAGAAGTAAACCCGGCTGATATAGGCCGCACTCGTAGATATGAGTGCGCTGATTGAAGGGATAGCCGATCTCCGAGGTAAAATATTACCTACTTATATGGCAATAGCTGCAGCAGCCCGTGTGTGGTGCCGCTTTCCCGCTTTGCGCCCATTCCTATGGGATACACTGCCTTCGGGGGTTGGAGTAGTTGCAGATAAAGTTGTCCAATTTCTTTGTAATTTGGTCTTTAGATATTAGTTGTTCATCTACCGTCTTTTCAATTAAGCAGAGTTTATCTTTGAACTATAGAGAGGTTCAGTTGGGGGTCACAGACGTATTACTTGCGATCGTTTCCGAGTGCGCCTTCGCTTTTTCGTAAGCCGCATAAATACCCTGATTGGTCTAATATGCGGACAAAGCACAAGAATAGTGTGAAAGAATAGTACCTGGGCTAGATATTGTAGATAATACGACAAACCGTATCTCTTGCGATCGTTTCTGTAGCTGGAGTTATATAAGAGCGCTGTAAAAAGAACCGTTCCTTCTATTCCTGCTCCTCACCTATCAGATATTCAAAGAGATTCTACTCTTTAGATTAGATTACATCACGCAAAAGCAAAACCTTTATTCAGCTGACACTATTAGTATTACGAGTTATGAAAAGACCACCGAAAGTTGTTTTGAAAACATTAAGAATGGACTAAGCCTATGCGAGGACTGGATAATGCAAGAATAAAGAAGTAGAAAAAGCGGAATTAAAAATCAATAGTTGTTCAACCCGCGAGCTCATATAGGGCTCCTGCAGTGGAGAGCCAGGACTCCTAATGCTCGTGATGTATGACTGCTAAGACTGCCTCCTGACCTCCTGACGGATGATCACAAGTTGTCCGTCGATAGGAACGCAGGCTGTGATTGCTCCCCCATTGTCCGTCACCTTCAAGAACTGTCGTCAGTACGATGTTCTTCTTCCTCGTCCAAAGGTAGATCTTCACCGTCTTCCTTGTTTCCTCTCGCAGATCCCTCTACGTCCTCCTGTACAGTCGCAGCAGGTCTCCCTCAGTCGTGTGCAGATCTTCCTTGTCCACGGCGACTGTTGCAATCGTCATTCGAAGATTCCTTTACTTCTCGATGCTTCTTGATCCCTCTCTGTGTCCATAATATGGACACAGAGAGGGATCACTTGTCTATCGATCTTCGCGAAGACAAAAGGCATGTCTGAACACTACCGTATCCTTATCATTGGCTCCCTTAGAGGGTCCCTCCACCCATCTCATTCATTCCAAGAGATAACCAATTAAGAGCGGTTGATTGATTGTGAGAGACAAGAGAGTAATGAAGAGACGCAGACAGCGAGAGAAATCTTTGCACAGCTTTTTCTCAGCAACGGTGAAGTTTCAACAAAAAAGGAGAGAGGAAGAGATTCAGGGCATTGAGGGCTATCCAATAATGTAGAAAAATGCATATGGTAAATATTGCCTGGAGGGGCCCTTTAAACAATTAATTCGATTTCTGCCCATTGGCACTATAACGGATTGCACCGGTGCTTAGGTCGTACGCTGACTTCTACCCTAATTGGTGGAGAAGTTCCCCAGAGTGGTATTCCCTTCCTCTCACCGTACTCTTCTTCTCCCCCACCCCCCCCCCCTTCTCTCCACTGGCGCCACTTGTTGACTCGTCCAAAGCGGTCTTCCCTCTTATCTCTCGCCTTTTCTTCCTTCCTTTGTTCCAAACCTCTTACTCTAATTTAGAAACGTTGAGTCCTGTTTTTCTGCTTTCATTGGCCGTCAACCCCAGGACGCTCTGCGCCTGCTTTTACGAAGGAAAGGGAAAGATTGCGAGGGAAAGCAACCTAAGGGCCTACGGGAGAACAACGGGCAAATGGGGGAACGGATTTGAATCTTTCCATTGCCCTTCTCACTTTTCACTACGCAAGCTGTTTGCTTATTTCTCTCCCCTTTTCTATGTGCTCACCATGATATAAAAAGCGAGTAGTAAATGACAACATTACCACAGATCTGCACAGAGCGAGCAAAGAAAAGTAGAGGCAATAAAGAATACATACGGTCTGGCAAACCCGGCTGGTCTAGGCCGCAGCCGGAGATACAGTCATTTATTAGATATTTCAGCAGCTTGCGAAAGCATGAGGGTTAATGGGACATTGGCAAGGCCAGAGACTTTGAGGAAGTTTTCCTAGATATTTGTGTGCCTCCTCTGGGGGATCCTTTGCCTGTGGGCAGCGGAAGAAAAATTTAAATATAAATTGCTCTCCGCCGTGTTCAGAGAGCAAAGGAATTGTGAAATGTATTTTCAACAATCTCCGATAACCACGTCATTTTCAACCAAAAAGGGATTGTCAGTAAAACATCAAGCGACCGCACTGATATATCGGTTTGTGCAGTCATTGTCAGCGCGAAAGTATCTGCGTGAATACGAATTATTCTGTGAGATAAACTTTGTCTCGCTGTTTCCCTCGGTCCAACTGCATAACTGCAGTTCCCTCTGCTTACGTGTTCAGAAGGGGTCAGAGGTAAGCCCGTTTACACTCTTCGTCTCTCTTTCTCTTTCTCTCACTCACATGCATCTTCCCTTTCACCTTATCTACTACTCGTTTCCTCTCTTCATTCCTCAATCAATACCCGCTACAAAACCGTCTTGCCCCATGGCTCTGCTACTCAACATCTTATATTTATAGCCAACCATATTGTTTACCTTCAAATATCTCATATCTTTCAATTCCTCTCTTCTGTACGTATATTCTAGTTCACATTATTTTGTTACCCCAATCTCATTCATTCCTATGTCATCCCATCACATTAGTGTTCTCCTTCATTTTCCATCCCCAGCCCTCTCGATGCATTGTATGTGTTCATTGCAGATGTCAAAAGAGTTCCTAAACGAAGCATACTCTCCCCTCATCAATTATGCCCTTCCCTATCTTTACCAGTACTCTCTGTTCAATAGTGTGAGTTTGTTGACCTCATTCTTCCATCATACCATAAATCAAAACGTGACTGATGACCCTCCTCTCATCTCTCTCTGCACGCCTATTTCCTCTATTCATCTCCTCTTTATGATTCCAATTTTCCTCTTTCCGTATACCTTGCACCTTTGTGAAATTGACTGATAACGAATGTTTTTGTGCCTTTCTTCCGCTCAACCTTGCATGTAATCTAGAGTTGTGCAGAGTCTATCCACTCATTCATTATGTTTCTCATAAGTTCGCGATGTTTATTCTGGAAAGTAGGGAAAGATAAAATTGATTATTTTCGCCGTCATTACTCTAGATACTGTAACCTTCGTACCTTCAGATATCATCGATGACGACGTCACTCCGCAACTCTTCCTCCCTCCTCGATTCTTCCTTCTCTTCTCTACAGAACTACGCCGCTTCCCTCTCTCAACTCACCATTCAATCCTCGCTTTCTCTGTATGAAACATGCATTGAAAGACCGAGAAAGGTGGTTGATTCCACTCTTCGGTCAGGTAAGATAACGTTTCACAAGGCTTATATATAACCGTTTAAACACATTAACTGCTTAAAATGCATCAATACCTGAGAGATTTTTTCATAAGTTGAAGGAAATGATTGCAGGTTACGAGAAGGCCGCAGTAGTGGGCAGAAAGGGCCGCAATTTGATAGTCGAATCATGGACTCTCTCGATTGGAATCGCCGTTGTTGTAACACAATTGACACTTGCTGTTACGGCGGGTGAGTGATCTAGGGGAAGTTGCCAACTAACGACTGGATGGGTTAAGGTGAATTTAAAGACTAAGGATGGATTAGAGTGACCTTAATGCTAAGGATCAGTTTAGGAGTGGCTGTAGTTCTGTTGGATGGAGTGAACAGTGCTAAGAGGTCGGGACGGGCTATCGTGCACTCAGTACACGCTCTTGAGAACAAGGCCGTCGACAAGGTACTTATTCCCTCAACTACCGTAACCTACCGTACCCCAACAATCAATAATCCACTGATTCAGGCTCTCGAAGCGAAGAGAATGGCCCTGGTACCTGTCGATATCCTCGCATCCAATCTGCACAGTCTTCTCGATATCGTGGAGGGAATAGTAGAGAACGGACTCAAGGTATGTTGTAGGGGTACGGTAGTCGAGGGTATACTGTAATACAGAGTGACGTCATCGTATCCCCCGAAGCTTCGCTCTTGTCGCGTGTTACTGCGATCACGCTGGCAGTAAGGCAAGGTTGGTTGAAAGCCGGTTGAGATATGTTTCAATTTCCTTATAAATAAGAGCAAGCCTGATCCCTGGACGTGGAGTGTCACCACACTAAAGAGGCGAAACTGATGGCTAATCGTGAAGGTTGTAGTCTCGCTCAATTAACCCTTATCTGTTAAGGACTTTCCACTCGGGCTCATCAATCTGTTATTGACCCCGCTCACAAACAACTGCAGATTCTAGTAGAAGAAACCAGGAAACGACTGGAATTGGTACGAAAGGAGTACTGTTTTACCTATGTTTCATACGATATATATTAGTAGCCCGATCACTATACACTAATGACAAAAGATTACTCTAATGAAGGTGGACGTGCTGCGAGAGCAAGGGGAATGGGCGAGGACGAGAGTATCGAAGAAGTTGGTGGGACTGAAGAAGAAGATGGAGGAGGAGGCGAGGAGGGTGAAGACTTCCCCTGAGGCCATACTCATCCACTCCATCCACTCTTCCTCACTCACTCTATCGCGATCACTCGGAGCGCTCAAGGAACGCAATTCACACGTAAGCTGTGGATTCAATCTGCTTGTCTGATCTGAATCTGCTTTCATCAAGCTCTGGCTTTTCCAAACTCGAGATTGAGATTCTGACGTGTTGGACTAGTCAATTACCGTAATCCCATCCGTAGGTACTCGGAGATGTCACCTCGATAACGACGGTAATTTCGTATCTGGACTCTCTCCAACTCATCTTCTCCCAAACACAATCCATTCACGACGTTCGCGACGAAGTCGTGTCCCAAGCGAGGATTCAACTGGCCAATCTCTCCAACCGACTTCAATACTAACTCCCCCCTTCTTTTCCCGTGCCTACCCCCACCCTACACCCCTACCTCCTATCTCCCCCCCCCCCTCTCCTCCCCTCCCTCATTCCCCTCCCTCATCTTTTCCCCACAAGTCACCTGTTCATCGTCTCTCTTATCACAATGCCGTTGTCTCTCTTTCGTCTCCTTTCACTGTGGAGACACGGGTTATTTGAAGTGAGTGACTCCAATTCGATCAATCTCCCATTTAATGATATCTCCGTCGATACTTACTGATCCTATATTGTTGTTTACCACATGAGATGCACTCGAACTCTGATCAGCTGTATCTCGTTTTGAACTACGATTCTCTCAACTTCCCTCCCTCTTTTCCCCCCTGCAATAGATCTTTGCTCTAAGGACGATCAACTGTGGAATTTCGAACAGGATGATCTGTACTTCCGACATCTCTCAATCACCGTACCCCGCACCCCTACCGTAAGACGATTCTCCACTTGCGGATAATACTCCTTCCTATTTATTACCTACCGTAACCTACTAATTCGTACTTGTTCTGTTCATCGCTTGTCTCTAACTTGTCAATTGTAAGTTATCTCTCACCGTTACGGGCACCCCTCTACTCGTCGTAGTGTGTTTATTCAATTGAACGTGTAAATAAACGGCCTTATCGATTATGTACAGCTATTATTAGGGAACGGGGAACACAACATTCGGAATGGTCGAAACGGGGGATTCCTAAACTTGGTAAATCTATGGTATACATCGGTAAGGGTCAGTACGGGTTATGACCGGTACTACTAAATATCTATTTCAGGTTTTTTTCACTTATTATTATAGTACGAGGTGGTCAAGTGTCCTATTACAATCGCGAATCTCGCTTTCCGAATAGCGTGGCCAGAACATTGAGGAGGGGAGAAAAGACAGGAGAGCATGAGAAAGACACGGGAAAGATTAATGATCTTTAGGTAACTTGGAAGGGGGTTGGGTTGGAGTGATATATTATGGTCGATGACAGAGGAATACTGGTTAGTGAGGAATGAGATACGAATGATCAACTAACGTAGTACGCAGGTAGGCGACCCTGTAGGATACTGCACAGTGTGAAAGCTAATGGTTGTGAGAGTGAAAGTACTGTAGCTACAGTATCCCCGATTACACTTAGCTGCCTATCGTGAACTGAACTCAGAAGCAGGTTCCGAGAGGCGGCGAGAACTGTCCATTGGTGCACACGGAGAGACGGGACCCTCGGAGGAGGGTTCCGGGTGAACAAGAGAGAATTGCACGTGTCGTGGGAGGGTAGAGACCTCGCGAATCTGGAGGAATAAAGGGTTCGGTAACCATGTTCCTCCAATGGTGTTAGGACATTTTACATCTACGAAATACCTTTGACAGAAAATACTGTCTTAACAGAAAATAATGCTTTTTCTATTAAATGTAGGAGAGATAAAAAAATAAAATCTGACTTCGACTTGATTCGAGCGAGAAGGTGATTTCTCCATTGGGAGGAGCACGGAGAACGGGACAATAAGTAGAGGGAAGAGAAGAGGATGGAGAGTCGAATTGTTGCATGGAAGAAGAGCACGTGAGGGGAATTGGGGGAGACCACACCTCTGAAGAGATCGAGAGGAGTTGGGAAGATGGAAGAGATTAGGTATGTCTACTACTAGTAGCTATCGTTTTCATTGAGATACTGATTGAACTGAAGCCTTTTATTGTTTTCATCTGTGTATGACTGTGACGAATCTCTTCTTATCTAACCATTAGAACACGTAGAGATGGTGGGAATGGACGATTCCTCACAGAAGAGAGCCAGCATCGCGCCATCTGAGAGTATCGATCAATAATTGGAAAAGGAAGGGTAATACCCGGATAGGTTCCATCTTCAAGGGCAGAAGTGGAGAAGTTGAAGTGACCACCGAAGGGAGCGATGGGAGTAGTGCAAGGGGATCGGTCTGAGGTAGAGTCGACACACGATCCGAGTTGCGATGGTTGAAACGAACCCCCACGACACGAAGCCGCCCCCGCTCCTGACAAGCAATAGCGTAAATTATTCATTTCATTCTGGTTTCATTGCAGACCGTGGAGACGGATGATCAAAAGAACAATAACTGGGTGATTATATATGAGTAGTGAAACTTATTTCATCCTCCTTCATAGTTCAACAAACTGTGCGAGTCTCTCACCGCTAACGTGGTATCCACTACTGCAGATGAGTGCCACTATCACTCCCTCCGTCCATGGTCCCACTGCGTTACCCTGACAATGAGGAATAGATATCGAGAGGTGAAAAGGATCTCTTTGAGTAGACCACTTACTTTATATCAAGTAGTACTTCACAAGTACCCCATTTATAACCAAATTAATGGTTAAACCCTGCGAAATTTCTGGAGAATAGTTCCCCCACGATGTGCACTTACGTAGTGAATAATTCACTATTTTCCCACTAGGCGCATATCATAGTGAATATTCTGGTAAATTTGCACTCCGTGTAAGGAAAAGGGCACAGGGACTTACAGAGCTGAACTTGAGAGTGGCCCTGAGGGGTGTTAACGGAGCGAGTTGACAGTCAGTCGACACAGGGGCTGTGGTGGTCAGAGGCGGTTCGGTCTCCTCTTGAAGGGGTACGGTAGGAGTCGTGGTGGGAGTCACGATGGGAACCACGGGGGCAGCTGCGATCGGTTGGATGGGGGTCATGCCCGTAGATTGACACGTTGGGAAGGTTTGCGGAGACCTGAGAGTACGGTAGGTTACGGTATCGAGGGGGGAGGGGAGTACCAGAGACCGGAGATACACGTGAGGACGGAAGAGCCGGAGAGTAGCGAGGGCGCATTGCAGGTTACGGTAGCTATGGTTCCCACCGCATAGGGGAAGGGAGTGGAGTAGGAGACTACGGCATTGGGAATGACCGGGACTGACTGACACGAGGAGACACCTGATGCGACAAGGGTACTGTAGCTGGGGGGGGTATAGAGAGATCTACAGCGTATTAAGCTATTCTAGAAAGTGAATCGAACACATCATGCACAGATCTCGCGACAGAACCAATCCGTGCAAGGGATACCTCTAAATTCTCCGATATCCGAGACGCAAACTCCGATCCCGGGAGGTTGCCATCCATTGGAAGTGCACACAGCCGCACTCGGACCGTCCACTCTGTATCCGAGGGAACAATTGGCTCGCACGACCGTTCCCATTGTGACCTTTCCATCGAGGGGACGGGAGAAGTGGAGTTGGCCATCGGAGATGGACGAACGGTCGATCGATCCCAGGGGGGAACACCACGTATCCGCTGCAAGGGAGCCACACACTCGCATGCATGGATGGTGGAAGGCATCTATGATATATCTAGTGGTAATAAGCTGTGAGTTCGAAAGACACCTAGCAATATCTCGTGCGAACTCGCTTTCTATATAGCATTCGTGGAACATAACCCATTCAAGTGTTCCCCATGCATTCACACCTACACCTTCTCCCTTCATTATCCGTCCTTCTCACCAGCCGAACTGCAACTTCCGATCTGTGTCCATTGTCCATTGGAACACGTCGCCACGACCGCCCCCATTACTGCACTTCCCATAGGGCATTGCAGGGTCAGAGTCGTGCCTGGGGGGACAGAGATTGGGGAGCAGATTGGGGGGATGGGGTGCATCTAACAGAAACCTCCACCAGAGGGACGTCATGCTCGTAACATCACATCATAATAGGAACAAGGAATGTGGATGAGAAGGGTGAAGAAGAGTGTGAACCTGTGGGGAAGGATCCGGCCCCTCCTGTTGGGGTCATGGCACACGATGAACCCCCGACTCCAGGGAGGATTGCGGACTCTGAGGGAGGGATTACGGTAATCTATTATGGTATGCAGATGGAATATGATCTAAATTTTCGTCAGCTTTATGCTTACCACTAAGCCCGATGAACTCAGAATTTATAAGCCGCTTGAAGCATAAGCATAAGGGCAAAATTAATATTCTGATCCATCAGCCTCTGATTCCAAGGTCGTCTTTTATTTTCTAGCTATTTGCTCACTATCCTGCATTTTGGAATAACCTTCGACAGGTCTGAGTAATTGAGGATACTCACGTTGATCAAGATTGCCGCAGGATAGAGCAGGGGACCAGACTCCGTTGACGCACGTGGAAGAGACGGAACCTGTGCAAGTGATAAATATTGAGATGGTAAATGCGATACATCCATCTGTGAAGAACGCTCTCTAGAGTTTGACATTTGACACCAAGTCATCATGTGTTGATTGTAGGTATGCGTACGTGTCTTCATTCTACTTCCCATCTCCCTTTCACTTCTTTTTCCTATTTCATTTCCTCGATTTCCCATGAGTTTACCCGTTCCACACTGAAGCGAAGCGACGGTTCCCGCCCTGTAGACTCCGAGAGAAGAGGGGACGGAGAAGGTCACCGAGGAGGACAGCACATCCGAGGGAGAGGAACAGTCTGAGGGGGACGGGGTGAGATTACACTCTAGTCTAGACTATAGACTACAAACTACAAACTACGTACATGTTTGTCTTCTCACACGGTTCTTACCTCCGACCGGTGTGCTGGGTACCACAGCCGGTTCCAGATTATTCTGCAATCGATAATTATTGGGAACTTGAACCTTGTTTGGATAATGCTTTTGGAATACATCATGGTATTCGAGACGTGGCATAGTTACGCTTCAAGCTACGCACAACGTCCTGCTGCGTAGAATAGATTTGTATGCAAATCAAGAGAGTGGAGGCGAGAGAGCATGGAAATTTGAGAGACACAGACACATTCGGAATTTCGGAACGCGGACTGATAAAACGTCGTGGCTACGTATAAAACAGTACGCGATTTAATAAAATATTAAGCGATAAAAAATCATTTTAAGAATACTCAACTATTTAATAGGGAAAGAAAAAAAAATGAGAGAGATCATTGTATACTGAGCGAAATTTCACCACCATACAGCACCTAGTGAATCATTCACCAGACAAATTTCACCAGCCCGCTGGTGAATGGAGCACAATTCAGCTGTATGGTGGTGAAATTTCGCTGGGTGTACGTTGGTATTCCTGAACTGGTCCTCGGTCACTCCACAGTTGCCTATTCCCTCTCCACCCTCTCCCTGCCACGCCCCCTCTCGGCACTCCACGATAGATGAACCTCAAAATTTATTTGTATTTTTGAAATAGTAATTTGGCGGGAAATGTGATCTCTTCCGGATGAGCAGCTCGACTCACCCACAAGCGAGGTAGAGGTACACGTGAGCTTAGCGAGGGTGGCCGAGGGGAAGGGTCCCTGGACCATTCCATTCGAATACTCGAGAGAACCACCGATTGGAGTGGGGAGGGCGGTGCATTCTGAAGAGGGATTCTCGTTATCTAGGAAGAGGGGGACAACGAATGAGCATTGTATACGTACTCTCGAGTGGGATGACACACTGTCCGAAGGGGGGACTCCACTTGCCCCCCACACAGGTAGACACTACGTTTCCGTCGGCCGTTCCCACTGAACAAGCGAGGGTCCCAATCGTCGACTCACGACGGTATCCCTGAAGGGGCGGGGAAGGGTACGGTAGGGGAGAGGGGAAGGGAAAGGTACGGTAGGGGACAGAGAACCAACGGTCTACCGTACCCCCCTTCTCAATGACATGCGTCAAGACACTCTACTTGAAGAGCGAGTACACGGATGAAATATGTTTCACAGTGCTTATAAGATAAATTCAGTTCGGTTTTCTATTACTAATAGAGTGATAGCCATTTTGTAGATGCAAAATGTTACAGTGCGTGCAGTGGGCAGATTGTAGTTGACGACTCCATTCGTCGTCGCGAATTCCTCGCATTCATTAGGCAGTCCCGGACCACAGTTACCGAGGGTCATCGTCGTCCATTGACCTGATGATCAACGAGGATAACGATAAATAGGGGAACTTAAGTATAGTCCTATTTTAAACAAGACGAGCCCTTACGCTACAATCACTCATTCTACGTTTCCTTCTTTTACCGTGATTATCCCATAATTATTGGTAATTCATTGCATGTATTAATCAGACAGTCCCCATTACCCGATGGCAGACAAGTGGCCACTTGTGATCCGTACAGATTGTACCCATTGAGACACGACGGAGTTGCGGTTGTGCCCGGTGGATAGTCCCCGTTCATCTCTGAACTACCGTAATCCTCTCCCTTCTCCTCCCGAACTCACCTCCAAGAGAGTAGGTAATCCTTCCATTCACGATATTCGGAATGGTCAGACAATTGATTCCCGTTGTGTTCACGTTGGCTGAGGATCCACAGGTTCCTGAAGGGAAATTAGTATAAAGAAGAAGAGATCCCGGATCTGACCTAACACATTGGTCCACTGTCCATTAAGGCATACGGTAGACAGCGATCCGTGGGGTACTGTACCCTCCTCACAGACTAGAACTGCTGTACTGCCTTGGGCAGTTGGGGTCAAGGGAAGGGTGTAGGATATCTTCCCTCCGACCACCGTATCCAGAATTGGACACTGCACACTCTGAAAGGATGGGGGAATTGGCGGAAAGGGATTACTGTAGATACACCACGAGGTTATGGCAGGGGAAAGCTGTTGAGAATCGCGAAGCTTGTTTAGCGATTGTAGATTAGCTGACTACACGACAGTTGGCTTTCTAGTGGTTACTGAATAAGCGGAACAATAAACCAAGAGCTATCGAAACCACGAGTTTTGAAAAAATATTGCTTGCCTGTTTGTCGGAGTAAGGTAATTCTTATGGGAGGTGCGGTTTCGACAGCTCTATCAAAAGACAGTACACGCGACTTACTTGACGCTTTGATCGGTGTCTCTGAATTCGTTCACTTGAGTAAAGATCAGAGAATAGGCATGAATAGGCTGATAGGTAACCTTGCACTTCCCGATGGAGTCACTCCACGACTTCTCCTCACATGTTATCCAGTCCCTTCCCTCCACATCGAACCCTGGAAGACACGTGAGACGGACGACACTTCCACGTGAGAGGGGATGGGAGGCGGGGGAGAAGGACATCTGATACAAGAGCAAATCAAGGGGGGACCGGGATGCTATAGAGAAATCACTGGGAGATACACTAAGGCGAAACTCGGGGAAAAAAACTTTGAAACAACAAATCGCCTAGGTAGTTTCTTATCAGATTACCTTTCCATTGTGGACCGGAAGCGGAGGAAGACAGTGGAAGGACGACAACGGGAAACACCTTCCCAGATCCGTCGACCAGCTTAAGCAGCAAAGATCAAAGATCAAAGATCAAACCTAGCAATAAGTACCTTCCCTCCCTGCAGACGGCCTCCCTGTCTCCCACTACACTGTAGCCTACTTCACACGACACTCTAGCTGTCGTTCCCTCGGAAAAGGCTCCTGCAAGAGTTTAGCCTTTAAAAATAAAATTTTCTATTTTCCAATTTTCCAATTTATAAGGTGAGAAAGACTAGAATGAAGAATGACACAAATCCTGACCAGTTCTGGGCAGGGAAGAGTATCCGATGTTGCCCTTGTCAACCCCCAACAAGAGGGGACAATATCGGGGAAGGGGAAGGATGATCGGCCCGTCGTCACCTCAACTTCCGCTCTTGCAATAAAATCTTCCTGTGGCTTCAATGAAATTGTAGCCAAATCGATAAAGTATGTATATTTATGTTTCAAGGCCTGTATAAATATGTGTTTGGAAAATTTACCTAATTAAGATCTAACAATGTATCTGTTGCTAATACTAATAAAGTATCGTATAATGTTTCTAAGCTTTCCTGTTCCGTTGAGATATCTACTCATCTCATTCTTGTAGAAGCATACGGTATTACAGTAGTCTTACCATTCTCGGATGTGCAGGGTCCGAGATGCGGAGTGGGATACCATCCCTGTGCAGTACAGAGAGAGAAGGAGTGACCGATGGAGATGAAGGAAGGAGAGCACAGGAGGGATACGGTAGTTCCGATAGGATGGAGACCCGAGGAGGGGGTCGAGTAGTGGTACTGCAAGAAGAAGGGATAGTGGCAAGCTTGGAACCTCGTCAGGATTTGGTAATTTCTGGCATGTTCAGAATTGTTTATAATGTATATAAGGTTTTGAAACTTAATAAACAAAATCGGTATCGGCATGAGAACGCGAGAATTATGCTCTTCACAATCCATTATTCCAATACTGAAGTCACCTCAGGAATAGCGTGAACTTGCAGTGTACGATTATACGCAAAAGATACGCCAGTTACACATCTCACGGTTCAGTCAACTTTCTCTCTCTACCTCTATTCCATCCGCTTCAATTGGCTAAACATAGTTGACCTGAGCGTTCTCTTCCCCTCTTCGCATAACTCTGATGTCATGTCTAGAACGTCTATACAGCAAATAGTGCAGAGTGGAACGTTCGCTACTCGTGGAACACTTTATTCTCATTTTGTACACTTCCGCCGTCTATTTTCTCTCCTTTCTGCTCGATCAAGCTGAATAAAACGTTCCGTTTCTCGTATCGTAATTCGAATGTTCAAGCACTTATAAGTAGGCCGAGAGAGAAGAAAGGGAAGAGGATGTAAGAGAGAGTGAGAGCAAGAACAAACAAGCATAATACTGGTCTCGATCCATCTATCCCCTCTATTCAATGCAATTCATCCCCTAGTCATTCCCTTCTTTCCCTTTCAATCTCACCTTTGCATTCTTCATGGGTTTCAGATCGAGACAAGAAGAAGTGATTGGTTTGGACTGGAGAAGGGAAGGGTCGGAGTTCCAGGCATAGCAGAGGGGAGACGAGAGGGGAGTGAAGGAGGCCAGAACTTGGGTGCCGAACGAGTAGGCCACTACTGAACACACTTATTGCTTACTCCCATTTTAGATATTCCTGTCTCTCTTAGTTATCTCACTGGAATCAAGTGCATAATCATATAAAGAAGAGATGACTATCGACGAATTGGAATGAGAGTAGTAAGGTCAATAAAGTAGTTATCTAATGATACCTGTAGTTCTGTTCTCAGTCCTTGTATGCACTCTAATGGGAGTCTCAGCCCCGCAGTCTCCCTTCTCCCTCGCACACCAAATGCCCTCTCCCTCCGAGCCATCTGATTTCTCGTACGCTACTGATCCTGAAACCCATTGCACAGTCACAGGTTTAGTTATGTTTCAGACGCATTATATATGGTGCATGCATTTCTTAATTCAATATCATATTCCTCAACTGTTAGAAAAACCGTTAATGATTCCTGGTAATTGTGCAAGGAAGAAAAAAATTTTAAGGATAATTAATAATTAAGAACTGACCATCTTGTCTGCCCCTGAGTGCCATTCTCACTAAACAGGGACAGTCTCCCTTATTCCTTGGCAATCTCGCAGTCCATGTCTCTACTCTCTTGTACCCTTCACTCCCCAAATCCTCGTCTGATATTCGGAATTCCGTTCCGTTCTCCCGCTTACTCCACACGGCCACAGTAACTGAACGCAGGTTAAGGAATGTTAAGGTAACCTTAATCCTTGGTCCTTAGCTAGCTAAGGTTACCGTCGTTAACTGTTAGGGGTCACTAACCAACATTAGCGGGCGTGTTGACATTGGTGCACGAGGGAATGCAGTGAGAGTGGTGGAGTATGAGAGAGTGAAGAATGAGGGAGACGAGTCTCCTCATATCTCTTTCCCTGTAATATTCTGGTCTGACGATACAAGTAAATTGACCGTATCGAGAGATGAAGGGGGGAGAGTGGATACAATGCGAACAAGAGGAGGCACACGCAAAACGCAACTATTACCTAGCTTTTGGCTATTCACTCATATCTATGAGACATGTAGAGTTCGTAATAACCGTAAAAAGTAACCTGTTATCAGGGAAAGCATGAGACATAGCACATAAAAGATCTATCTCTAACTCCTAATATCTATCATTCCAAGTCAGCTATATTTAACTATCACTTACTCTCTCGGTTTCAATAAAATGGTGTAATATATTGTTGAAGGGCACTTGAGCAGCTAGATCACAGATTCGTTTATACAGTATACTCGTGGATGGGAAGAATCACAACTCTCGTGAATCACTAGGCAATGATAGTATAGATATATCGATAGAAGGGCACGCTCCTACTGTACAACACAACCAAAACTGTCGCGATTAAACAAAGAACAAAGAAGTTCAGGCGATTACCGTTAAAAGAGAGATGTAATGCTGTGAGTTCGGGGCGAACGTGCGAGAGATGAGAGGGAGGGAATGGAGGGAGGGGAGGGGAGAGGGGGGGAGGGGTAAAGGGAGAGGGTAGATCAGAGGGAGGAGTCGGAACGGATAGTGCGAGAGTAATCTTCAGCATACATCGCTAGTAGAACGACAATAACCGCAACGATAGCCATAAGAGCGTATACCCACCACCCCCTTCCCTTATCCTTATCCTTCTTCTCTTCTTCCCCTCCCAATCCCTCGATCATCTTCTTGTATACTTTCCTCTCTCGTTCCCGACTCTTCTTGCCAGCTTCCCTCAAGGAATCAACCATTTCCCTGCTTTCTGTTAACCCGGCACAGCCATGTTTCACTCATGTAATAAAGAGAGAAACAAATTCCAATTAACTCTGTTCTTTCAAGTTGCCTACCGTGCACTTTCCAGCTCTGCTTGGATTGCCTTATCCTTGGGGTCCATTTGTTGTGCCTTCAGTAGAACTTCTATCGCCTCCGTCAATTCCCCCATTCTGGCCAGAGCCTGTAAGCGGGAACTCACAATATTCACTTCGTTCTCACAATATTATGTAAAACAAGTAAAGATAAACGTCAGTAGTACTCAACCTCTTCACTATTCAAAAATGAAAAAGTACGGTACCTGTCCCTTCCATCAGACTACCGTACCTGTCCCTTCCTGTAGAGTGCCTTAGGGTTGTCTTCATGGAGGAGAAGAGAGGAAGACGACGACTGCAGACATTCCTTCCATTCGTCCAACTGAAATATTATTACGCTCATTTTCAACATCATTACGTTACATCTAAGTCTTTTAGATCGTTGCCTGCAAACTCTACTGGCGATTCTTTGCATTTTCGAAGCCAGGATACTATTTGCATATTACTTGCATCTGTTACCTTAGGATCATTTGTTACCTTAGGATACTACTATTCGCATCTGTTACCTTAGTATCCTAAGGTAACAGATTTGCATAAAGTAATTTTAATATCCTATAACATTCCAGCCACTGACCTTGGCATAGCAAACAGCTAGATTGGAGTGCAATGCAGAGACGACTCTTCGTTCCTCTTCCCCTCCCTTCTCCTCATTATCCCCCTTCCCCTCCCCCTCTTCTTTCCCTCGTCCCTCCTCCCACGTTCGCACTGCCCGTCTGTACACGAATATAGCCTTGTCGTACTCCTGAACGGAAACTCGGGGTTACGGTAAGAGGCCGTGCAAATTTCAGCTATTACTGTACTACAACTGCCTAATACTAACCGAACATTATTACTGTGCAACCTAACTTTACAACTGTACTATCTAATGCTCCATTACTGTAAGCATACTATATTACCTTTCGAGCGAAGAAGAAGTTTCCTCTTTCTTTCAGTTTTATCAGGAATTCGATGAGACCTTCGCTGCTGAGAGAATGAAGATCAACTTGAGCAGAAGACAGAAGTTCGATCTGCGATAGGACAGGCAATTCCTTTCGAGACCATCCCACCTACCGTATACTCCTGATCGGTATTCGGGGGAATTCGTGGCGGCAGTCCGACCTCTCCGTATGCCAGTCGGGAACTGCACTTGATCGTGCACTTCTCTCCGACTTTCATCAGTTTCACGACGATTTCCCAGGCTGAAGGGGTACTGTAGGTCATATGTGAGCAAATAAAACCAATGGGCTTGCTGGAAACTTTTTGAATGATTCTCCAAAAAAATGTGAGGGATGGAGCACAAATATATTGTGACTTTACTGTAGCGTATCGTACACCTCGAAGACTGGTTGACAAATCCGGGACTGGAACGTCCAGTCCCGGAAAAAGTGAGACAATAGCTTCCTGGCTCAAAAAGGAATATTTAAGCCTCAATCATTATAGACTTGGATTCCTCGTAATCGATTTCTATGCGAGGTATCAACAGATTTTGAAAAAAACCGCAATTTATATAGATTACGGTAAACATTTTGCGTGATACTCCAGACTACGGTACTGGTCGATTTCGCTTGCGCGTCTCAAACTTCTAGTACTCGACGCCAATGAGGTACTTGCAATAATCTAAAAGTAAAAAGAGAACACATCACAAATATAAAATAAAAAGCGACCAGAAATCAATCGGCGAAGCGACGCTCACCACACAAGCGAAATCGATCAGTACCGTAGTCTGGAGTATCACGCAAAACTGTTTACCGTAATCTATATAAATTGCGGTTTTTTCAAAATCTGTTGATACCTCGCATAGAAATCGATTACGGGGAATCCAAATCTATAATGATTGAGGCTTAAATATTCCTTTTTGAGCCAGGAAGCTATTGTCTCACTTTTTCCGGGACTGGACGTTCCAGTCCCGGATTTGTCAACCAGTTTTCGCGGTGTACGATATGTCTACAAACTCATACCATCAATGACGAAGCTGTATCCAAGGTAGAACTGAAGTCTGTCATGACTGTCTATACCGTACAGCTTATCTCGCACCTGTGAATCAATCGATAATCAGGTCTGGCAATACTAACCCACCTTAATGTGTACGATGCACCCATCAACGGGCTTGTCCCCACTTCCCTCTACAACAGTCTTCTTGAGTAGACTCTTCGACCCGAGTACATCCTCCCATTCCTGTTCCCTCGCCCGTTGAGCGTATTCCTCTGCGCATTCCCCCTCAAGGGCATCCGATGACGGGCCCTTCGCCTGTCTCAACACTAATGTAAGAACAAGGGAATACAATGCCTACTCATTCTTCTCTTAAGCACCACACAGCTAAATACCAGTTGATAAAGTACTAAGGATACTGTAAGCAGGGAAAGCAGTTAACCTATTCTACTGTTCATATCGCATATCTAGGAAACTTTATTATTATCATAGTCTTTTTTCGGGTTCACTCCCTTACTTGGCGATAGTCTGTGTCCTCGCGACAGAAGCGATCTCTGAGTCAGAGACAGCACTTCTCTCGTCATCGATACTGCCATCCAGGGAAGGCTCACCACTCGAAAACGCATTCCGACCTTTCATCAACTCAAATAGTATCTATCAAATTGAAAAGACGAAATGGTTACCTCGATTAAGTCATCCTTGTCTCCACTACAAAAGTCGGATGATAAACTTTCGGAAGACATGGCGAATTTCAAGGATAACGACCGTGAATGCTGCAAGGAGAGGTAGAAGACACAATGCTCTATGGGAAGAACTGGTCAGGAATAAGAGCGAGCATGATAACAATCATCAGAATGCACGTAACCAGTCTGCGAAGTAAAAGTTAAAAAATCTCGTTTCAACTGCTCTTTATGAAAACTACGGTAGTTTAGCAATGAACGACTGGTTGTGTCAAATTGCTAATTTTAAGCAGCAAATGCTGATAGTAATTTTACTGTTTGTTCGGATTTATAATAAGCACTTAATCTAATAGTGTTTTTTTGATCAATATGAATCGAAAAATGTTGAAAATTTACATAGTTTAACTTATTTTGTACACGAATATTCTGAAAATTTAAAATTCACGGTAGTCTACAGTAAGAAAGGTACGGTATGTTAAAAATATTGACAGATTATGCTTCCATGAAATATCTTAATTTGCGCAAAAACCATTTGCATATTCCGAAGCTATTATTTATCTATTCGTGCTATGGTCTTCTCATAATTCATTCAGTACTCCGCAATGGACCGCGTGTTCAACGTGCAGGATCATGAGTTCATCTCATCCGTCACCGATTTCAGGTACGGATACAACTTTTTCTCTATTTTTTCTAGATTACTGGATGAACATTTTCAGGGAATTCAAGACTCAAGCCATCGAAATAAGAGACATGATGCATAACATGTTCGGAGAGAATGGAAAGAGAAGGGAATCGGTCGGCATTCCCGATTTCGCGGAATTCGCAGGAATCGATGAGGACTGTGCAGAGAAGGTGGCTAAGCACATTGAGTGAGTCTTTATGTTTAGTTACTTTGTAGTTCTAGAATGAAGAAAAGAACATTGTACGGCATATTGAACATCACATTGGTAGAACCATACATTTTGAATAACCGTAGTAGCTATTATTGGCGAAAAAGTTCCATTAGTAAACTCATTCCTACTTTGTCTGGACTCTCTTCATACCGTCCGCTTTCTCTTCGAAAGTAGAAATGAGGCGGCAGACGGAACCTTTTCCTCAACTATACAGTGAGTGTACTGCAGTTTTGGCTCGAACGAGATGATCGAACTTATTTGATAAATTGAGTGAAAGTCATCTGTCAAATAATGAGATAAAGTTGAGCTAACTCGATTTAGTGTCGAAAATTTGCGTTCCACTCAAGTCCACTACAATTTCAATGTGACCGATCCCTCTTCCGAAATCGTGTTGCCCTCTACATGGCACAGGACCCTTCAGTGAGTTTATCACAGCAACATGCAATTATAAATTATATCTGTCATATTAAGGTAGTAATCTATTACTGTTTCCTGCTTTTATGCCTTTCTTTTGTCAGAATTCTGAAGAAGGAACTTGACAAGCGAAGAAATCCGCAGTACAAATCGGTGGCTAATCGAATGCTGAAATACGACAGAGTTGAGGTATTTAGGTTAAGGAGTGTTATTAGCCTATAATTGATTGGATTACATAGATAGTGATTATGGGAACAGGTTAATTATACTAGTGAAAGTGGTTGTTTTAGGTGAGGATGGTGACGATTCCGAAGAACGATGGGATAACGGATTGCAATATGAACGAGTGTTTGGCAGGTGGACTGAAGAGTGTGAAGGAGGATGATCTCGATATTGAGGTATACTGGGAGGAGAGAAATTTACTGTCTTAGAATTAAAAAGAGGTTAAAACGAAGTATTGCGAATTTGCTAATTGGCAAAAAGCAAAATGAATCGTTTGACCTCAATTTTAGCCTCGTTTTTTTACATTGCTGGGATAAAAATAGTGTTGTTACGTTAGATAATCGAGGACGGGGGTGAATTACTCGTGTCCGTGTCCATTTTCATCGGATACAATCGACCTCTTCTCGCTCACGAAACGCGTCTGGGACGACTGGTCAGTTACATGTCATTTCAATCGTCTATCTATCTGTCTGTCTGTGTGATTCGGTGTATTTCAGCTGAAAGTGACGGACAATCTCATAGTGACGGGCTCGACTACTCTTCTCGATCTCAAGAATTCCTTCCGTTGTCCTTCTGACTTCTCTTTCGCTGAAGACATGAGTGTAAAGCCACCGCATCTCAAGTATCTCTCGATGGTATGCACTATTCGCGGGTTTAATCTATTCCTAATAAGTGTAACTACAAGAACTGTATCACGCAAGCAATTAGGAAATGTTCAACTCCCGCTCGAGAGCATGGCAATCAAAAAATGGGATCGTATCTATTGGCTATCTGTCAATACTGTTCACAGCATTCACTATAGTAACAAGCACTAAATATCCTCTTATTTATTCAGCATCAATTTCCCTCTTCTTACTTCTTTATCAACGATACTTTCTATATCGATATGACTCCATCAAATGCAATTGATATCAGTCGGTGGGTAGCTTTTAACTTCCCTAAATCGCATTAGTAGAAAAAAACTAAACAACGGCCTATACGATTAATTTTTGTGATAGCTGTTTTATCTAGCGCATTGTAGAGTGGTCCGAGACTGGGCCAAATGTCGGAGCGAAATCGGAGAATTGAAGGTGGCCTCTATGAAGGATACGAGGTACGGTAGTCCTGATTACTGTAGGAATAAGGATGTGTTGAGACTCGTTGATATCAAGGCCCGACTGGGAATGCCTTATGTATACGTTCACCAAGGACAATGCGAGCACCTTATCTGCTTTACTGACCTTCGGCTGTGGTTGGTATACTGTATACAGTACCCACATACTTACGAGATTATCCGAAATTGCGAACTTTAGGAGGGAATTTTGTGAATGAGAAATATGTCCGTGCAAGTACCCTCAATTATTTTCCAGAATTATATAGTCTAGTTATAGAATGTTCACTTCCTACAGTACCCCTGCAGTACCCCTTCAGGGAATCGCGTGACCCTCCCCTTTCCTCGTTTCCTCTCAAACTGAACGAGAAAATCTTCCGTCGCATCTGCTGCGCCGGATGCAAACTGTCGACTGCCGAGTAAGTTCAAAATATATTTTAGTTTAGTCATCACCTGGTTTAGACTATACTGTAGTCCGCTGATGACTCCATTCAGATGGGTGGTACTGGAATGCGATCGAATGCCGCGCACTCCGGCCTTTCTGTGTGACGCGTGCTACAGAGAATTCAATCTGACGACTGAAGGAGATAAGGTATACGGTAGTCTTAAAATTACTGTAGAATCAGTGGTCGAGGTTACGGTACATTGGTAATAAGTACAGTATACGTTCAGGTCGGCAAGTTCAAGGCGGTACCGTACTGCGATCGACAGGCGAGTTGCTTTTTATTATTCTAGCCTTTGAGCTTTTTTCCGTCCCCAATGCAATACTGTTTCCCCTGGTTGCCTTTTCGCTATTCCCCTTTCCTGCTACCTCATGGTATTGCCGCGAGAAGTACCGTACCTCCTACAGTATACTTACAGGCTATGGACGCGAATACTCAATTGTTCCTGGAACGTCTAAAGGAAAAGAGTGACAAGTACGTCGATCATTCCTCTAGCACTACTGACGTCACCCTCTTCTAATAACCTAATGTAATCTAATTGTTAAACATCTACCCCATATATTTATTGTAATTTATATGATCTTTCCGAAAGTTATACGGGCATGGCCAGCTATAATAAAGCTATTAATAAGTGCACGAGCTTTATCACCGTACATAGAAAAGGAGGAGACGAATACAATTTATCGATCGTATTCAATAATTTAGGATGAGATACAAGTGATAATATTACTTCGCTGCTGCTGCCAGTTTTGCCTTCTCGAGTCTCTCCTCCTTCTTCTTTTCTCCCTCCGCACTCTCCTTCTCAGCCTTTTGCAACGACAACTGAAATGAACGACTAATTCCGTAATCGCTGGGAAAAATACGAAAGGCACACATTGATACCCTTGCATATATGCGATTTTCACATATTATTGAAGCACACATCTTCCCGTTCCTTGGTTACAGTAACCCTCTCACATGTCGTACCTTGTTATCAATGAGATTGTGCAATGCGATGACACTCCTCACGAGGGCTCCCATGTAGACACACATGAACCGATCGTTGGCATGGATATTCTGCGCATCGACGAAGTCGGTCTCCGTGACATCCGGAAGGAGGTTCACTACTTCCTACAAAGAAACATATTACTGGATCGTCTTTGGTGAACATTCTCTATTCCGAATTTCCTAAACTTAAACTATTGAACTAACCACAAAAAGTTCTCATTTTGATCATATATTGAAACATAATTCATTACGACGACTAGCTTATTTGAAACTACCGTGCAATGAACAGCAATACAGATATGAACACCTTCACTATAATCTAATGAATTGAGGGTTACCTGTACGAGATAGGTGATGTGGTGGTTGACGGGGAGACTTCCATTGGTCACATTGTTGAGGTAGCCTTCGATGGCTTCGAGCTGAGCCTTGAGTCCACGCAGACCGAGGAGCTGCTCCGTTAGTCGTTGGGAGAGGGTCCCCGCTGTCTGGTCCTTGATATCACGCAGAAGGTGCTCCACTCCCACCTCAATCATACTGTCAACCACCGAAATATTGCAAACATTCAACAACAGAGATGTGTCCACCTTTCAAATGTGTATACCTCTTCGGCCTCTTCAGCTCCAATCTCACTGGGAACGTGTTCGAAGGTCTTGATGGGCGGAGTTCCGTCCTAAATAACAAGCTTATAGGTGCAAAGAAGGACAAAGGATTGAAACGGGAGACTCGAATTACAGTCCCTAATCACCAACAATTTAGAGCAACTAGCAAGCTAAAAGAATGAAGAGGAAAATACGTACATCGTGTACTTCCTGTACTTCGATATAAGCTTCAGTGGGCAGTCCAAGTTCCTTGGGTTCAGCCTCGATGATTACGAGGATCGGATTCTGACAGAACCGCTTCATCTGCTCGTTGATCGCTATGTCCTTCTGAAAATTACTCATTTAAATTTCGCAAAATTACAAAAGCTTTAATGCTACTTGAAAATAATTCTTTCAATTCTATCATACAAAATGAATAACCTTGTCGAGCTTCGGACCGGTGTGATACCATCCAACGATTCGCTCCTTGGCCGCGACCTCAATTTAACGCATTATATTCACTTCATTGTCAAGCCATAAAAGTTTAGTAGTTGCTTTTAAGTTAAAAAAACCTTATGGAACATGGAGTGCATGCTCTCCAAGTAGTCCATGTCCAGGAACCACGTCTTCGCATCCTTCTCGTCCTCATCGAACGGGACTGCAAGTTACTCAGTACCGAATACCGATAAACCGGTACCGATAAACCAGCCCTTCAAACCAACCAGCAAAGCTGTTTCCGATGTCGAGATTCTTGTTGGCCTTGTACTGTCCGAGGAGCACTCCGACCACTCGCTTCACACTCTGATTCTTACTCACTCGGTTGAAATGGTCCACAACCGACAACAAGACCAACGGGTGCACTGTTACCTTAAACAAGCTTAAATAGGCATTGATGGCTAGTAGACTAACCTTCTGGACAGGGAGGTTGGAGTGGACATTGCTCAGGCAGTGAGTCTGATTCTTATCCGTCTTTAGCTTGGCCTGTGCTGTAGCAGCCGGGACGGCGCTATCCTTCTTGTGGGGAGCCATTCTGCAACGAGATGATCGACATTCATTCATCCGTTTTAACAATATGAAAGGACTCTAAACTAAACGTGAAAATGAAAGACGAATTTGAAAAGTCATCACCACGCCCACCGTAACCCGTGCGTGACTTTACAAACGTCGCAATTTCACAAACTATCGGAACAAATAAACACCAAAAGTGCGCGAGTTTTGGTTTTAATTTTCCTTTGATCATTGTTTTGATCACTATTTGTTCAAATGCTTGAGCTTTACTGATTAAATTCAGGCTCGCTTCTGAACGGAAGAACCATAATGGGCAGCAAAACGGCACTGGATGTATCGCTACTGCACATTTTGAGGGAGAAGGCCAAGGGGACGGTGTGTCTGTTCGACAAGAACGTAAGTAGCCCCTTCTTGCTCCAATCGGCTCTCGTTGAAGGACTTCTATTCCGTGTACGACGAAGATGCTCTTCTCGTCGCTCGTCAGATCTTTCGCAGCGAGGTCGGATTGAAGAACATCCAGGTGAGGACGGTTACGGTAGTCTGACTTAGAAAAGGTTGTTGTTTTGGGGATGGGGTCTAGGACCATTCTTATACTTCAACTGTTATTCAGATAGGAGATCGGAAGATGTCGTACATGTCAATGGGAAGTGGACAGTACGAACGAGTACTCAGAGATCTGCTTATCGTACTTCGATACAGGGTTCAACTGTACAAGGCCAAGGATGGAGTGTGGGCTATCAAGAGTCAGGTTGGTTACATTTATAACGAGATATTGTAGTAAGCTGTGCTACGCAAGAATTCCTAGTGTAGGGAGTACTGTAGGTACATGGAACAGTGGTTTGATTCTGAAAGTACTTTCTTTTCAGTTGAAAAGAGGGATCACTTATAAGAAATATCTTATGCTTATGCTTTGCATTGTGTCAGGGTTCGGCGGGGAACATGGATGACTTCGAGGAGATTGGTGAATTGGGGAAGGAATCAGTGCCGCTTGTCGCCGTCTCCATTGCTCGTACTCAAATGGTCGAGGTCAGTTTTGTACTTTGCTACAGGAATTGCCATTGAGCTTTTTTCTGGCATCTGTGTGGTTAATATTTTGTTTAGAGAAATGTGTGTGTGGGGATCATCGACCCATCAACTCTTCGTTTCGCCTACTCACAGCTAGAAGATGACGACAAGTTCTCGCATCTGGAGGTTAGCGAAGCTATTTCTTATATCCACTATTCTCTGACACAATGGCTCTATCGTATAGTCTTGAATGGTAACAATTTCATTTTATTCCCTTTCCTTCCCACACCAATACCCGCCATACGTGGGCGGTCTTCCAAGCAATATTTTGAGAAACGGGTCGACCAATGTACGAAATTGTTAATTATCAAGCCTACCAATTGACAATCTCTATCAAAATTGGGCCTGCCAAAGTAAAATCCGAACAATATTTGGACCTACCACCCATACTTCTGGTCGGTGCCCATGTATGATACCCGCCTTACGCGATACAGCATAGTTAAATTAATTAATGCATTCAGCATCTGGTCTCTACATGGATGTGTAGAGAGTGTCTTCTGATCGGTGATATTCCCTCTCCTCTCCTTTCCACCGTCAAAACGGTCCTTCGAAGAATCGACGTTCTGTGTACCGTGATCGTGAGTTCCTCCTGCGTATACTGTAGTAACTGAATTCCTTGTCAGAAGAAAGAGGGAACAAGAGAACATCTCGATCGATTGATTAAAACGAGTGAAAAGGAGAAAGGTGAGCGGTATAAGAGGATTACGGTAGCCGTTTTTTATCCATTTGCATATTGCGCCAGTGCAACATGATCTGAAAGCTGTTAGTTGGCCGCCGATTACCGTATCTCTATTACAGTATCGATTACCGTATCTCTATTACAGTATCGATTACCGTATCTCTATTACAGTATCGATTACCGTATCTCTATTACAGTATCGATTACCGTATCTCTATTACAGTATCGATTACCGTATCTCTATTACAGTATCGATTACCGTATCTCTATTACAGTATCGATTACCGTATCTCTA
>LS817013.1:326580-349504 GCA_900490955.1 Micoletzkya japonica
TATTACAGTATCGATTACCGTATCTCTATTACAGTATCGATTACCGTATCTCTATTACAGTATCGATTACCGTATCTCTATTACAGTATCGATTACCGTATCTCTATTACAGTATCGATTACCGTATCTCTATTACAGTATCCACTCTATGCCCTCAAGTGATCTCTTGTCTCTCTTCACTGGCTGAATACCTCAAACTGGTGCAGCCGGGATGGAATGGAGAATTCAGCATTGATGGCTACTCGGATGACAGGTACGGTAGATGGGATACGGTATCGCAGGTGAAGTAGGACCAGCCAAGGCTCTAAATTAGAAAATAATACTAGATTTACCTTCTTTCCAACTTAGTTTGTAGGTACATGCGACTGGACGCGTCTGCGGTTAAGGCTTTCGAGCTGTTTTCGTCTTCTACGAGACAGGGTAAGACATTGTGTGGCATTGGTTTACAATTAGTGATGGTTGAGGGTCGAACAACCAGGGAACGGTGTACTCCACATTGAACAAGTGCAAGACTGTGGCTGGACAGAGACTGCTTCGTGAGTACTGTATATACTAGGGAGTACTGTAGTTACAATATTTCATTGTTAAGCTATGAATTATCGGTCTAGTAGTATCTACAGTACCTCTAAAATGGAAATAGTGTTATTCGTTATTCGCAGGTGAATGGCTGTGTCGTCCTCTCTGTGATCTTCGTCTAATTGAGGAGAGATTGGACTGCGTTCAATCCCTTGTATCGAGTGATGAGGAACGGAGGGATTTACATGATACTCATCTAGTTCGACTCCCTGATCTCACCTTCCTCGCACGACGATTGGTCAGACGAAAGGTAAGGGGTACTGTAGGTGGAGTACGGTATATTTATCGATTAGGTTCATTATGACTACTACTTGTACCTTGTCGACGATAATGTATTGCAGTCTCGACTCATCGATTGCTACCGTATCGCCGAAGCCATTCGCGGTCTCCACAATATGCAGCATTGCGTGTGGCGTGTAAGTGAGATTCCCGTTGCGTCTTGTTCAAAAGACGAATTGAGCTCGTGAAGCGAGTCCCCGAGTGTGCGCCTTCTGTGAAGGAATTGATGTTGGTAGGGGATTGAAGGGAGATGAGAAGAGGGAAGGGAATGGTTCAGTTGCCGATTGTATGGGGATGCGAACAGTTCAAGGAACTTGTGGCCTGTGTCGATCACGTCGTCGATGACTCGCTACTCAGAAATGGAGGATCACTCAGGTCAGTTGTGGTAACTGTAGTTTACTGTAGAGGCTGGTCCTATGGGAGATTTGATTGATTGGTTACTGTAGTTTGACAAATGTTGAGGGTACGGTAGTATATTTGCAGAGTGAAGCCGGAAATCGATCCGGAATTGCAGCGAATTGACGAGGAACTACGTGTGTTGGAGAAAAGAGCAAATAAGGCTACGGATAAGGTAGAGGGGGGGGGGGGGAATTATTGGATTATCTATACTAACATTGTTAAAGAAAGAACAGGGGATAAATACTTATATTTGATATTTATTTTGCGGTAGGGGTAATTTTCCAGCGGGAGGGTCCCACCCGGAAAAATATAATCAAGTACGGCATTTTCCCCTGAGAAAGAAATGTTAATATCTCCTGCCATTTCATAATTATGAGTAATTTAAAAGGAATGGTAATGATTAAGATGATCTCGAGACTCGGAGGGGTTGCTGTGAAGGTGGACTGCTCAACTGAAGGGGGATACGTTTATAGAGTTACTCTCAAGGTGGGTATTCCATTATCTCTTGAGGAGGAAGGGGGAGATAGAGCTTTTCCCACGAGTCACATTACATATCACAAAAGTGGTGATTGATCAAATCGACCTTTAAAAAGGAAGAGAAACAAGTACGAGGAGAACGAGGAATCAAGGTTGTGGATGGAGGGAAGGGAGCGGGATTGCGGTTTAGGTCAGTTCTTTCGATTACTCGAATTAATTTTGCCTTAGCTCATATTAGCCCTTATCTTCTCATAGCTCACCTGTACTACTAGTTGTACAATCGGTGTGGTGACTAGGAATGACATTTGAGGGACGCGACGTTGGAAGAGATCAACGAGCAGTTCTTTGCAATCAACAAGGAATACGTCAAGGCTCAGAAGCACCTCGAAGACACGACCGTCGATATATGTGGTGAGTACGGTAGCTACCCTAGTCGTTCCTAGAATATCGAGTGATGGGGTACTGTAATGAGATGGTGGCTACAGTCCCCCTGTTTTCGTGTCGAGAGTCCGTTCAGGAACGTACGCGGCGTCTCTGCTGTCGTTGTCCTCCCAACTGGCTACGGTAGACGTGCTCGTCTCCCTCGCCGTCCTCGCCTCTTCCTCCACTAAAATGCACGTTCGCCCGTCCCTGCGGCCTATCGTTCGTTTCTGCTTTCTTTTCTCCATATTGCGAGGACTATGAATAACATGGAAATCAATATGTTCAGGGCGATTCTGTTTACGAGATCAAGGGCTGCCGTCACATTGTACTGGATTCACTCCTCCACTTCATCCCGAACGACGTCGATCTGAGTAAGCGCGTTGATTGGTCTATCGAAGAGAGTCTTCTCTTCAGCGGAGACTCGAGCGGTGATTGTGACGGGCGCGAATATGGGAGGGAAGAGCACGTATCTCAGGTGCGTGGGCATCCGCAGGTTTTATCATAGCTTCGAGTCTTAGTTGAGAGTAGAAAAGAGCGTAGCGGAGTACCGTACCCTCTACTGTAGATCAACTGCCCTCATCTCAATTCTCGCCCAAATCGGAGCCTTTGTCCCCGCCGAAAGTGCAACAATCTCTCTCGTTCAAGCAGTTCATGCAAGGGTAAGGTGATGGGTGGGAATACCGTAGTCAGGAAGGGATACTGTAGGTGGGAGCATCGGATCGACTGTCGAAAGGGGTCTCCACTTTCATGGCTGAGATGCTCGAGTGCGCAAAGATGCTCAAGGTGAGAGTGACAATACTGTCATTGTCATTGCCATGAGATATAAGTTAGGCGAAAGGGAGGAAAAGATTAAAAGACTTACCTTTAGCGAAGGAAATGGAGACGTGAACTAGGCAGGGGATAAAGTGAATAACCACAATCATTATTATTGTCATTGTCAGAGTGCGACGCGCGACTCGTTAGTGGTGGTGGATGAGATCGGAAGGGGCACGTCGACCTTCGATGGATTCGGTCTCGCGTGGGGAATCACCGAGGAACTCATCAATAGGTACCCATCTACAGTATCCCTATTCTCTCTACCGTACCCCTCCCTACCCTCTCAAAGCTACCGTAACCCTTGAGTGTTGGCTGTCGTCTACTCGTGGCCACGCACTTCACTCAATTGTCCGCCCTTCAGAATCCTCCTCTCACTAGAGCCATGCACATGAAGGTTACTATACTTCTTGTATACCATACTAGAAAACAGAAGGTATAGTCGATTAAAAAGATCCGTCATAAAATCATTCCGAATATAAGGCGAGAGAGTGTGCAAAAGTGAGAGAATTAGACTCATTTTGGAGCGAAAGAGACGGGCGGATCGGTTCATTCCACTATATTTATCGTCATATCCCCTGAGTGTTGGCTGTCGTCTTCTTCGATACGGAGCTGAGCAATAAGTAGTGGAGTTGTGTAGTAGGAAGTATCTTCTTTTTTATGTCCACTCTTCAGGTTCAAGTGAGCAGTGGAGATCTGGCATTGTTGTACAAGGCAGAGAACGGAGTGGCCGAGGCTTCACTCGGAATCGAAGTCGCCAAAATGGTTAGTTTACTCCTTTTTTTAAATTTATGTTTCAAGTTATATATAATTTGAACTTATGTTTCAAGCTATATATAATTTGAAAACCTCTTAGATTATAAGATTCAATGAACAAATAGAAGCGCAAATCATCATCAGAAATCATGTTCTCTATTCTTTGATTGTTTTCTAAAATGAAATGTTTATGGAATCTGCGAATTGTCGATCTTTTAGGTGGGAATGGACGAAAGTACAGTGCAGAAGGGAAGGGAAGAGTTTGAACGACTGTCAAAGATTGAGAAGCAGAAGGAAGAGGAGAAGAGACGACTCCTCGAGGCTTCCGATGATCAGTTGAGAAATGTCATCCTGTCACTCGCACACTGATATTGTCATTGTCACTCCGGTAACTTATACCAGACTGTCACCAGTCTACTCACGCTGTCATTCTTTGATACGGACTAGTTCTCGGTTCCCCTTGTTATTACAGTGACTCCCCCACAAACTTCTCTCGCTACCTCTCATTTATCAACATGTGCAATGCTTCGTAACAATGACATAACAACCCGTTTGTCTCAGTTCAACAAAGACCACAACTCTTCGCACAGTCCCTCCTCATACTCAATTGATTAGTCTCGCATATCTGGGGAATGTCGTTGAGCCATCGTGAGCATGAAGGAGAAGAATCAGAACAAGTCGACTCTTTGAGAACTGCGTCCATCACTACTTGGAGACCCCTCCATGTCTCCCTCGCAGTGGGAATCAACTCGGACGGGTGCATCACGAATCCATTAGGATCTGAACGAGGGTATGGTAAGGGTACCGTAGACATAGGGAGAGAGGGAGAACGGAAGAAACTTACTTGAATAGAGCGGTCGCAGTTCAATGGTATACGAATACTTGACTCCAATCTTGTCGGTAGTCCAATCGGTTGATCCTCCCGAATAGCCATCTGAAGTGATCATCACCCTGATCAAGTGGAGATTCCGCTTACAAATAATCTCGGGTCCCGTTCCGACTTGATACTTGGTTCCATAGAGAACTGCCATCTCTCGCACCGCATTTCCAGCTACTCGTCTCTTAAAGGGATCAATCATCACTGTTAACATAGCTAGAGAGAGATACATACAATGTCATCGATGTCCTTGGGATATGTCCTGTTTTTGTGCGAATACGAGTGAATGAATAGTTGAGAGTAGGAATGGAGAGTGATGTATGCCTTCACTCGGCCTTTTACAAGAAGGAAGAAGTCGCGGATCGCTCTGAATAAAAATCATGGGTACAGTACCTCCTAGTATCTACATTTGTAAGCTATAAGGTGTTTGAAAATTGTGAGCTCTGATATTTCTCTAGTGAACAGAAATGAAATCTATAGCTGTTCTCCTCCAATGATGCTGAACAATCGTTTCAATGGAATGGCAGCATAAACTTACTTGGTCTCCGGTTCACTGAATGGATAAGGACCGTTGAAGATCTCAGAGCAGATGTAGCGGGAAGAGCCGATTGCTGAATGGGGTATTTATGGGGTGACGAGGACGGAGCTTCTCGTTCTAAAAAAGCTTCTATCTACGAGTTCTACAGTAATGGAAAGAAAGTAATGGAAGTAAAGTAATAGCAATGGAATAAAAGTAAAGTAATGGTAATGGAATATCTACGATAATGGAATAAAAATTCCAAATATTGCTCACATCCAAACTGGAAGTCGAAATTGCGATTGAGGTCCACTCCCAAGCAGCAATTCTTCTCTCCGTTCAGTCCAGGCGAGCACAATTCGTGACCTCGGTTCTTACGCCAAAGACGGAACTTAAAGGGGGAAATGAACGTAACTCACATATTTCACCACAATAATAGATAAAACGGCGTTGTGATAAACAAAACATGTAAAATAGTCAAACTGACCTGCGGATTAGTTTCGTTGAATCGCGTGTACTCGTATCCATCTGGGTTGAGCACGGGAAAGACGTAGATGACTAGTTGTTCCAGATACTGTTTGACGCGAGAATCCACACTTCGACTGAGCAACTGCAATGGGAAGAGTTGCTTCGTGGGCAGCCTACGTATTAGGGATGGAAAAGAGATTCATTAAATGCATCCTTCACATTTGCATCATTCTTCCATGCTCTCGTGGTATACGATGATGCAAATAACGCCCTTTTGTAAATCGGTATTGCCAACCCTTAGGATGTTCGCTTCATTTTATCCTGACAGATATTCCCTTTCTTCTAGACAAGAACGCGTGTTCCTAAGAGTACTCACCTAGTTGCCCTCACCTGATTAATAATGTACAATGCCGTGTGTACTGTAGCCCACTCTCTCGCGTGGATTCCCCCATCGAATACGACTACAGGCTTCCTTCCATCGTCATCGCCAATCTAAATCCATATCATTGCTCAAATTGCTACACAATGCAAACAAATAAGTAACTGCCTCTTCGGTACACAAGCCCTTTGCAAGGTGATACCTTAATCCCGGTGATTCTCCGTCCCTCGACCGTCATTCCAATTTGCACGACCCTTGCCAGTCCCCTTGAAGAGGCAGCCACTCGCTGGAGACTATCCGAGATGGAAGAGTACGAGTGGTACGCAGCCAAGGGAAGGGAACCGAACGGAGCTGAGGGGATAAGGGAGTCGAGGAGGAACGGTTGAGGGATACAAGGGGAATCAGAGACTGCACATGAGATAGACGAGCAACTGGAGTAGATGGATACAGGGAAGGAGATGAGATGAAGACGAGAGTAAGTGAGAGGAGAGACGAGAAGAAGGGAGTGATAGTGTCATGTACCTGGAGATTCGTCGTGCAGTCTCTTCGACAGATGCAGCCGTTTGCTCATCAAGCTTGCCTTCTCCTCCAGATCTCTAAGAGCAACGACCGTCAGTCTCCCTCTCAATCCCCTTCGTCCTCTTGCTTTACACACACCTCTCAAGGTCATCCATTGCCATATCATACTCCACTCCAACTCTTCTCAACATTACTTCCAAATCCGAATTGGGTCCAGCCATTACATGGATGCTTTCATTAACGGTCGAGGGAAGGTGCCAGAAGTCTGCTACCTATTGAGACCACATTAAGTACATCATAATATTAGAAGACATTATATAATTACATAGATATACTTGGCCCAATATTAACTATAAACTTCAAGGCTATCGATTATCCCATTGATCTTACATCTCTCGACTTAGTCTCAGCAATACTTCGAAGGTACAGTAGTTGGTCACTGGTTCGCGGGGTGACGGTGAGAACACGATACTTACTTAATATGATACGGGGACGGTAATCATCGAGTGACGTCATCACTTACCAGAGAACACCGGGGACAAGAAGTAATAGTAGACAGGGGAAAGAGTGGAGGGTAGGCATAGGGAACTAAGAGAGTGGGGCGTGCTCTGCCTCCTCTCCCTTCCCCCAACTCTACATTATCACTACCCTTTCCCCTCCCTTTGCCAAACCTCATCATCCTTTTTCCACGCCTACCGCCCATCCTGTTTTATAAGGTTCCCCTCATCAATTCGACCCCTTTCCCTTTCAGCTATTCACTCTCCCTTTTCACGAACACTCTCCAAGTCGTTCAAGAGTTCATTATTACTTCCCTTCCTTGACATTACCAACAATAGAAGTGCTTAGCTTTCTTGACAATGTAACTCTTTTTAGAACACGAAGATGATGTGCAGCATTAACACGTGACTTGAATTCAGCCTGTCATATAAATCTCACCGAGCATTCAAGAAGATTACATCCGATAGCAAGAATACGCACATTACATCTTGAGACAACCGACAATGCCGCCCATATAACGCAAGCGCATTAAGAGAAAACTATTGTTTCATATGATTAGATATTTACATCGATGTAAAATGATTTATCATAATTTGAGCGGAAATGAATTTAGCTTTCATTTTATTATTAACAAGTATTAAATTCGGTAGTAGTATTTATATTATCCATAAATTCATAAGACGCTGCGCTGTGTAATTTGTGATTTCATAATTTCCAACTTTTTTTTTATAAATTTGATAGAAATATCAGAGAAACCAAAAGCATAAACCAAATTATCGCATACGATTGGATCATTGTTTTGCATTCTTTCACCCCTTTTGTCCCTCCATAAACATTTATTGTTTAATACACTCTTAACAGTTAACAAGTCACCCAAACTTTAAGAGGGTTTTACGTGTACAAATTTAATTTAATATTACGGAGATCCGGCAAAGGAAAGAAAAAAAGACAAAACAAAGTTGCTTCTTCATTGTAGTTGGAGATACTTGGAGGTACGTAATTTATAATTGAGATTAATTAATAGTTAAATTGGGATTGAATAGAAAGAGAGAAGTAAGAGAACCTTTTGATGAGGTTGCGAATGGTTGACAGACAGTGGAATTCGTTCAGTAGGGACGGTATCTAAAAGCCAACCTGCCCCTGCACTATACAGTTACGATTCCCCCATGCACGTACTCGCCCATATCAAAAAAACCCATCATGTAAAATTTATAGTTACGATAACGTTAACCGTTATGATCAACCTATTATAACCCCCCCCCCCCGGAAAGAGCCCCAACGTACCCTCCGCCTCCTCTGTCTCCCCTTCCTCCCCTCATCGGCCCTCCGAATCCTCTTCCCCTTCCCCCTCCACGTCCTCCTCTCCTTGCAGGGGGAGTGCCCCTTCCCCCGTTTCCCTCTGAACAGTAAACATCGTCATCAAATCTCGCTCCATAACCATGTCCGTACTATCGTCGCAGAGAAAGTTGAACCGGTTTCTTTATGTTTCCCCTAGCTAGTCTCCCAACACGTGCATGTGGTAGTACTAATTCAATTAGGCTTATAGCTTCTAAGGAAAACTGAAACATTAACATACTTATAATTAGTGCTCAAAAAAGGCCTTCATCTCTAGTTCAGCCCCCTACTTACCATCTCCACTTCCATCCTCATCCTTCTTCGGTCCATCTCCATTGCCCTCGGCCGTCTCTCCAGGTCCTTCTCTAACAGGGACGAGAGTCTTCGACAGTACATCCAATACTCCAGCTATTCTCTCGTAGGCGACATGGGCCGGAGCGATGGTCTCCACCTTCACGTGGAGGGGTCCCCCGTAGTGGGCATACTGGGGATCCCCCGAAGCCAGGAGTTGCTGCTCCTGAAACAAATCATTAGCGCGTTTGCAAAAAAAATTCGTCTCTCTTGTCTATCAGCCCCGTCTCGTCCTATTCTATCAAGAACTCAGATGAAGAATCCCTCTTTTCACCTTGGCAAGTGAGGGCGGCATGTTAGCCATCGACTCGTTCTCTTCTTCGCTCCCCTTTCTGCTGCGCCTGCCCTACCCCATAGTGAAGATTTTTGTCCCCACTCCCGCTCCGTGATATCCTTTTGGGGTGGTGCAAACCTTAGCCCGATCCTTGGTCGACCCACGTCCCAGCACGTAGATGTGACACTTGTGTTGCTTGGCCATCGCTTGCAGATTCGCTCCCTTCTGTCCGAGCAGCTTTCCCACGTAGTTGAACTGAAGCACACCATTATATGACAATTCCGCGAGAACTAATATAGACCAAATGAAAATTAGCATACATGGGGATGGCGGAAGTTGGGGATGAGAACCTTCTTGGTGACCTTGATTGGTTTGGGAATGTCCACCTCCAACCACTCCGGGTCGATGCTGTTCTCGAGTTTGTCGGCTTCTGAAACATGTACATCTCTGTTAATGTACAGCTATGGTTTCAATAAATAATTATACATATTTCGAAATGTCCTTGAAATGTCCGCTCATATCGTTACCCGAAGGTAAAGCCTGCTCACCCGCCGCCAGAAGCCTCTTCGCATTCTTGAACTGTTCTCCCCACTCTCCGGCTTGCTCGAAGAGTCCTTGTTCGTTGTGGATCTCCCGTATCACCACCTTAACCCACTCCTTCCTCCTCGTCTGATCTCCTCCACTAACCTGGATCTCAGCATCGAGGGGACTCTGCTCATACGCGCCTCCTCCCATTCCCCCTCCTCCTCCATATCCCCCCGGTGCCCCTCCTCCGTAACCTCCCCCTCCTCCCATCATCCCCGGTCCTCCTCCCCTTCCTCCTCTGAATCCTCCTCCCCCGAATCCGCCGCCTCCTCTTCCACGGGGTGCTCCCCCTCCGTAATCGTCTGCCCTTCCATAATCTCCTCTTCCATAACCTCCCGTCTCACGTCCATAACCGTAGTCGTCTCCCATTGGTATCTTAACAACTATTCGTCCAAAAGAAATAACAGATGCAGTAGAAGACCGAAAATAATAAAGAAAATAAGGCGAAAAAAGAATTTTTGACCAGCTCGCATCAAATCGACTCGTTCAAAAAATACCGACCAAGTAAACTTTTCAAGTTAATCGTGCTGAGAGTTCGACAAATTGAAACATAATTTGAAATAGGTAGCAATTTTCAGCAACTTTCGTACTATTTTATTCAATTTTTGTTTATATTTTATTTTCACTATTTGTGAGTATCGTTGTATCTAGCGTAATATGTATGATAACCTCATCGATGTCTAAAATTACAGATCATGGCTCAAGAAGGAAGCGTTGATTTCAACGAGATTCGAAATGCTTATGTTCATTCGCTTCTGAAGGGGTAAGAGTTTCATACCTTCTTGTCATAGCGTTAATCTGCAGAGCCTCACGTCCAAACTCTCTCGGGGTAGCCCAAGTTACGATAAATTTCTTGCGGAAGGTTGTAGTTCAGGAGAAGTACGAGAATATTGAGTGAGTAATCCTCGTTTCCCGGCTGATTCCGCATTTCAGGGATTTATTGCAAGTGTTGCGGTTGCACCTTAGCCATGCTGTTCGAGACTGTCCCTCTGAACCCGTGATTAGGAACGTCTTTCTCATTGTTATGAAGTTGGCGCGGGAAGAGAACACTCGTGCACTGTACGGTGTAGACAAGGTGGGCGACTATCGTTTGTTTTGTTTCCATTTCTACTTTCCTCCAGGAAGTCGGTAATCCGTACGATTCCCTGAATACTCTGTGGAAGAAGGACGAAGATCTGGGAAATGTGACAGCAGCAGGAAAGAAGATGCGGAAGGGCCTGATTGCGGCTGTCAAGGAGGTACCGTATACCGTATACCGTATACCGTATACCGCACCTAGTCTAGGTCCATGAGAGAGATACTGCATTACTAGTATGTAGCTTAAATGAGCTTACAATTAGAATACAATATTGTGGGTTAGTTGCGTATTGTAAACAGCTGTACTTGAGGTGATGTCTGAACTGGAAACAGCCCGTGACTGTATCCTCGGAAGGGTCTCCGATGTTGTCCAGCTCAACGACACCGTTATCACGTACTTTTTCTAATATTTATTTTATTTTGGCTATTTATTTCTAACAAAGCCGATATGTTAAAATATTTGAAAATTGCTACTGCAGATATGGTCTCAGTTCATCGCCGACTCTCCGATTGTTCCTTGATACAGCACGGAAAACGACGAAAATGCGACAAGTCAGTTTAGTCCGGTTGCTTCAGTACACATAAATAGCCATTCTTTTATACCGGGAACTCTTGACGCTTCTTTTCTACGGCTGTCAAGAAGTTAAAGGGCCCCTCCAGGCAATATCTACTAGGGTTTGAAAACCAAACCCGATTAGCGTATTTATCGTCTGACTCTTTTCATTCTTTCATTCTCCGGAGAATTCTCCTCATCACTCTCTCGGTCTGATAATGCGATTAAAAGGTTTGGTTTTCAAACCCTATTATCTATAGTAGGGAAAAATGGAAGATATAATGGGGGTAACGCCGATTCCGGTGCCTTTCATACTGATCTTGTCAAATTCTAATATACATTATGCGAAGCTCTAGGAAATTCTGATCCCAAAAAGCTATCCATTTTCCTGATACCTTGTCTTGGATCGGAATGATACCGTTTGAAAGCGTGAAAAAATCGCTAAACACCGTAGCGGCGGAATCACGAATTATACGTTCCGATTTTCTAGACTATACCATATGCATTTTTGACCTCATTTGATAGCTCTCAATGTCCAGAGTCTCCTCTCTCCTTTTTAGTTTAAACTTCGCCGTTGCTGAGAAAACGCGGAATGAATGAATATTTGTCTCCCCTAGGTGCTGTCCGTGTCGTCGTCTACCGATGATGTTCAAATTCCCGACTTCGCCTCCGCTCTCAGTTTACGAGATGTAGCGAGTGTCATGCCCGATGTCACCAAGGTCAGTTGATCCTACCGTATTCCTGGATCAGAATACTTTACGTTTGAACTGCTATTTGATCTGTGACCATGGCACATACGGCGGCATCTGTTCTGCTTATTTCAACTTGCACGTATTGACCAGTTCTCCCAATCTGAACTTATAAACCCTATGAGAATTGTTGCTGGAAAGTGTGGAATTTCTTTGCTGCTGTAATTATTACCGTATTGCATGGTTAAAGTATCGTACCCCATCGCACTCTCGAAAGCTACCGTGTCCCTCTCGTTCAGGTGGTTCTCGGTTGTGTCACAGTCTTCCCCGATGGATCGTGTCTCGTCCCTTCGGGAGTTCTCTCCATAGCCCACCTGGCATATCGACATGCGGTCCCCCTCTACGTTCTTGTTTCCTTCTACAAGGTATGTCTGCTTTTTGTTACTATTGACCACTTCACAAAGCTCATGTTAGCTTAATTTTTAAAGGAAACAGAATAGTTCCAAGCCATCTTTTCCATCCTTTCCGCCGCTTCTTCTGAATTAGTCACTCTCTAAAATTGAAGAATCCCAATGAGAACGGGGCACTTTTCCTTGTATGCATTGTCTTCGGGGGATGAATCACTTTCCTCGCTTGACATTCACAATCTTTGTTTGAAAACGGAGAAAGATGAGTGTTGTGAAACGGTTTCTGATCACACGTCCTTCACAAACACTATTATCAATTTTCAAAACAGCTTAGCAATAATAATGAAATAATAATAATGGCGTATCAACCATATGACTAACAATAAATATTCTCTATTCCAGATCGCACCTTATTTCTCTGCCGATGCCGCAACAGTCGTGCAGTCTCAAGGGAAGGTCGGATTACCGGTGAAGTGAGTTGCTACCGTATCCTCCTTTTATGATACCATAACCACGTTATCTCAAGTGGTCCAATTACATGGAAGAGTTATAGTTGTAATTATAAATGATCTCCTTGTAGATACGCTTCATCCCTTCGGCATCGTGTTATACTTTCTCCCCTTTTCGACATCTTGCCCGCCAATTTGGTCAGTTTTCTCTGTACCGTTTTTTATTTGATCATTTCTTGTGACGTATTAAAGAAGAAACTTCGTACCCTTTCATGAACACTTACCTATACGGGCCCTTTTCGGAATGAGTCCGTGACTGATCTGGTGTTCCAGCTTCAGACCCCCCTCCATATTCCTCCCGTAATTCAGGTGACCCTGTACATCTCAAACAACGACGCGGTCCTTCCCTCCCACATGTATCGTCTCATTTCCGACTATTATCATCCTCAAGATTTGACGGAGAGTGTTTAGAGAGAGGAACAGGGAAGAGGGACGGGTTGAACAAACGTGATAAAGAATAGAGACATGAGAAGGCACAACAAATAGAGGGAAGGAGGGATGGTTATAGGGAATAAAGGGAAGTGAATCACAACAAAAGCATATAAAGAGGGGATAGGGAAGGGAGATGGTAATGCAAGGAAGAAGAAGAAGAGAAGAGAAGGTACATCGGAGAATGGTGAGTAATGGGGTAAGAGAAGAGGGGAAGAGACCGTCTCCCTTGGTTCCTGTGACAATCCAGTAGACAAACAACTCAATGAGATGATGATGCTCTTCTAGACTCTTTTTACTCATATTATTCTCTTCCCTATGCCGGGAATAGTCTCCGTCCCATGTCCCCTCCCCCCTTCTCATACCCTCTTTCCTCTTCCTCCCCAGAGACCCTTCCCCCATTCCTCCTCCTCCCGCCATTCAACCCAACATTCTCTCTTCATTTTTCGTTGATAATTTTGGAACCCGTTGTCCTCTGTCGTTGTCATAGGCTGCACTAAGAGTAGTCCAATTGGGTCGTTCTCTCGGTCAGATTCGCGATTTGCAGTGGATGGGTAATCGAAGTACGGTACCGAAACCCGTTGGATACACAGAGAAGGAGAGCGTGGAAATACGAAAGAAGGTGAGTAGAGTGGTCCCTTCTGTCGTTGTTGACTCTCGCAATTCACAGATTCTCAATGAACACAATCGAATTCGAGCGCTCAATGGGGTAGCCAAATTGACTACTGTGGAAAGCATGAACAAGTGAGATCGCACTGATATTGCTAGGCTTTTGATCTAATGGTAAATAAGAAATACTGTAAATACGATACCTTCAGAACAGCCCAGGAGGCTGCGAATTCAATGGCAACCAAGGACAAATTGGAGAGTGCGAATACGAAATACTCGGAGATTCTGTATTCGGGATCAGGAACGGGAGTGAAGGGTAAGAGGGGAGGGAAGAGGAGAGAAGATGGAAAATGAGGGGGAAGAGGAGGGAAAGAGGAGATGGCATGCTGCAGCGGAGAACGTCGTGGACCACTTCTACTCAAATGGGAACAAGGGCACGAAACCTCAACTGACTCAGATGCTCTCATCGGTGAGAATCCATCTGGACGACTAGAGTGTTGCTTGTTGTTTGGAGAGTGGCAGAGTTGATCCATCTGGAGTGTAGTTTGGAGATTGTATCTCGAGTAGATCCACCTGGATGACTACAGTCTAGTTTGATCCTTGCAGACCTCATCAAATCTCGGTATCGGAGTGTCCCGATCTCCACGTGGAACACTGTACGTGTGTCTTCTCTACGAGGGTTCCCATCCCCCGGGGAATCCTCAGGTAACCATTTATTACACCTTCTTAGTATGAGTCTTATCTATCTAGGCCCCCTTTTTTCTCTGATTAGAGCGCGAAAAACTGAATATTTTGCATACCCCTGTCCATGTCTCCTTCACTTCAATCTCCACAGCTCCCTCGCCGAGAGTAATCGAATGAATGATATTCGTTTTCCCACAACCTCTTATCTCCCCCTTTACATTCATTGACTGTTTCATCCTTCCCTCCAACTGGTCGCTCCCTTCTCTTCCAATGAATTTCTGCAAACTTAAACAACTAGTAGGTTGCCTTAGTCCTTACTCAGATTAATTAAGGTTCCCTTAGTCACTATGTCCCCTCAGTCATGGCTTTCCTTCAGGCGCACACTAACATAACACTCAACTACGGTAACCAGAGCACTTCTCAATCGTCTCCCAACAACTCCCTTCCTAGTCCCAACTCTTCTTCCTCTTCCAAACCCAACGTTATTCCGGTTAATGCGAATAACAACAATAACAATGTCAAAGTGTCCAACGGGAATCTCGATCAGATTCGCGAACAGGTCAGTCGGGGAACTGTAGGGGCTTAAGGTTACCGTATTAAGGTTGATGGTTACTGTAATGGTTACGGTAGTCTTAGATTCTGCAACGGCATAACTATCATCGCAAGAATCACCACGTGGGTCCACTGAAGTTGGATGCTTCTCTCAATCAGTGAGTTGTTTACTACCGTATACCGGTCTATCGTATTCCGATTCCCTTCAGATTCGCCCAAAAATACGCGGAAGAACTCGCGAGAAAGAATGTAATGAGACACAGTCCAGAAGCCACGAGTGGAAAGTACGGAGAGAACATCTACATGTGTTACGGAACTGGGGCAGGAGGTTAGTGGGGGGGGGGGGGTACGGTAGGCAGTGGAAGGTCAGTTCGATACGGTAGCCCAAGCACCGTTCAACCTAGCGCATATCGAGTTACGGTACGGTATCTATCTAAATATCTGATCATATATCAAATAGTACGTCGGATCCGACGTAACCAAGGCACCTTTTGCTGAGAAAATTTATAGAATCAAGGCGTCCAAATATATCGCTTTTTGCCTATTTATACTGTATTCCGGCCTTTTTAAATGTGAACCAAGGCACTTTTATCCCGTTCTTTATTAAAGAATCAAGGTAGCTTGGAATTCAACGATGTTACTATTTGATCTATGTATCTGATGACTACCAATTCATCATTATAGCTGTGGGAGCGAGTGATGCGTGGTACTCGGAAATCAAGAATTACAACTTCAAAAATGGAGGCTTCTCCATGAATACTGGACACTTCACTGGCATGATCTGGAAGGTACGGTAGAATTGGGCAACACGCTTGGCTAAGATTCTTGGCTACAGTACCCCTGGTATACGGTATGCTTAAGGGAGTGACGAGTATGGGAGTGGGAGTGGCGAGTACTCCCTCGGGAGCTACTTATGTCGTGGGATCGTACTCTCCTCCGGGTAATATGGCTGGTCGATTCCAAGAGAACGTCCTTCCCATCTAACCACTCATAGTGACTGGCCATCTCCCCTTCCATATCAGTTTGCGATAACACGGCTACTAATAAAGATACTTATCGTAACGAGTAACAAGGTAACAGTAACAACTAACGTTCTCCCTTGGATTCCCTTCAATCGTCGGCGAAGATCATCTTCATTAGCGCATCTCCATCCTCTGGTTTGGTCTTCTTCGTCTTCTTCTTCGAAATAACCTTCCGCTGGTTGATGTCCCTCTTGAACTCCTCCCACACTCCGCGCTTCTTCAGAACCTTAAGGGATACGGTAGGTATTGAACCTGAGTGGACTACGGTAGCTAGAGTTGGACAAACGACTGATAACATTAAATTGAGCGAACTATTTCGACATGGAAAGCGAGCTAAAGAAAAAAGTGGGCGATAAATATATGTTTACTCGGTTATCAGTTGTTATCTGTGCAACTCTAGACAACATTCAAGATTACGGTAATTGCAAGCGTACAGTATACCTTTTCTTCCAGTCGCTTGAGATGCTTTCCTTTCTCGATTTGCTCTGCGAAGTGTTCAGCGACCCTGATAATAACAAATTTACTCCCCCCATTTTCGTATCTGCTTAATTAATAATTGAAAGATGAATATTGCAACTAACTTCTTGGCCTGATTGATCTCACTCCTCATCCTTGCCTCTTCCAACTTCTTCTCATACGCCAGTTGCTCCGTGAGATGTATCCACTTGAACCTGCAATACGTATTCTTGCTTACCGTAACCCTTTCTCCCTAGCCTAGCCCTCTCCATTCGACTACCGTAATCCTCGCTAATCAATGAATACCGTACCCGGATAGATACTTGCAATTCCAGAGAGCCCCCGTGGCGGCACTTCTTCTCCCCGCACAGACTGGTGTATTGTTAATGGATAGGGCGATTCTCTTTGCCTCGCTCTTCGACTTCATCTCAATCCATCCCTCTGTATACTTCTTCCTCGTTTTCCCTCCCTTCGTCTTCCTTTTCTCCGGCTGCAAAAATATCCGGCCGACGCTTCCCAGTCTTCCGATCTCCTCTCGTATACGAGATACCGTATACCGGGGAGGAATACACGAAAAGTACAGTACTCCAGATCTGAATAGGGCAGAATACGGTAGGCTTGCACATACCGTATACCTTTTCTCCTTTTCCTCGGGATCGATTAGTTTTCCTTTAGTTACTGGCTTCATTTCTTCCTCATCCATTTCTTCGTCATTCTGATAAAGAAAATTTTGAAGGGCACATTTAGTTAATTAGTTCATTACACATAGTTCTAGAGTATTCCACTGTAACAACGTTGACTCTACTCCCATTTACCGTAACCCTACAGTACCTCACTAGTTCCCTGTTCCTCTTCTTCATCTTCATTCTCATCAAGTTCTTCCTCCTCCTCTACTTCCTTCACTTTCTCTTCAACTTCTCGTTTCTTCAACTTACTCTTCTTCATCTAAATATTCCATCAATCTTATCTGATTGTAAGGCTTACTTAGTATACAAAGGTCTCCAAACCTCTAACATTAACACCTTCATATCATCATTAAATCCATCTCTTTATGCGTAAGTTCACCAGGCAAAACAATACAATTATCACATCGAATGTATTTAGCGTAGAGATGGCAAGTAATTAAAGAATTCAGAGATACCGTGAAGGTGAATACGTAGATAATCTCTGTGAATGTATTATACTATGGAATGAGAGGAGAGATAATAAACATACGTGGGCAACCTTCCCCGCAATATTTTGAGAAACGGACCTACCAGTGTACGAAATCAAGCCTACCAATTGAAATTTTGTAGAAACTATAGGCCTACCTAAGTAAAATTCCGAAGAAATTTGGGCCTACCACCCATACTTCGGGTCGGTGCCCACGTATGATAATAAATAGGGAATAAAGCCGTCTAATCTCATTAAAAAGTCACTAGATCGAATACGGTATTATTATCGTTGCACGCCTACTAATGTAGTTGAATTCTCGTTAGTTGAAGCTCCTTTGTCCACTTCATTGTTTCTTCTTCCCGTTCCCCTCAAGGGGAATCTTCTTCTCATCGGCCACCACGTACTTCTTCGAGCCATCCATATCCCGCACCACCTTCAAGTATCTCCTTCCCCTCCTTCCTCTGCGTCTCTACCCTCCATTTACTCTGCCGTCTGCACTCCCTCACCTGTATTCCCGCCTTCCTTGCCATTCTGCCTGCGATGGACCGAGGACCGAGATCCCACAACTGGGCAGCCGCGAGGGATCCATGTCCAGCTGCATAGAGAGAGTGATGGGTCGTCTCGGCCGCATCCTCGCCATACCTTAATCATTCCACTATTAGTCTCATCATATTCTTCTCTTACTTCTGAACCACTAACAAGGAGAGGTTTTAACCTTGCGGAGAAATTTCGATATGAGAAATAACGTTTCTTGTGCAGTTTTACGCGCTGATTCCGAACATCAAATCCAAAAACTCCGGAGTAAGAGTATTTTCGAGAAAATTGTGTTCAAAGTTGGCTTGTGTTTTACTCTTCTAACTACTACCAACGCCTATCTTCACTCTTGAGAGGATTTATATCAGGCCACTAGCAGAAGTAGGACGGAATACATAACTATGGAGACCTAAGAATCGCATTCTGCACAATTTGCACATTTACTACAACCAAAACAGCTAAATATGAGTGTAGAGAGCATTGAGACCTATTTAAGACTAGGTCACTTTGACTCTGTTTTGCTCAAAAATACTCACTCCGGAGTTTTTCTATTCGATATTCGAAATTAGCACACAAAACTACCCCAGATTTGATATTTTTCATATTGAAATTTCTCCGCATGGTTACAACCACTCCTTGTAAGAAGACAAGTCTAAAACCTTTTCACACATGTATCCTATACCCAGACACCCTCAACTCACTTGACTTTGACCACCTCGACCGTATTATCTGCGATGCTCCTACACAGAGTCTTGCTGGCATCCTCCAGTGCAATCCATACGGTAGACACGGAGGCTATGCCCCCTCCGAGGACTGTGAAGGTTCCCGAGACCTGGGGGAAGAGGTTACGGTAGGCTTGCTGTAGGGGTACGGTAGTAAAATACGATATAGTAACCAATTAATGAATACAAGCACATACAATTAAGGAGGAGCTTGATACTTACCACTCCTCCACTCTTTCCCTCTCCGAAAGTGTTCTTGGCTCCCGTTGCCACACGTCTTCCCACTGCCACTCCCACGTCACCAATGCGTTCGACTGAAAAGCAGAGATCAAAGATCAATCCATGGAGATGGAAGATCAACTCACGTAGATATCTGGTGCACTTTGCAACGACCTTGCTTCCCTTGTGGAGGTAGACGACTCCAGTCTTGAGAGTTGGAGAGATGTACATGGGCTTATCGGTCTGAGGTCCGTTGCGGTATCTGCAATATTTATTCTTTTATTAATCGAAACATAGAATATATTAAACAAAAATATACTAAAATGCAACGAATGAAAGAGAAAGAAACTTTTGGGATTTTTGATGAACGAGAGACGCTCCCTTGGCCGAAGTCTTCTGCACGGCCCACGCCACCTTCTCTCCACTCGCTATGAGAAACCTCGCCAGTCTCTCACTAACTCTCCTCTTCTCCTCTGCATTCAATGCGCCCTCGCCCTCGGTTACTGTAGAATCACGAAGCACCGCGTACTCCTGCAACGAAGTAATCGATTAGAGATGGATCAATAATCGGGAGGTTACTGTACCTGCAGAAGAGAGTGCAGTTGTGTCTTGAGGGCTTCGTCGACATCGGAAGGAAGGAGAATGGCCACGCTCATGTCTGCAATGACAACACTTCGCATTACTGTACATTATACGAATGGCCAAACGATTTTTCAGCTGTAAACGAGGGAAATCGTCTAAATCCCTCTAACTCCCAAAAGTCTAGTCAACCCCTTCGTACCTGGATTCTCGACCGTTGGATTCGACACAACGTAGGCTCCAAACTCATTTCGAAGTACGGGAGTCTGTCCCTTATACAAGGGATAGGTCCACGGTCCGACCTGAAGAGGTTACGGTAGGACCAGACTAGAGTGTAGTCTCGGGGGGATTACTGTAAGAGGGAGACGAACCTGGATGAAGGCATCAGGTCGAATTTCGGAGAAGGAAGGAGGGGAAGAGGAAGAAGAGGCGGGGATGGGCTCACGAGGGGGGAACTTGAAGATGCTCAGTTGGGTGGGGTACGTGGGGGCTGTCGTCGACTTGTCCTGAGAAGACCAGGTTAAGAGGGATCATAGATTAAAGCAGAAAGATCAAAGATCAAAGACCAACATCGATGGAGAAGAGCTGAACGCCGTCGGGAATGCAGAAGATAAGCTCGGCTTCGGCATCTCCCACCGAGTCCAGCTTATCACGAATAGAAGACTTGATCTAAACGAGATAAAGACATCAGCAGTATGCTTTCAAAGGTCCGATATAACCGTTTTCGCTTTATGAAGTTGTAAAAATCTTCTTGTTCAAAAGGATTTCCTGAATTACGGAACAGGCTACCGTAACCTAGGAAGAGCTACCATAACCAGTATACCAATGAATAATGCCCTCACCTCTTCCTGCTTAGGAGGGACGGCTGTGGCCCCTTCCTTCTGAAGCACGTTCATCCTGAGAAATGAGACTATCCGAGAGGAAACGTTGTTGTTGATCCACTGATAACTTATCAGCGATCCATGCGATTAGAAAACGCTAATTCTAAGAAATATTTGCATAACCATCGTCAATATTCTTCACTAACACTCGCGTCTCTCAAAACTCTTCCTATAACTGTAGATATTACTTCACATAACTAAACTACAGCCCCACCTGAATTCAACACTCCTCTCAGCCTCCTTGAGATGTTGATACAATTCATTAGTCTTCGCCCCCTCCAACTGCTCTCCTTCCCTCAACAAAGTCAGTCCTCTATCGTACATTCCAAGGGCCGCACTCTGCAATAGTGGTACATTTTTGTTGTATAATAATAATATGTTTAAACTTTGTCTTTATATTAATCATAAATTATTTTTCGTATATCTAAAAGTATATCTAAAAGCAATAGGAATAAGCCCTCACCCGATGGCCGTCATCGTCATAGCACAGTCCCTGTTCAATGCACGCGTACGCCTCTCCGAAGACATCGTCCAATTCTGCCATCTGATATAAATACAACCTTCGATTAGTCACAATCCACCATAATTGCTTATTCAGTTGCCTATTATGAGACATAACATGTTAGAAATAGATGAGATCGAACGATAAGATGCAATAAGAAAGATTAGAAGTAAGCAGCGGTAGGACTAGTGAGTTGTGCTCTCCCAATTACTCACTTTCACTCTCTTCTCTCCCATTTCCTAGCACATGACTATCACGACAAACAATAAGATTCTTCCTCGTAAATAAACAAGTGATGAGTGCTTACCGTTGAGTAAAGGGGAGGAAGGTTTCCCAGTTCCGGCGTTTTCGTGAGAAGAGGATAAAGAGGAGGATCCTGCAATTATACAGCTTCTCCACTCATAAAAAGAAGACTAATAATAATTACTGGTACAGTACGGCACATAGCGCCCAAAAGAGCTACTAAACCAACTTTGAAACAACCGCCAAATAACAAGCTGCACTCCTCTCATAGAGGGGAGCGGTGGAGTGAGCAGTTGTGAAAGAGGGAGGAGGGAGAGGGAGAGGAAGAGGGAGTGGGGAGTGAAAGAGGAACAATTCGGTCACCTGTGTTCTCTTCTCTGCCATGTCTCCCGTTGTCTCCTCTTTCCCTACCAACGATGACTCATCCGGTCACTATTCCACCCTTCCCCTTTCACGTCGCTTTCATCACTTCTTCTCTCCCCTCAACGGAGCAATCCGACCCCTCCCCAATGGGATTCTCTCGTGAGGTACTTCTTGTGGATACAAGCCATTGACGTGTTACTCATTCTCGCTGGCTAGCACAGCTTTATTCGTCACTACAGTAAGGGAACAGTGGCCGCCAGTATCTAGGGACTCTCTTCTTCTTCTTCGTCAGTTCGCGATCACCTAAATACGGTAGTACATAGCTTCCATTCACCATCATTGAGGATAATCTTCCATTTTGAACACTGGCACAACTTTCATAGTGTAGGGCAAAGTTATGAATGCTATAGCGAAACGACTTATCTAACGCACTCATATACACCTTTCATAAAAATAAACATAGAGATAGACGTCTTTGCGGAACACCCGCACATTTGAAAATTTGCTAGTTGTAAGATATAACAAAAGCTTCAAAATTGAACTATTGGGTACTCACTCGGAGTCGGCGACGGGGTATCTCGCCCTCCACAAGGGAATGAACTGACCGACGGTCTTCCACTCACAGAAGTAGATGGCCAGAAGGAATCCCGTGGCACCGTACGCTCCGTACGTGGGGGCACTTAACACACTCGGACACTCTCTCATCCTCGGACAACTGTGTCATCCTCATGCTTCACATCATTCGGGGATGGGCGTTATCTAGCCTGACACCAACATCGCCTCTTGTGTACAACCTCAGACGCACAAGACTTCACAAAGCCCATCCCCGACACAAGACTACACCAGTGGCGGGTAGAGCCGCACGACCTTCCGCCAGTACAACTTTTTTAATTGCGTCTGTCTCTGCTTAATTCTTTAATATTTCCGTGCTCTCTCGACTCCGCACTCCCAATTGGAGCAGAACGTTTTGAGGGCGTCGAGAGAAACAACTTTTGGTGGTTAGGTTTCAATCTTCACGGCCTGACAGAGCAAGCTAAATGAAAGCAGTAAACAGCTAAACAAAATGGGCAAGCTGGCAATTTGCCAAATTTTCAATTTCCTATAGCAGTATAGGCGTCGCTGCGTAGCAGCCCCTTTTAGCATACGCGTAGCAGCCCTTTTAAGCATTATTGATCAACTTTACGCTCCTTTTGGACTATCGTACCTCTTAATT
>LS817013.1:357737-384083 GCA_900490955.1 Micoletzkya japonica
GCGAGGGCCCAAGCGAAAGCAAGGCCGTCCGGTTGCAAGATGGAGGGACCAGTTTGTGGAGGTTGCGGGACCCCGATTCCTGACGAAGGCCGAAGACAAGGCGGAGTGGGAAAGGCTTACGAAGTTGGCGCTACAGTGACCCGTGACCCAAGACCCTCACGTACTTGTCCTGATAAAGCGTATGATACTGATACTGAGAAGCATTTTTATCGCATTTTAAAACTTTTGGTTGGAGGCTGCTTCCTCCCTTTAATGCCTACTGTATGTGTTCAGGAGTGCAATACCGTATCCGCCCTTCCGTATCGATCGTATTCCATCGAAGACGTGTTTGAGCTCACGGCTGATCTGCGTACGGTAGCCAAGAAGGGAACGAGGTTACGGTATGACTGGAATGTCTCGAGGGTTGTTGATGTGCAGGTTGCATCTGTCGTCTCAACTGCCCTCCCTTCCCACGGGGACGACTCTTCTCCGTGTGAGACCCGTCTCGACGGAGGAAGCCGATCCCTGGAATGGACTGCAATTGGCTGCACTTGCTTCGCACCACGGACAGGTTGGGCTATCTTTTCCTTTCTTATTTCTGTTTTCTAACCTACTGTGTTTATATATCGTATTCTAGGTTACGGTAGTCGACCTCTTCTCTGCACGAATCCTCAAGGAAATGCACGTGCAGAATTCGCCGATCAAGTGAGCCTCTTTCTTCGATTCCTCTTTAGGGGTTTAGCTGAAAGGTTGATTAAGGAGTCTGGAATGGGTGGGTGCGGAGAGTGTCCTCTCTGCGGGGTACAACCACGCCCTCTCCTCCAGCAACCTCGTTCGCAACGATGTTTTCATCACTGACGTACGGACAGGTACGGTTGGACTCCGGGAGGAGTACGGTAGTTGAAGAAAATATTTGTTGCCAAGCATTTCAATTCTACTGTAGTAAGTGGACGATGTTATTTGGTTAAGTACAGTATGCTACCGTAATTTTCAGGTAGAAGTAGACGAGTTCGACCAGAGAAGGACGAATCTCCGCTCACACTCATGCGACTCTCTTATTACTAGTTAGTTTATTATGTCTTATATTTGGCCTTGTTCTAGATAAAAAGAGTCCACGTCGATTTAGATATCTAGTTTGTACTATTTCAGTTGCTACATGGCTCTCTCCTTCCAATCGGATCCTCTCGAAATCTGGGATCTGAAGACTCTTCGACTCCTGAGAAGAATGTCCAAGACCTGCCCGATTATAGTTGATATGGTAAGAATGGAGTGAGGGTTACGGTATGATGGATTACTGTAGGCGTGGTCTACGAAGCATCACGGAGTCCGACAGACGGAGACTCTTTCTGTGTACAGGGAGAATCTGGTTGTGATTGACTCGGAGAACAGACTGTATCATGTCGTTGTGAAGGGACTCCATGTGAGGGACGGAAAGGAAGTCAACACTCAAGTCAGTTTGCGATACTTTCATACTGGGTTGCAGTGGGTAGGGTACGGTAGGGAACAGTTTGTTACAGTGGAAGGGAGGAGGATGGCAGCTGAGATGTATGACGTGGAAGGAGGATCTATTGGCATTGGGAGATGCCGATGGAAGGGTTGTACTGTGGGATCTGGGAAGGAGGAGGAGTACGGAGGTGGGTTGGCTTGGCGCCAACTGCTTGTTTTACTCTCTTTTCTAATTATTATTCCGTTCTTTATGGGATACTCTGAACTAGTAGTTTGTGAGAAGAAGTAAAACAGGGATACTGTAGGCGCGACAGAGCAAGTCCCCGTGCATTCGAATGAGCTTCTCGCGAGTTGAACTCGACTACACTCTAGTCGTGCTCCATCCGAGGTATTCGATAATATAATAATTTTTTTCTTGAGGGTAAACTAATTGAGCCGTAACTTGAAAATATAAGAATGACTATCTTGCAGGGAAGTGGTCGTATGGGATGCAGAGAAGATGACTTTGATCTCCTGTCTCTCATTGGATCAACACAAGGTTTGCCTGCCTCACTATGTCTCACCCGTACTTTGCCCGCCGAAACTTAAATATAATAGTGTTTAACATTCAAATCGTACAAACTCTCGATTCCCTCTTCAGTCGGTAATAGACGGGGAACTGTGTGGACTGACTCTCTTCGCCATTTGTGCTGATAACTGTATACGAGTCGCCAGTGAAAAGGACGTCAATCGACCCGTTCCAGATCACGGTATCCATTGGGTTACTGTATAACTGGGTTACGGTAGTGAGAATACGGTAGCATGATTGTTCAGTTACCGTAATCCATCCTACAGTATTCTTCAGAGATTCCCCTGCTTGTTCGCGATGGAGAGAAGAGTGAATACGACAGTGAATCGGAGACCCGAAGGGCCTCTTCCCCTCCCTCGCAAACCTCGTTGTTTTCGTTGTGGGACACAGATGGATTGAATGCATCTGAGGGACCGACGAGGGGAACGATCGCCGCAATGGGGGAATTGTATACGAGGACGAAGGGGTTGGGGGAGATCGAGAGGGAAATGGCTCTCCACAGGTTAGTCGAGAGGGAAGCCTCTTTCCAATCCTCAGTCTTTCTTTCCAAGATTAGGTTTCACTTCGGTGCAAAGAAATGTTCAATGCATGACTGTATTGCCTTACCGTTTTCTGACGTTGAAATGCCTAGGAGAGTATTCGAAGGGATTACTGTAAGAGTGGTTTCAGATGCCTGGGTCGAGTGTGTAACGTGTCTCTGCTCTCCCTCCTCCTGTCCTCCCTGTCTCCCTCCTCCCCCCTCCCCCCTCCCCTCCTCCTCTTCGGTCCCCCCTCTTCCCTCCAGTCCAGAGAGAGTTCCTTCTCCTCTGCGGTCTCTCGTGTCTCTTCTTGTCCAGTGTCAGTGGAAGAGGCCGTTGTAGTGGGAGGGATAGCGAAGGAGGCGGCAGTCGACTCGCTCGTGTCCTCTCCCAATGGTCAGTTCACTCTTATCTTTCCCAGATGCATGATAATTCCCTCGATAAATGTGACTTTACTTACCGTTACTTAGACTTTACCGTTACACTCGTTTGGAGTCTCATAGTCGATCTAAAGGGCTAACAAGTAAAACAAAGCAGATTGTTAAGGAGTGTCCTCTAACCTCGTGGTGTCGTCCCTCAAGGCAGCTCTGCTTGTATCCCAACAGGAGGGGGAGCATGCCAAGTCCATGATCAAACTCATCGCCACCAATCTCATAGCCAGTGACCATATGAGTGGTGAGCTACTTTTAGTGTTAAGGGTACTGTAGCCTGCGGTTTACGCAAAGGAATACTTATATCAGTTTACGATAGCTATAGTAGTAGAACACGAGCGTGATACACACTCCTAACACGATGGCTGGTTACGGTAGTTGGGACACGAGACCTTCTTATTCCAGACGGAGTGCAATTGTTGTTCCTCGTGGGGGCTGGGGGAGACGCGTGCAAGTATCTTCAGAGTCAACGACTGTGGAATAAGAGTGTACGGTATGCGAAGGTGAGGGGAAGGGAATGGAGGGGTGAAGGAGGGGAGAAGTTTAGTTGGGACTGAAGGGAGAAGCTCTCGATGAGGTGGAGAGGAAGTGGATCAACCATCTACAAATGGACGAGAAGGTTGCATTCTTCACATTGTTCCCGTCTATCTACTGATTATTAAAATCGTGAGAGATTGTGTGAAAATGCGAAAGCTTTATACGGATTCGGGACCAGATAATACCTACAGGCTATGGAAGATAAACTATGAATATGCATAACAATAGTGATTGGATTGCAGTCGCTGTGCACCCTGGCAGAAGCATCTCGTGGAGCGTGGTCCCGTGTGTGTACCCTTCTCCGATCATTCGGCCAATATCGACTCGCTAGATTCATCCAGAATCACGCTCCCCCTACACTAACCGACAAGAAGGATCCCATCGCCTAGACAGACCATAAAGCTTTAATTGTTACCATTCATTCCCCATTCCCGTTAATTATGTATTCCCTTGTGATTGCTCCGCTCGCGAGTTTCCGTCTAGTCATTTCGATTCCTGTGATACCCTCCACGCTTGGTTAGTGACGAATACTTCGGGGATGCTTTTTGTGTAGATAAACTGTACAATACTACGACCCTTGACTCGATTTGTTGAATGATGTTATTCCTCATGCCAAATGGCTACCGTAATTCCCCTTAAACGTTTCGCAACCGATTCCGGTCCGTCGCTTAGTACCCTTCTACAATGAGCCTTCCCATCTCATTCCCGGCCCGGCAGTGTTACTCAAAACAAGTTCCCATTCCTTTAGCTATATTGGCTCTTCACCTCTTTCCTATTCCTTTTTCATTCGTGTATTCGATTGATTCAGTTCGCCATGGAGGGAATGCCTCGATTCCCGATGATGTCTCCTGAATTGAAACTTCCCTCGTCAAGTCTAGAGGAGAATCACTTTGCCGATAAGATTAACGCGGTAAGTGCATAGTTTCCCTTGTATTTACTCTATCTCATTGGTTCAGTATATATTCGAACACTATGGCCAAGATCCGGATGATTTCAAGACAGAAATGGACGAACTCTTGAAGATGAGAAGAGTGAGTAATCTGTGTGGGGGAACTGTAATGACACACAAATTGCTTTCCCTTTTTTGCTCTGATGATGACGGGAGTTGCGAAATGTTGGAAGAAGTTTTGAATAAGAACGTTGTGTTAACTCGTTTTACCATAAAGTAACTGAAATATTGCATTGAATGGATGTTCCTTGAGGTTTGCACGTATCCCATCCCCACAGATGACATAATTCCTGTGATGAAACGGTACTACGCACAAGTGAGTACAGGCTCTATTTGAAATATCTTACGGTAGCGTTGTCCGGCCGTGAGGCTGTATTCTGATGAATGTGATGTTCAAGGATTAATCTCCTTCAGATGTTGCTTCTCTCCAAGCAGATTCCCCTCGACGGTACTCATCCCGACCTGCAAATAACGTATTCATGGTTAGCCTCGATACCGTAACCTTTGTTCATAGTTGGGTACTGTATCTAGCGATCAATGGATAGGATATAGGGGGTGGTGATGTAAGTTTTTTGGTCGAATACATAATTTCATTTTTGCATAGGACAACACTTTTCCATTTAATGGATACTGTATGAATGGATGGATTCACAGGTGTGACCGTATCCACGACCCGTCGAATGTTGTCTCTTACAACGATGTACAATTCGAACTGGCTAATATACTGTACAACATCGCGTGTATTCATGCTCAGATTGGAATGGAGATGAGCAGAGAAAATGATGACGTGCGTTTATTGGAGGATATGGGCAGGGAGGGACAACAATCTATATTCAATTAGTTTCTGTCAAGGAGCTTGGTGGTGTTCTGGCATGATAGAACAAGAGGAATCAACTCACAATAACTATATATTATAGCTCATGGTTATTGTTCAGGGTATAAAGAAGGCCTTCACTCACTTTGGCTATGCAGCCTACCCTCTACAAGTCATTCGGGATGAAATGAATGGCTCAAGGTAACGTTCATTTAGCCTTTTCCCACTTCTTTAGCCGTTTCTTTATTTTTTTTTTGGAATTTGCTTATTCTTTACTATTTTCAGATTCGCAACACTCGATTTCGACCGAGACACGCTGACCTTCTATCTCAACGTTATAATGGTACGAAGGGGATACAGTGGGTTACGGTCATACCTAGGCAACCTTCTGCGCAATATTTTTAAAAACGGGCCCTCCAGTGTACGAAATCAAGCCTACCAATTGAAATATTTTAGAAAATATAGGCCTACCAAAGTAAAATTCTGAAGAAATTTGGGCCTACCACCCATACTTCGGGTCGATGCCCACGTATGGTTACGGTAGTCAAGGATTATTCAGGGTCAAGCACAAGAATGTCTGGTGGAGAAGGCTCTGGTCGAGTCACGGAAACCTCTGGTTATTGCTAAGCTTACTGCGCATCTACAGGTACCGTATTCTTCTTGGAATTCTCGTATGGTAGTATCACAAACTGAAAAATAGCTTCTCTGTTGTAGGATCTGTATCTGAAGTGCAAAGACCACCTCCACGACAGTCCCCTCTGTGACATGATTGTTTCTTCCAAACTCAAGGTTCAGTATCTCTGTTAAATCGGTTATAGTAATGATGATTTATACCTCCAATAATAATTACTAATTGTTGTCTGCAGGAATGGTCTCGAATGTGCGCGATCAAATCGGACATTTACGGGGCGATTACGATGTTGTACCAGGGAATCGATTCGGAGGAGAGGGAACAGTTTGGAGAGAGGTGAGGGGAGGGGGTACGGTATACGAGGAATAGAGGGGTACGGTAGGGGGATAGAATAAGAAAATGTTTTGCCTTTCAGATTGGCGTTCTTCGAGGCCTCGTTTGCCTACGTCAAATCGGCGATCGATACTTGTGGAAAGGAGAGGAGACAGGGATTCCTGGAGACCGTCGCCTTCGTCGGAGATGTCGTTGAGGCCAAGTGAGCAGTGGTCTTTGTAGTTTATAGTTTGATCTGTTCGCCGTAGTTTGATCTCTTGTAGGTACAACAACGCAAAGAAGGAGAACGACTTCATTTACCATGCGCGAGTTCCCAAGCCGGAAGATGTCAAGTTGGCTGAGGTACTGTAATCAACCCGATTGGAGAATCATTCCCTTTTTGTTTTACTTTAATCGGTTTAGAATCTAATGCGGACAATAACTTTGGCTGAATAAGTATTAATTTGCAGCCCCTCTCTATGGCCTGCGCCTACAGTTTCGATCCTCTGGACAAGGCTGTATCAGGTATTATTGCATTTAGAAATATTTTAAAATTATTTTATGCTGCAGTCTCCCTACTTTTTTCTCTTTTTTATGATCTTAGTGCAGAATTACGATACTTATTTATAATGACAATTTTAAAAAGTGAAAAAACTACAGTACATCAAGCATAAAAAATAGTGATTGATCCAAAGATTTTCCTCTCAGGACCCCCACTGTTCCGTCGTCTTGTCCCTCCTACAGTAATCAAAGCTGCTTCCGAATACGATGAGATGAAGGCAAACTTGAAGAGGGGCGTACTGGAGAAAGTACAGGCATACGATGATGAATTGGAGTGAGTTGGGGGTCTTTGAGGGAGGACGATAGTGGTTGTATCGATGGTGAGTCTGGGATTATCATGGTCCATGGAATTGATGCATCGTATCGATGAGCGATGTTGACGTCCTTGCAATAGAGAGTCCTCCATTTGCAGTTCGGTTCTCGGTCGACTCGAATGGGACAAATTAATTTCACTTATCACACCCAAATCTGATGCTGAGGTTCGGGTTTCATTAGCATTATAATAGAAACCATGACGATTCGCTATTCGTCGTGGTTTGAGACTGAACGAGACTATTTGAGTGTAAGCAGTCCCCTTATGCAGGCGTGTGATTGGTTCCCCGAGGACCTGCTCAAGGCCAATTCCTTCTTCTCCATCGAGTGCAGAGACTGTGTCCCCGAACTGCTCACTGAACTCACCCGTTTGTTCTTCTTTCTCTATTTATTTAAACCGTGATAAGCAGTAAACGTAGCTTTAGTATACAATAATATAAGTGCATCGCTTAAGGACTGGGCGATCGAGCGAGAGAAGTTGATGCGAATCTGCACTCTCTCGTAGCACGAATCCACACTGTAGGGTCGTTGCCGCAATTGGTAAGGGGAAGGGAGGGGAGATATTGAAGGGGAATAGGGAAGGACGAGAAGACGAACTGTTGCAGGCAAGTGATGAAGGAGTGAAGGCGATACGGAGTGAACTCGACAAGTTGATACAGGCTGGGGAACAGGCTAAGTGAGTGAGGGGAGGGGAGGGGAGAGTGAAGAAGATGGGACGGAGGGCGGGGCAGAAGAGTACTGTAGTTGAAACCATTGAAGGAAGACGAATATGGGCATACGGAGTGCGATTGACGAACGAATCGACTTGTACCATACACTCGGATTGTCGTTTAACGAACTACGAAGAACTCTCGAGACGAAGGAGGCGAAGGATTACGGTAGGGAGGGAGAAGAGTGGATTACTGTACAGAGTATTATATCGGGGTGGGTTGTTCGCACATAATTCATGAACATTGGGTATTATGCGTCCTTAAAATGTAACTTGGAGAAAGTCATACAATAACTTATTAGAAATTGTTATTGCTTGTGTTGCAGCATCGCTTCCCGAGGGAAGGCGACTGTTGCAATTGGGAGAGAAGATCAAGGAAATGACGACACAAAGGAAAAAGCTGGTGGATGCACTGTCGAGTGGATTACTGTAAGTGAGGAGAGAAGAGGAGGGGGGGGAGTAGAGGAAGATTGGGGTTGGGTAATCACTCATACAGCGCATATTTTTATGTTTATTAGGTTAGTGAGGTAATTTCCTAACTTGATACGCTTTAGTACGAACTGTTTCAAAGATGTCCGTCCTTTCTGATGGTGTGCTTGTCAACGGCTAATCGTAGGCGAACAAAAGCTAATACCCGCTTCCTCTCCCCTTTCCTCCTTCGTTCCCCACGTAACTCTCGTCTCTCATGGCGCGCGAATCCAAAGTGAGTTAGATCGCTCTTTATGGCACACGTGCTCAAAAAATTAAATTGCAAAACAAATAAACGTATTTTAGGAGTGGTGCAATAGGGGTAAAGTCGAGAATAAGGCGTATAGAAGGAATATTAGTGTCAGGTGAATAATATTGTATTGCGAACAGGAAAGACGACGTTAATGGGAAGCTGCTACTGGAGAAGGACAATGTTCACAAGGAACTCTTCGAGAGGGAAATCAAGAAGCACGATGAGGTTTGATCTTTGATCTTTGGGATGATATTTCATCTTTGGGATGATCTATGATCTTTGGGATGATCTTTGATCTTGGATCCGTAATGCTCTCTCTTTGAGATGCTGTCGTACATCGACCAGAACGTGAATGCCCAAGGGCGAATCATCGCTGCTTTGATCGAGGCTAATGCCGATTTTGCAGAACACAGGAGGAAGTTGAGTGAGGATGTGGAGAGGTAAGGGATGGAATTGAGACTAGAGTGTAGTTTGAGCAGACTACAAACTACAGTATAGTTTGGTACTTGTTCCTTGTTCAGTCGTTCTACACAAATCGTCGCCCTCGTCGATGCTTATGAGCAGTTCTTCGCCGTCAAAGGGAAGGTTCGGTTTTTTAGATTATGCGTTTTTTATTTCGATTTTTATCTTTTTTAATTATCCTTATTTTGGCTTTTACAGGTGGACGAGGCGACGAATTTCTACGCAAGTTTATCGAGAAGAGCGGAGAAGTTGGGAGGGGCGATTGAGGGAATCGAGGGAGCTTGTATGTTGTCGTTTGGAGGGTTATGGGGGATATTGGGAGGATTATGGGGTTATTGAATTGTGGAGAGTTGAGTAAGGTTAATGATTGATTGGTTCAGTTGCGAGTCTGAAGAAGGCTGAGGATGATCGACGGATGATGGAGGAGCAGAAGGTATGATATGAGGGGGAAGACAGGAATCCATCTCTAGATAATGTCTAAGAGAAAAGGTTGAAAGGGGGTGATAGCAGGCAATGCACATATGAGGAGGGAGGGAATCCTTTCCTCTCACTGTCGTAATAGAGAAGTGAAAGGAGAGGGTTCAATGAATGGAGTGAGGGAGGGGATTGCAGAAGGCAGTACTAGAGAGTGCGCGTGCTGCGAGAGAGGCTATGGACGACTTCGCGATGCCTACCGTACCCTCTCTTCCCTCATTCAATCCTACCGTACCCACGAATCTCGTACAGAATGGTAAGTCTACCAAACTTCCATATTTATCCTAAAACAATATGAAAGTCTGTGCCATCATTAGTCTACGACTGATAAACTAAACTTATTTAGTAACAATAAATGCAAATGATTGAAGGAGAAGGAACGGCTAATAGAAGAGGAAGACTCGGAGATTACATGGCCTTCTATCGTCAGAAGATGGCAGCTTCATCTCCCTCTTGTACCACTCCTCTCCCTCAATCCCCTCTCCCCGCCCCCTCTCTCCATCTCCCTTCCTCCTACCCTCTCACTCACAACACCCTCTTCCACTACTCCTCTCCCCTGTCCCTCCTTCATCCCTCACAAGAGAGGGAACTCCCCTCCCCTGCTCCTTCCACAGCATCCAACTGTTCTCTGTCCATGGCTGGTCCCCTTCCCCCTCATCTACCGTACCATCCTACCGTAACCCATCCTCCTCCTCCCTCTCTTCCCCACCATTCGCTCTCCCATCCCCCCGTCTCTTCCTATCCCTATTCCCTCCCTTCTCATCCTCCTACCGTATCCTCAATCCCTACAGTATCCTACCAATCTACCGTACCCTCTCCCTCCTACTTCCCTCCCCCTCCGTCTGTCCACTCAGTCGCTCCCCCTTCCTTGACTACTCTACAGTACCCCACATCTCTCCCTCCTACCGTACCCTCCAATGCCCAAGTATACGGTATTCCCCCGAGTAGCCTCACCCCGGTGCCTTCAGCAGTCAATGTCTCTCTTCACTACCAACTACCTTCGGTTCTGCCCCTGCCTCCCTCTTCAGTTCGTTCTTTACCTCCCTCTCAGTTGTCTCTCCCTCCATCTCAAACCGCTCTCCCATCGTTTCCCTCCTCTCCTCTCCCCCCACCCTCATTCCCTCCCCAACAGTTCAACAGATCCACCAATCTTCCACCTCAACCCATTCCTCCAAGTAAGAATACTTCTACCGTAATCCGTGCAATCAGTTCAATCAGGTACTACGAATGTGTCGTGGAGTGCAGTGGACAGTGGCACGAATTCTGCAACGGTTAGTTGTAGTTTGTAGTCTACCGTATTCTTCTCCTTTTAGATTGTTCAATCCCCGCCTGCGGTCCCTAATGTTCAGGTAGTTTTCAACATTCAACTGAAATAATTATTATTACAAACAATGATGTTAGAATAATAGCAAGATGATTCGCAGCGTAAAGTGTATGCTGTATCTATTCCCTCCACTTCAGTCTTCCCTCGCCCCTGCCCCGTCCAAACTGCCCTCTCTGAGTGAGCTGTCCTCGGAACTCCGAGGAGTCCCTCCCCCTCCCCCCTCCTCTTCCTCCTCCTTCAATCCTACCGTATCCTTCGATGCTTCCTCTTCTCCATGGCACCAAGGACTCAGAGGGACTCCCATTGCATCGACCGTGCAGGTTACATCTTAGAGATCCGAAAGGGAACATTGTTCGAACATCGGAGAAGTAAGGAATTCGAACACCGCCAATGTTCGAGCATCGGATACAAAATGATGTTCGAAAGAGAACATGTTCCCTTTCGTATCTCTATTACATCTGATTACCACACTAGGGGAATTAGTCGTGGATATATTGAGAGTTAGAGAAGTACTAGACAAGTCATGAGTGTGAGGAGATAGCCATTTACTGCTCTCGAATCAACTGCCATTCATAGTAATACTTCAGCCCAAATGGCCTCCGGTCGCAATGCAGTCTTCGTCTCCCTTCACCGTACCCCCTTCCCTGTACCACCCATCTACCGTAACCCCCTCCACCCAACCTACCGTACTCCCTCTCTCGATGCCGTCTGCAGTACTCCCATCACAGCCTACAATGGCACAAGCAGTAGCTCCCACACGGCAGACTTCCGCTACGATTGTGAGTTATTTTTGGGAATGTTGTTTTTTTCTCAATTTGAGAACGAATAGCGAATGAGTATCTAATGATTTCTTCCCATTCCCTCAGGATAAGTCTGTATGTAATAATGCAAGGCAATCTCTTTTTCTTTTACAACACAATTTATCTCGACCACCCTGGGGGTCGTCCCTCAAGGGTTGTACTCGATAGGGAGGTTCTTCCTGCGGACCATTCCATCTCCCTGGAACCACTCACGACGGAATTGCTTGGCAGCGCCGTCAGGGGTATTGGTCCACTCGATCGTGATACGGTCGTTGTTGGTGTCCTGAACGGAAAGAGGGTTACTGTATCTACTTAGTCCATTCTTATAAACAGTATCAAATTAGCCTACAGTAGCCGGTCATCTACAGTATCCAACCCCATTCCCGTTCCCCTTCACCCTACAGTAATCCCCCGATACCGTACCTCCTGTCCGTAGGCGAAAGCGTCACAGGAGACAGCAACAAGGACGGCCTCCTTGGGGTCGAGGACTCCACTGGGAGGATCCACTCCGAGACGCTTCATGTTGGTCGTCTTGAAGGCCCATCCGATACGACGAGCTGACGAGTTCGTCACCTGAAGGGGAAGGGGATTTGGAGGGTACTCTAGGGGATTAGCAGTGTTGTAGAGTGGAAATAGGGTTACTGTGGGGGATTAGGGGTACTATAGGTCGGGAATAGGAGTACCAAGCGGTCCATGAAAAGAAGGAGAATTACAGCAGGGAAGATAATAGCTATATACAGGGAGTAGGGGTTATGGTAAGAACATAGGAGGGAAGAAAGGGGATACTGTAGCAATCAGGGGGATGGTTGGGCATTCTAGGGATTACGGTAGGATGGGGAGGAACCAACCAACCTTGATGTGGTAAGTGTGCTTGTCATCGTAGGGGGAGTTGAAGACGATCTTGGCGCCGGGTTGAGTGGCGATATCTCCGGGAGGAACAGACTGAGCCATGACTGACTGTGGGGAATGGAACGAAGACGCCCCTTATATACCCCCTCGGGGGATGCTAATCAAGGAGATAATCAAGTTGTCGTTGATAGTACATGGGGAAATGATAGGCTGGTTGATGTAAAGTGGATCTTTCGACTCGAGTCGACTCATCTTATTCCTTGGTCGCGGAGGAAAATGAGTGGTCGATGAAAGAAGAGTTGCAATTAGAGCCCGCGAATGGATACCATTTAATCCAATTTAGGATTTTTTCCAGGTTTATAAGAAGAAAAGTTTTATTGATTTATAGGTTCTAAATTATAAGAAAAGACAACGTTTTATAGACTACGCTAATATGCAAAATCTACAACTAATGCTATACGGTGCATAGCTGTTTCGCCTCCTTCTGCCAGACAGCTATTCATTCATTCTTTATCCACACTAGTTGTTGATAATGCATAAAATTGATAATGGCACAGAAAATCAGTAATATAACTAGTAGGTTAAGAGAGTCAAACAGGTGACTCAATGTGATTAGCAATTATGTTAAGTTAGATAATTTAGCACAGTCTTGCGAAACGTAATAACGGATATACGCCTCCCAAGGGGCGGAAGCTCCTCAGTGGAAACCCCTTGGGAGTAAGATCTAAGAACTATTGGTCTACTATGTAAGCCTATTCTCGAGTGAACAATTGTTTCACTCCATACGTATTAGGAAAAGTGATTCGGACGGGTCGGCAATGAAACGTAACCAGCGAAAATAAATCGGCTATCGGTATCGATTCGCGGGCTCTAGTTGCGTTATGAACTGGCTTATCTTTGTCGTACAGTAACCATGCCACATTAGTCTCTATGCCTTTCTCATCTAGCAATCTTCCCATTCATAATCGTTCCTAACACTAGAATAAGATGAGAGAACCTTACCTTCAGGACCTGTTATCCGACCTCTTCTCTTCCATGCAGTCTTCCGGTCCCTCTCCACTACAACCCACTCCATCCGTTCAGCCCAGAGGTTTACTTCTTACTAGCAAATCACTGCAAATTTTTCGTGTCTGTGTGTGTGTGTGTGTGTGTGTATCTGTTCCATCCATAACTCTCTTAGAATTTCGAATTTCAAAAAAAAGTTCTTACAAGACCCCCCTCAACTTTTCAATATCTCGGACAAGTTTTATGGATTTTTGAAAATTTTGAAAACTGACCGAGAAAATCGATATTTGTGAAAAATTTCAAAAAAATTTCTGCTTCTGTCAGAATACGTTTTACAACACGGGGATCATTTTTGGTCAAAAAGTCAGCAGAAAAAAACTTTGAAATTTTTCGGAGACGCTTTGTAGCGGAGGGGTTCCGACGAACCTGCATCTCCTGACTAACGTGGGTGGCCCACTGCCACACTTTTAACCTCACACGCAGTTCCCTTCTCTCGGGTTTCGATCATGACCCTTCTCCGCGTGCTTTGCCGCAGCAATTCATAGTATTGTATTCATTCGACTCATGCATTCAGCCTTCGAAATCACATCTTATGCAAAATAAGCAAATGTAGTTAATGTATACCCCCCTACTAACACACAAGCTTAGGCGATCCGTGAAGCGTGCCGTGGGGGCCCTGTGTTATGTGTCCAGGAGCGAAGCTCCTGGACCATATAAGCAGGGCGACCGCTTCGTGGATCGCCGGGTACAGCGTAGTTTTGCTAGTTTTTATATAATTTTATGTAAAAGAAATAAAATATGTTGTCTGGGCGAGTTGACAACATATTTTTGTCTATTTTTTTCAATAATTTTTCAATGGATGATGCGAGTATGTTTTTGAGGTATATTTTATGTTCAGAAGAGGAGAAACGTATGACTGCGGGGATGGATAATGCAGTGAGCAGTGCATCGAGTGCACCTTCGAGTACGACGATTATCACTCCTCACACCGACGTCATTCCTCTTCAACGCCCCGCTGCTACAGTACTCCCAATTCTTCAACAACCCATTGTTTCCAATGAGGTATCAAGCTTACTGTAGTCATGAATCATATGAAAATACGGTTTAGGTGAATAATGGAGTCGTAAGGGATGAAGAGCCGAAGACTATTTCCTATGTTACGTCTATTATTCCGACCCAGAAGACTGTCGAGAACACGCCTCTGGTAAGTGAGGGGATACTGTATGTGGGAAGAGTACATTATTCACGCTCTTACAATAACAATCATAAAAATGGCAATTGATTGAATGAATAAATGAATTTAGCCTCTGTCATCGCTCACGAATCCGTCAACCTTTGAACTGGGACAATCGGATGAGATGCGTCTGTCGAAGAGACTGATCCAAGCGGCGAATAGGGGGGAAGGGGACAGACCCCCGCTGGACACGAAGGACCCTCTCAACCAACTTGACCCCTTCTGGAAGGCAAAGTAGAGGGGAGAGTAACTCTTGTATATTCAGATGCTTATTTATTCCCACTTTACTTGTAACTAAAATCCCCTCCGTGTAAGATTATTGCACAGCAACGAAAGAGAGAAAGAGTATACGATAGTTACGTCAATGTGTATTATTAAGCTATATATCATTTTGCGTGTGTCTCGGATTACGGTAGTCGATGATTACTAACCAGTTGTGTTCGGTAAAGGATGTTCCATTCGACAGTCTCGTTCTCCTCTCCCGCCGTGTTATCTCTCACTGCACAGATACCCTTCATGCACGCAGTTTTTCAAGTCCGCTCAATTCCTATTTGCTACTCTCTCTGCATATTTCGTTCTCACACGCTGTCTTTCCACACCTCTATGCTTGCTATATTTCAAATCGTTTAATACTAATAGGCTCACGACCGTTTATTTGAAGGAAGCACAGACATTGAAAATGCATTAGGCACGGCACACTCAGTTCGCGGTAGCTAACATTTTAATTGTCAAAAAATTAAAGATTTTTGTATTTTCTTCGGTTTGGGAGTGCTCCACCATCTCCAAATATTGCTAGCTTCTAAATAAAAATAAATAAATTGGAATGTTTATTGAGATATTCACGATTGAATTGCATTTTTAGCGGTGTACGGTAGAGATACCGTAGTTTCAGAGTGTGCCGTTTTTAGATGTAGGTCATGAACGTACGTGAGGCTGTTACTATTAGTATTAAATTACCGTGTTACTATTTACCGTTATTGGGCGGATCTCAAAATATAGTTAAATGATTATCTGGGTATCGCAGGACGACGTATCTCATGCACGTCATAGTCATTAGAGTCAATTGAACGTACTCTCTTTCTCACTGTCCGTTGTTTGTCGTGTATCTCTATCTCGTGTCACTCTTCTTCCCACTTCTCCCCTTTACTCCCCCCATTCCCTCTTCTTTCTTCTCTCTTCTCTTAGCATCTCCTGATCCTATGTATCAGCTGTCAGTTCGTGTGATCTGCACTTCACTAGCTTTTTCCTCTTCTTTCACGATATACGATAGCTACCATAATCTAGTAGGGTTACTGTAGGTTGCTCTTCCATGTGCACGAATTGTAGAACCCTTGCAATTGACTGTTTCTCCCAAAAGGCTAGATTGACGTCTGAAAGTGAAGTGCACTGATTGCCCCTTGTACTCTTCCCCCCCACCATCACCCTCATCTCCCTCATTATCATTCTCCTTCTCCTTATCTTTTCCTGTCCTCTGAGTTCAAATGCGAAAGAGCAAGCGTCTGATGCAACTTATCAGTGCTTATACTACACTTCCCCTCTCCGTCCCTGGTTTCTCTCCCTCCCCCTCCCCTCCCTCCATCCCTCTCCCTCCCCCTTTCCCTCGTAAGTGTCATGTAAGTACCAGATGAATCGCTTCCCTATCTTGTACCCTCCCAATACTCTTTCCCTTCTCCCTTACAATAGTATGCTTCTCTTTCCACCTAGTAACCATTCGCCTATTGACGTCCGTATACCTTTTCTCTCTCTTCACTCCCCTCTTCCTCTTTCTCTTTTCCTCTCTTCACCTTCTTTCTCTCCATTGTCCCTGTATCCACAGATACCCTTTCTCTCTTTCTCTTTCTCTCTGCTCTTTTCCCCTCTCCTCTCATAGGCTAAATTCTAGTGTTTACTAATTGAGAGATGCGGTTGCCCTTTCCTCGTCCCCTTGCAGTCCAATCGGGAGTGACGGTGGGTCATCACCATGACGGCGATTCACGAGACTCACAAGATGGGCATAATGTCCTGTTCCTCCTATGTAATAGGTAAGTCCGAAGGGAGCATTCGCTACTCAAACATAGCATTCTGACATGCGGTTTCGCTCATTGTGCGTATTGCCACAGTAAAGGAAAGCGGAGAACTTTTTCAGTTACATTTCGTGAGTCCCTATAAAACCAAAACCGCACACGATATTCACACATGAAATCATAGCTGGGCACGGTTGCAGGTACCGTGGTTAGGTGACTTACTGCAAAATTTTTTCATGTATTGATTAGCTCACTGCAAAATACTATTTTAAAGAAATTGTGCGTTATTTATGTATGGATGAACCACTGCAGTAAGTTACCGGCGGACCCTGCATGACGTACGCATGAAATATATGCGGCTAGGGTTACAACCCGGGTAGGGCTCTTTCCTAGAAGAATTGGATTTGCTCCTGTAATGAGTATTCCCCCTCAGGCAGCATCATCGGATCGGGCATTTTCATCACTGCGGGGGATGTCGCAGTGCAGGCCAACTCGGTCGGTCTCACCCTTGTCCTCTGGTTCGTCTGTGCTCTCTTCTCCTTCCTCGGTGAGATTACCCGGCTCGGTTATGTTTCAGCCGTAGGTTAAATGGCATCTGAAGCGACGTAATCATTCACCAGTCAAACTGTGGAGCATTGTGAACGTCATCATACTAGGAACTAGTGTGCCTCTTCCTTAATGCTTCCTTAAGAAATAATATTCCTTAAGAAATAATATTTGTCATAACATCCAGATAAGGAGTGAATAAAGCAAGAGAAGATAACAGACGAAAGTGGATGGAACGGTAATAGAAGGGCCGTTCAGGGGCGATAGTCTACATCGAATTGGCCACAGCAATCACTGAACCGGGGGCAGACTACGCTTATGCGATGCACGTCGGGTGGAAGGCCATGGCATTCACTTTCATGCTCGTTTCGGTCAGAATTGATCTTTGGTCTTTGATCTCTAGCCTTTTATAGCCTGATAGCTCTAGGAACCGGTAAGGTTGTTTGCATCTCGGACTGTGCGAAGGTTGCACACTCCCACTCTCTCGGTGTTCAAAATAAGTTGGCCTATCACACGATAAATGACGTTGTCCACCATTGCACCTCTTCTCCCCATTGTCCCTCCCCTCGTCAGACCACGTAACCCATCTCTTCCCTTCATTCCCCCTTCTAACCTCTTGTTCTTCTCTTCAGGTGTGCATCACATTCCCTGCAAGTGCAGCCGTGCAATCAATCACATTTGGACAGTACGTCAAGCAATTTGGTGAGTTGTTACTCAATTCCAAACTATAGTATAAACAGAGCCATTCGTTTATATTGTCCCTGATGGCACTCAACAAACTGTTGAAGACTCACTAAATCAGCTTGAGCTATAGTGTTCGAAGTCGCTATGCCTAGAAGTTTGCTGATCCCTAGACTGTTCCCCTCTTTGTTGGCTATCCCTGGTGCATTCCCTCCCACTTCCTCAAGAAGCCCGTAAATAGTAGTTTGATCTCACCTTCCCTCTTCTCATTCTGATGTACTCTCGCCCTCCCGCTCAAGAGACTAATCGTTCGCAATCTTGCTCTCCCCGGCCTGTTCCCACCCTCCAACTCTCTCTTGCCTTCTGTCTTGTCATCTGTCAGTTCTACAATGCATAGGATTACTGTAGGTAGGCGAGGTTACGGTATGTGTTGAGTGACGGATCTGACCTCATCGACAGTCACATCGAACACGGATATCGACTGGACTGTCTTCACTCTCGCCCTTCTTCTTCTTGGTACCTCTTTCATTCTTCACGTATTTAGTCTGACCCTTATCGCATTCCCAAGAGGGTATTATCCTTAAGACTGAGATAACACATGCTAATCAGTACTACAACCCTGCATTACGAGTGACCTGTCATTCTCTTATCGTTCCCTCTCTTCATTCCTCATTTCCCTTCAGCCGCCACAACCTTCCTCAACTTTTTCGCCCTTGATAAGGCTGCCGCTCCTTTCCAAGTGAGTACGCACTTTGATCCTTCCCTTATCTTCTGTTCTACCGTAACCTACCCTAATCCCAGTTGCCCTTTACCGTAACCTACAGTAATCTCAGTCCTAGTTTCGGTGTTTCAGATTCTAGTCACAATATGCAAAGTGGGTGCTATTCTCTTCATCATCGCAATCGGCTTCTACCATCTCATTTTCCTAAGTATCTTCCTTTTTCTCATTCCTTCCACTCTGTCGTATCCATAACCGGAGAATAGCACAGTATTCAGATGAAAAATCCAACTTCAAGGACGCGTTTGCCGGATCCAATTGGAATGTAGGTTCGATCACGATGGGAATCTACGGAGGATTATGGTAGGGCGGAGGGCGAGAAAGGGTTACGGTACGTCGTTTTAGGAGCTATGCGGGATGGGACATTCTGAACTACGGTACTCCCGAGATCAAGCATCCCCATCGGTGGGTTACTGTATCGCGTAATCTTTATGTGGTTCTGTATATTTGTGTAATGTGTCAAGTGTGTTCTTACCCATAATATCAGAATATTGACCACCATATATTCGTCCCCTTGAGCACAATGCCCCTGTCCCTTCTCTTCGGTCTGTCCATTGTGTGTGCTGCCTACCTCCTCGTCAATACCTCTTTCTTCACCGTTCTTTCCCTTCAGCAAGTGCAGAACTCGACTGCCATTGGCTTTGTGAGTCCGTCTCCCTCCCCTCCTACGATTACCGTACTCCAATCTGTCGTTGTAGGAGTTCGCGGAAGCGACGATGGGAGGAGGATTGGCGAAGGTTATTCCCGCCATGATTGCCGTACTGGTCATGGGAACGCTCAATAGCAACATATTCTGCGGATCACGGTAAGGGATACGGTGGTTGGAGAGGTAAGGGAACGACTACGGTAACTGTTACACGTTGTCCTACTGTGATGAAGACTAGGACAACGTGTAACAGTTACCGTAGTCGTTCCCTTACCTCTCCAACTACCGTATCTAGGGTAGTGAAGGAGGGATGCGGTAGCCAGTGATTCGTTCCTTGCAGAGTGATGCATGCTGCAGCGAGAGAGGGTCATCTTCCCTCGTTCCTCTCGGCCATTAGCCAGTCCTCTTCTCCCCGTCCCGCCATCCTTCTACAGGTAAATACTCCTCATCTCAATTTCAAATGGGCTTCACGTTATTATATCGATAGTAGAGAAATCTTCCGGTTACTACAGCTTACCTACTGATGACTGATCTTGCTAATCTGACTCCATTCATACGTGGGCACCGGCCCGAAGTATGGGTGGTAGGCCCAAATTTCTTCGGAAGTTTCCTTTGGTAGGTATATTTCCCACAAAACTTCAATTGGTAGGCTTGATTTCGTAGACTGGTAGGCCCGTTTCTCAAAATCTCGCCGGGAAGTCGCCCACGTATACTCCATTCCCTCGCAGTCACTCATCTCGGTCGTCATGTGTTTCATCCCCACAGCCAAACTGGTCAACGGGGTCACCTTCGTGATGTGGGCCCAGAAGGCCGTCACTGCCGCCGCTCTTCTCTACATTCGATACAAAAACATTCCCGTCAAATCAGGTGGACTACAGGGGTTACGGTATCTAGGGAAACGATAGGAGGGAGTACTGTAGCTGTATGGTACGGTACTATTGTAGATGTGATCCGAGTCCCTATCATCCTCACGTGGATACTTCTCATATGTTCCGTGGCACTCGTACTTATTCCATTTATAACGGATCTGGATGTGAGTTACCTTTCGAACTCCATCCCCTCTTCGCTCTCTCCTCTCTAGATAACCCTCTTCGGCTGCGGTGTCATCCTCCTCGCTCTTCTTCTCTACTTCGTCGCAGTTCGCTTCAGTCTGTGTTCCTGTGGAGGGTACTACAAGCGAATAAGTGGTATGCTCTCTTCGGTTTTCTAAATACGGTAGCTAAATAATATTTTCTCAAAATGTCGTAGGCGAACAATTGAATGAAATGCAACGTTCAGACGCTACATCAACAGTGGTTTGTAAGCTGTTGAATGTGGAAGTGGACATGAATAAGGAGGCGAGTAAAGAGGAAAGAGAAGAATTGAATAGTGAAGATGAGAGACAACTACGATTGTGAAGACTGCATCTTCCCCTTTGGACTAACTTTATCTCTACCTCACATTTCATGTTGTTTTGGCACATTTCCGATCGAATCGGGTATTCCTTCAGGACTTTAAAAAATTAATTGAATCCCAAGAAAATAATCAAGACACTTCGAAACGAGTACGCAGAGTATTATTTATTGCACGAATGTTGTGTTGAAAATAGCGAATATATTTCTGGTTGTCAAATTAATAAAGCTAATATAATAGTTGTGACGGCGAACACTCGTATTACGTGGCACATAGAATAAGGGATGTGAAGGGGACCCCACGGGGTGGGGGCGGAGGGGGAGGAGAAACATTAGGGGAATGCGTTTGGGAGATCCAGATCTCCTCCGATATCCGCGGCCCTCCATGGGATCCGAGCAGATGACTCCTGGTAACGTCAAACCACTGCTTCCACTTGCTATCCCTGAGATTCGCTCAATGAAATATGTTTTCACTGCACTAGGCCTGTACTAGGTGATGTTTTATCGTGGAACTATGGAATTATGGCACGAAGAGGCTAATGAAGTCTATATCTTTTGTCTCAACTTTCCTCTAGAAACGCTTCAAAACCGTGATAGACAGACAAGTAGGGAGCGCAACACCTAAAACTAAAAGGGAGAATCACACACTCAGAAATTTCAAGTGATTGAACCTTAATTCTAGGCGATACTAGCGCTACTTGACAGCTGATCACGGTTTGCCGTTTTTCCAGCGTTTCTAGAAGAAGGTTGAGATAAAAGCATCATTAGTCTCTTCGTGTCATAATACCATAATTCCGTAATAAATAATAAGCATCACCTAGTGCAGGTCTCTAACATTTCTGGAAAAGATTTCATTGAGCGAATCACCGATGTCAAGTGGAATTTTGACTGTTAACTGATGTTACCAGGGGTGATCTGCTCGGATCTCTCACTAATGTAAGCCATGCCTAGTTAAAGATAGCCTAGACCGACCATGGAAAGTGCTTCTACGTGTGATCTAAACCGCGACCCCTTGCCCTCTCTTAATAGCGCCCGTGTGGCCTCAACGAATAAACTCGGGAATGTAGATGAAAAGGGGGCGGGACATCCCATGAAGGGGGCGGAGTCTTCCCTCTCGACTCCCCAAGTCTCTCGACTCACTTGGCGCCTCCCTCATCCACCCTTTCCATCTCTTCGAATCGTCGGATGTACGTATCATTCTCATTGAGAAGATTCTCCATTCCGTTGATCATCGCCTGTAATGGAAATAATTCAATGTTCAAGAAGTGCCAGAAGAAGGAAAGGTAAAATGAAAGAAGACTGACCTTCCGCTTCTCTCGATTCCTCTTCACTTGTTCATCGGACGTTCCCTCTCCTCTCAGCTCGATTCCATCCAGAGCCAGCATGTGCCTTCAATTACTTCTTTCCCTAGTCTTTACAAGGTTCACGTTCAAAAGCAACTGCATAGATCATACAGCTAGTCGCCCCATGCAAAATTTGCCGACAAAACAAGTCAAGATAACTGAAGCACTATAATTTGTGTTCAACAAAATATGACTTTTCGAGTGGTACACTTCTTCGAATGACCTACTCGCTATTACAGTAACCCCAATCCCTCACCTCTGTCCCATCTCGTTGTACTGTAGCAGTCGATTGTGCAGTTTCCTCTTCATCTCCTTGTGTTCCTTCTCTCAATCATCCCTCATTCATCTCCCTCCCATTCTCCGCCTTACCCGGTAGGAATCTCTTCTCCAATTCCCCCAGATCAGTCTTCAGAGTGTCCAATTGCTTCTGCAACCCAACCAGATGCTGCTTCTCGTAGTCGATTAGCTTCTTGTACACTGGGTCGTCCTGCAACCTTGCCTGCTTCCGTGGCGCAATCGGCAGCGCGTTCGGCTGTTAACCGAAAGGTCGGTGGTTCGAACCCACCCGGGAGCGTATCTTTTGCCCATTCTAACCTTGAGTGCTGCTTTCGTTTTTCCCATTACGAGCAGCTTGTCGCCATCTTTGAAGGGTAGAGTGTCCAGAGCAACGTCATCTTCACCCGTCAATTGTTTGCCTGCAAAGATCAAAGATCAAATTCGAGTGAAATCAGAAACCGCTCCTTACTAGTATGCAAATCACAGTGATTATCAAGGAAGTCTTCTCATTTGCCCCCTTCCCCTAATTAGCATATCCCATAGGGGTGAGGGGGGAGTGTCATTCCCTCCCTGTGTCCCCCTCCTAAGTGGTCGTCTCTCCAATGTCTCTCCCTCTTCTCTCTCGCCTTTCCCTCGTTCCCCGTACGATCTCCCATCGTTCTCTTCACAAGGGAGTTGATTCCACTCCTCCTCTTCGCTTCATTGCTCTTCCCGAGAAGGTCGTTGATTTATCAGTCATAACTAATGCAAGCATTCTTTCAACTTGTTGTTTGATAACCAGACGAACATAAAATTTCGATCACGGTAGGAATTAAGGTCAGATAAAAAGTGAGCCGTTATTTTCAAAAGATGTTTCATTGGAGATTTATTTTGCCCCTTGCTCCTCCCTATTCCCCTTGCAGGCCGCTCTCTATCTCGCTATCGCGACCACCTTCCTCTCCTATCCCACCTATGTCCTCCTCAACCTCAAGAACCTCCGTCCCCTTGTGAGTCTTCCTAATGTTACCGTATCTCCCATCCTTCCGCCTACCGTACCCTTTACCACTCAAACAACCGTACCCTCCATTCCATTACCGTAATCTCCTTCAGCCTCCCAACTCTCTGAACGCTGAAGTGCAAGAGCAGATTGATGCGGCGCGTGCAGCGAGAATGGCTCAGTGAGGACAGTCGAGGTCTAGCCCCCCCTCCCTATACGAAGTTCCTATTAGGAACCTTTCCTCCCCCTATGCCCCCTGTCTTGAGTATACGAATAAAGAGTGCTGCTCACTACTGTTTAGTTTTCGGGGGTTTGCCTGTGTAGTGGTTTAAAAGGAGAAAGGGGGAAGGGAAAGGGGCAGTGCTTACCTCTGTGAATGACTTTGAGCATGGATCGGTCTACGTTCGTTTCCTCGCAGATTCGATCGCGAAGTTGCCCGAGCGTTGTCAGGGCATCTGCAAGGGAATACGACTTGTTCCATGGGAAACATCTTCTCGTCTTCCATCACAATAGAGCACATTACAATACAAAGTTGAACGTATAGGGATATACGCCGATTGCTTACCTTCTTCTTCTTCTCCTTCCCCTCCAGTTTCTACAGGAAAAGTCTTGGCTCCGCACGCTACATTCAATCGCATTTCTTACTGTAGATGACGTTTCCCGTACACTGCACACCACACTCTGAAGATGGTTACTGTACCTATGGATTACGGTAGTCTGAGTGAGGTATTAGAGAGAGCAGACTCGTGCGTAGTCAGTCGTATACAAGACGTATTATAACAATTTATCATATCAAAATCCTTTTATAGCAAACTAGCAACAGACAAAACAATAAATGATCTTTGATTTATTATGGCTATACCCGCAGTAAGAGGCACGAAATAGACTAAAGAAACAATACGGATCAACGGGGATACGGCGGGGATTACCGTAGGAAGGGGGTACGGTAGGAGAGGGGAAGTGGAGATGAGATGAGAGTAGAGACTACAAGAAGTCGGGTTGCATGGCGGCGATATGTGCATTGTCGACCATCTCATCGCATTCGATCATCTCTTCCTCTTCGTCTCCGTAATCTCTCTACAATTGATCTATTTAAATAGTTCGCTGACTTTGCTCATATTCTTTAAAATACAGTTAAATGATAAGATTATTTGACTCCTATCGATCGATAAGTACCGTAACCCTAACCGTAACCCACCTCTTCTTCAATACTAAACCTCCTCTCGGCTTCATCTATGTGCACTTCCCTGTACGCTTCGTTGTCCATTCTGAAGTAAACTCGCTAATAAATGAAGAGTATGGAGGATAATTAAATAAGGAAAGAAGCTTACAACTGATGAGTGCACTTCTTCTCGTGAGCCCTCTCATTGCGTACAGTACTGAACCACCGTCCACATCCCTTCATACACACGTACCTTAATATCCATTTATTTCTCTCGTTCCCTACCCTTATTCACTCTCACTTTCTGCAGTCAAAATGTCGACTGGACTGATGAGCATTGAGCAAAGCTTGAGAGACGAATCTCTGCTCGCAACCGCCCACTCCACACACGAAATTACGCTGATTGTAGTGCCTGCAATACTCCTTTTCCCCTCATCATCCAACCTTTCGTAGAATGCCCGAATAACCATAAATTATTTTAAATAGAGCATGCCATTCGGGTCTTTTTGACCAATATGTTTCGCCACTCCTGGTGACGAGACGCGTCGCGGTTATGAATGATGCGTCAAACATATTGGTCAAAAAGACCCGAATAGAATGCTCTAATTTTAAACCGTCTATTCTTCATTCCAATCTCACCTTCTCATGTGCATTCTCAGAGGTGTTCTCTGAGTGAAGGAAGCCCCACAAAGTGTACACGAAAAAGGCTTCTCCCCCGTGTGAGTCCTCATGTGAGCCTGAAAAGTAAAAAAGTATACCGCCATCTACAGTAATCTTCCTATCAATTGCTTCGCTATGCATGATACCTTTAAAGTTAATGTAGGCCATATGTATAATACCTTTCTAGTCTTTTTCTCTGTTATGTTTCATTGACAAACTAAAAGCAACGCCAAGTGCTATTATTAATGGTCTCTTCAACCTAGCTATTGAAAATAAAGCAAAAAGATGAGCCTAGTGTACAGATGCAGAAGTGATGTAGCTGCAATATATGGAAGCACCACTGCTTGCATAGACAAAACTAACTGCAATCTTGCTTGGATACTTGTCCACTTTCCCGCAGAACCGACACTTGTGCATCACGGGTTTCCTTCTGTTGTGGGGACTCGCCATGTCCACATCGATGCCCGAGGCAACTGCATCGATGATCCAATCCAGGTTGCGAGACTTGCATGGGGGACCTGAAGGGGGCGGGATTACGAGGATACACACAAGAGATGGTCCATAGGCATACATCAAATAGTAACGTCCTTGAATTCCAAAGTGCCTTGATTCACATTGAAAAGGTCAGAATAGGCCATAATTTGGCAGAAAATGATAAATTTGGAAGCCAAACTGCCTTGATTCTGTTATTCTGTAATGTTCAGAAAAAGAGCGTTGGTTACGTCGGATGGTCCGACTCGGATCCGACGTACTATTTGATCTATGTCCGGGGTCAAGAGGAGATTCTTATTCTAGTGATGCATAAGTGAAAAGTACTATCGACTACCGTACCCTCCTCACAATCAGTTCTAACCCTCACCCTTGCGATCCCTCTTCCTCCTCTTCCCCGCGGGCCTTGGTTGTGCCATGATCTCTTCATACGCATCTGGGTCTACGTCCATTACGACCAATTCATCGATTCCTTGCTGCAAACAGTCCATTACTGTAATGCAAACCCTCAAGCAAGCACACAGTTTATCTGAGCCCGTCAGTCGCAATTTCCCTTTCTACTGCAATCCATATATGAACTCTCGTGTAATCACCCGCATCATATTGTTTTACTCGGAGATTTCAACTGTCCAGAGATAGATTGGCCTACTCATTCCCTTCGCTCTCCCCTCTCCTCATCCCACCACTCTTCCCAATTGCTCTCTTTCTCCCGTTCCCTTTCTCTTCACCAACTCGTCTCGTCCCCAACCCGCCTTAGCA
>LS817013.1:386648-422273 GCA_900490955.1 Micoletzkya japonica
ACGGCTTTGTAGATATCAACTCTCGAGATGTATTCCTGTTTAGCAGAAACATGCGATCTAGAGGTCATCCGCTTCGTTTGTGCCCGTACTCTACTAAGTCTACTAAGTTCCACAATTTCTTGCCTAATCGTATAGTGTCTCATTGGAATAATTTAGACTCTTCCCTTGTTCTTTCTCCTTCCCCTGTCCTTTTCAAAAATTCACTATAAAATCAATTTTTCCATTCTACTTTATTTTGTTATCTTCTTTCTCTGTATTCACTCCTTATTTCGATGGAAGGATAAATTATTATTATTATTACTGCTCCTCTCAGGTCTATCCCCCCTCACCTGCCAAGTGTCGTAGTTCTTCCGTCCCTTCGTGGGTGGTCGCGGATCAGTGATAACCTTGATGGTTCTTCCCTCTTCTCCCTCCTCCAATATCTCCTCTTCTTCCTCTTCCATCTCAGCCTTGGCCATTCTCAGGAATACCCGTTCCCTCTCGTCTCCATTCGATCCACTCGGACCCTCTCCCGTAGTCATCACCTGATACACTCTTTCTACTTCCCACAATAACAAAGCCTACAGTCAAAACCTGAGAATAAAATATAAACATTCAAAATTCTAATACACCGATCTATAAACCTATAGACTACAAACTACACTCCACCCACCTCCACTTCGTAAGTTGCCTGAGGGGGCAATGGAGTGAACGGAGGCCCTTCCATCTGCTCCACGTATTCCTTCAACGTAATAGAATTATTAGAGTAATATATTCGCAAGAGATGAATGGAAGGTGTTCCCTTCATGCACTCTTTATCATCTAATCGACCCTGTAACCTCCTCTTCCTCTTCTTTCTCCACAGTTCTCCCCAGAGTCAGTAATCGCTTAGTCCGATGGTCCTCCTCCTGTAATATACCATTTGCTGCTTTTTCAGTACCACCTCTCATCCCCTCTAATGTCCGATCAGACCTCCCCTTTACCCCCTTACTGATCCCCCTACTGATCCCCTAACTCCTTTCATACCATTTGCTTCCTCCGTTCCACATTCTCCAGATGAACATCAGCCTGTATGACGAGAGAATGATGATGAAGGGAAGAGGGATGAGGGTGAGGGAGAGAGAGGGAGGGAAGGGAGGGGAGAGAGGACAGCGTAGGGAGGGACAGGACTCCTTCCTCTACTGCATCTTGCACGACAACTGCAATAAAGATAAATCTTCATGTTTTACATGGTCATTCGTAAAACATCTGTTTGATACTGTAAAACAATAAGGTTGGGGCGAGTTATCCACCTTGATTATGCTCCTCCATTCCGTCATCCACAATTACTCCTCCTTCCTCCACCAATTCCTCCACGTAGTATTCGTAGTCCTTCAAATAAAAACGTTATTCCTCACTTACAGCTACCGCAATCTCCTCATAGTAAAAATAATGAGTATATTTTGCATTTTATTAGTGGAGCAAACCCCTAAACACCTCGTACCTCAGGATGTACATCATACTGCGTCCGTTCCGCCGGTATCCCCGATTCCGCCTCCCGTGCCTCGTCCCAGGTCTCATGCAGTGCCACGTGCTCCTCCACCTGCAGTAATCCTACACTAATCCGACCGTCCTAGCTCATGCCTGCGCATCACATTTTGGCAAGCGACATATGAACAAAGTGGAAATGAGATAACCCACAGCCTGTCTCAGGTAGTGTTGATATCCGCATCCCTCGACAGAACAGAAGTATACGAAGTCCTCCTCCTCTTCCCCCTCCCCCTCCACCGTCTCCTCCATTCTTCCCTCTTCCTCGATCACCTTACTCGCTACTCTTCCTCTTCCTCCCCTCGTGGACTTTCGAGCTTCTGCAACAATATCTTCTTTCTGATATCAATAATACTATTATATCCTTAGGTTGGACAAGGGGTGGAGTGTATTGAGAGGGGATAGTTGACAGAGGTTCTGAGTACGACAAGGATACCAAAAGGATGGGGTGAGGAGCGACGAGAGAGATGAGGAGGCAACCACTTATGGTTTATCCACGGGACGGGAATGAGGGGAAGGGGAGAAGGGGAGAAGGGAGAGACGAGGTGGTGTGTGTTTATGCAAAAGAATGGTAATTGGGTTACCTACACAACAAATACTATCAAGACAAAACTGACTAACAAAATATTATTTTAAAAAAGTTATTGTGAACAACAGCAAAACTCACGGGTTTTCTGTGCCAAGCTCTGCGTCTTGAGGGGCTTCTCATCAGCTCCGTGTTCCTGCATGCATATTAGCTCTACTTATTACAGGTTAAAGATGGTATATCATAGCCAAAGAGCAACTGAGAACAGGAAAGGAGGGTAAATGAGAGATGACAAAAAGAATGCATAATACCTCCTCGTGGAGTTTCCTCTCGTAGGCCGAGGCGAATTGCTTGTTGCAAAAGGCGCATTGGTAGGGAAGGACGTCGGGGTGACTGCGCATGTGTACCTAAAATACACCAAATGATATCAGTATCATCTAAAGCTTTCCGCCAGCTATACAGCTAAGAAAACTCAATATTCAACAGTAAACGTCTAACCTTGAGTGTTCCTCCCTGTGTAAATCTGGCCCCGCACATATCACATCTGTACGGTTTCTCTCCCGTATGCCTCCTCAAATGCTCAGCAATCTTCGATGGGTGACGGAAGACCTGTAAAGCAATCCTTCCATAATTCCACCATCTCTTGAACCTCTTGTACCCCTCCCTTCCCTACCCTTTTCTCCTTTCCCTAACCCCTTACCGTACCCCTCCCTTCCCTACCCTTTTCTCCTTTCCCTAACCCCTTACCGTACCCCCTCCCCTTCCTACTCACCTTCTTGCATATATCACAGTAGTATTCAGTGGCTGCTCTCCTCTGTACCATCGTGTACTTCTTCTTGTACTAAATATATTTGAATTTTACTATCTTATTTAACTCCCAGAAACAGGAATAGGTCTATGGACCATGAAATGTGAAGAGATGAGATGAGATTAGTACCTCTCGGTAGTCGTACTGGTCCACAACTCGTGCTACCGTATCGTCCACTTCGATCGCTTCCTAAACCACTTCCACTTTTTAAACTATTAAAATAGATCTGTTTCACTTATGATTATAACCTTCTGTTGAACAATTTTTTTATTCCTCTCCTTTCCCTAGTCACAAACCACTCATAAGCATACCCTGCAGCAATACCGTACTCCTCTCTCCTGTCACAGTATCCCTCTTACCGTACTCTCCTCCCCCTACAGTACTCTACATTCCCCCTACAGTACCCCCCCTCACCTCGTCTCCATTCTTGTGTCCAAACGTCTCTTCCTCTTCATACTGCAATTGCTGTTCATCACCGTATGACATCTGAATCCTTTTCATTCTTTTGCTTCACTTTTCTATTCCGTCAAGTACATCACAGTGGATTACTTTACCACAAATACTCATCACTGTCAGAAAATGAATAAGTTCTTTATCAACTATACAGACCATCCGAAAAACATGAACTTTGAGAAGTCCACAAAAACCGTTTGTGCAAATGAAACTAGTCAACAGCGAGGTATCCCTACCAACTCGTAACGTATTAAAGCATAACGAAGAAAGGCACTTTGAACCTGTAATAACAAGAAACTAGAGAATAGCTAGGATAGGATAACTATCGATAAAAGAGATTATTATTAGATCGAGGTCGAACGATTGAAGGAAGACGAAGATTGGACCTAGACGGGGGAGAAGGGAGGTTAGGAGGGTGAGAGAGAGGGAGAGGGGGAGCGAGAGGAGGGGGAGGGAGGGCGAGGGTGGGAGGAGGCGGAGGTAAGGGCAAAGCCTTAGTCTCGAGCGAGATCTTCTCCTCTTCGATGGCTGAACATTTAATTGTCTATCACTTATTGATTGATATACAAGCATCCTTAGAAGGGAAAGAAAGTACAATATTGTCAATCTACATAATAATCCCCCAATATCCCACTCACCATGCGGCATCTCCGTTTCCCTCAATTCCTGTTCCTCTTCATCTATTTCATGCTCCTCTTCCACTTCTTCCACAGTCTTAAAACAGGACATTCAAAAAGTAGCAACAGGAACCAATTTAAAGTTAAGCATGCCTACTATAAGAATAAAATGAAAAAGCAAAAGCATTAAACAAGTTGAATTTGAAAGCACAAACCACATGGCTGGTTCCCGGCTCTTCTCCCTCCAAATATTGATCGTCTTCATTGAAAGGCAGGTCGACATCCTGAATCAAGATGATATCGTTTCACCCTCTAGATTCTATAATATTGGTCATTAATGAAGAAGCAAGACTAACGAATTGATCTATGTTTATGACGGAAGGATGCTCCTTTTGCCTGTGTTGGAGGAGGTGGAACCGTCTTCCGAACATTCTCCTACATCCTCCCACGGAACACTCGTACCTACAACCACACTCTTACAGTAATCCCACCAGTTATAGCTACCGAACACCCTCACTACTAAGATAAACCGTAATCCTACCGTATCCCCTTAATACCGTAATCACAGCCCAATTACCGTTTGATGCCCGAGTGCACGATTCGTTCGTGTTCATTCTTCGCAGAAACACACGCGAACCTCCGTCCACACTCCCACGAACAGAGAAACGCCCGCTGGCCTACAGTAATCTATTACAGTAATCCTCAACTGCAAGACATGGAAAACCATTCTTATTTCTCTACAGGCTATTATGCATAGCATATACAAACATAAGGAATAACTCTCCCCCTCTGTACAACACCCACCCTTTCTACCGTACCGCTCGTACCTGCTGCATGTTTCCTGTTGTAGTGTACTGTAAGGGCATACTTTGTGGCCACTTCCAATCCACAAATGAGACACTTGAATTCCTTGACCCCCGTATGCGTGCGTATGTGAGCCTTAAACAACGACGCATTATCTCCATCAAGCTATTCAAAAAGACTTTTATAATAAAATGAGAGCTATTGTCGATCTTCGCATTTCAAATTTGCGGTCCGACGATAACGAGTCCGACATTTTTTTTGTTTATTTCGCATATTTGGTCTTTTAGCTACGCTTAACGTAAAGTTGAATACGAGTATGACCAATATGAAAATCGTAACCTGAATCTTGCTGGGATGCTTGAGCATGAGTCCGCATATCCTACACTGAGCAACGATGGGAGGGGCCCTCTTGGCCCTCTTCTTAGTAGAGGGAATCCTCTCACTCATCATGCCCTCCTCGTTATCCACTCCAATATTCTTCACTGGCCTTCCCTCGGCCACAGCATTGATCACCTCGTCCAATCTCAAACATAATACGTCACTAGATAGTTTGAAAAATGTTACGCTAGTTGTCTCATTCCTACTTGCGACGAGAGACCGAAGTTGTATGAAAAGAGTGTGGACAAAGTAGGAAGCAATTGAATGACGGAGCTTTTTCGTTAATAGCAGCACTAGTTTATCCTTGCTAAAACTATATATCTAAACAACTATCTGCTAACAAAAGTATGTAAGGAACCTTTTTTGAGCTGCCAAAGAAAGTGGAGGGAAGGGATCCTCGAAGATATCTGCATCCACTACGGGAGGTCCACGGACGTCCTGAAGGGAAAACCGGATTACGGTAAGCGATGGGTATCGATTGATTGAGGACTCACGTCGAGAAAGGCCTCCATGGCCTCTCCTCGGGTATCGATCGGGACATACGGTCGTTTCATGGGTTTGAGATGGGGACGGGGAGGGCCCATTCGCTTCTGAATCATGATACTTTTACAAAGCTACAAAACACCGGCCACACGGGTTTGAATGTATTACGATATCGAGTTCTTGCTATCTCGACGGTCGACAACCTAGATCACGTAGATAGTGCACTCACCCTTCCCGAATGACGCAAATCATGCGCGTTTCTCTGGGCTGCATTGGGAAAGGCCTTCCCACACCCATATGAACAGATGAATTGAAGGTCTTGTGTGTGTCTGGAAACGTAACGCATTGTCTCCATGAATACAATAAATAAAGCTGAACAAGAAAACATAAATATCATTAATCTACCTCTTTTCGTGCATTCTCCACGGAGTTCTCTGCGTGAATCCCTTCCCACAAACACTACACACAAAAGGTTTCTCTCCGGTATGGGTTCGCATGTGAGCCTGTAATTACATTCATTCATATATAGGTCGCAATCAAATGCTTGAATAATAAAGTTAGCTTTGCTCACTCGAATCTTGCTGGGATGCTTGAGAATAGCCGCACAGATATCACATTGAACTACAGTAGCACGTCTCCTGCAAATATTCATCCTAATCTTGCTTCGAGAAGCGGCATGGTCCCACATATGGAAAAGGGTGAAAACTAAAAGTAAGCCAACCTTTGGTGAGGAACAGCATACATCTCAAAGAGCGCATTTTGGGTTGCCTCGTCCATTTCCTTAATGGAAGCCCCAGTTATTCACGAAAAACGTTCCGTTCCTACTATTTGTTAATATGCATATTTTCAACGACTACTCAAACTAGTGTTGTAAGAATAAATAATGAACAAACTGAAAAAATACTCAACCACAAGTATGTAAATAGCAAGACCTACAGGTGGCACTCCATCGTGAGATGCTCGTTCCTCTTCATCTTCTTCTATCAATTGGTCGTGCTCATCGATGAATCTAAACGGATACATCATTCCCGATAAGTCAACCCACTCGAACCTCTTCCTGTCATCCTCTTCAATCTCGTACTCCGCATACGGAACTTCTTCATAGACTTCTCCTAGTTCCACCTGGATAAACCAAACCTTTGTCAGTTTCATTTGAAGGGAGTACCTGTTCGTGTTCATTCTGCATGATAACATGTTGCGAATCCTCCCCATCCATCATCTTTAAAATGAAAGCTACTCAATACTGACCCAGACATGCCAACCTGTGCAGAATGGTGTTGATTCCACTCGTAGTCGTGATAGTACTCGGTAGCTTCTTCTTCCATACCCTTGAATACAACCATTAACATCTTCCAAATACAAATCCCACCTCCTCCTCCTCTTCTTCAGCAAAATCTTCCTCTTCTTCTTGTTTCGGCATCGCATGACCCGTAGTCTCTCCTTGCAAAGAGGCATACATTGCCCTATTGCGTTCCATCTAAGCTGAAATCGATTCTTTTACTACATTCACCATGCGGGTACGCAGCGCAAAAAGCGCATAAAAGGTTCACGTGAATTCCGTGCTATAAAAATAGACAAGTTAAACTAGTCGGGTTATGTCGTGTGGTGGGTGGTGCGGAGAGTGCATTTAATTTGCTTGTATACTGTACCTCACGCTGTGAAACCTAGTGCATCATAGATAAAATAGTCACGTCGTAGAAATTCAAAGTGCCTTGATTCTTTCATAAATAAGCAGGTAAAGTGCCTTGATTTACACTAAAAATCACCAAAAACAGCATAATCTGACATAAATTGGTCTAATTTGAAGTAAACGTGCCTTGATTATCAAAATTTTCAAGAGAAAAAGTGTCTTGATTACGTCATTTCCGACGTACTATTTTATCTATGTAGTACATATATATAGAGACCGCAGCGGGGTTAGATAGAATGAAGCGTAATGTTTCAAAATCTCTTCTATCCTATAGATTTCGATGGGTGCAAAACGAAAATGAAGAAGAAAAAATAAAAAAAATAAAAATAACATAGTTCTGCTCTTACCAAAAGTAGCATGCTGTTACCAACCTACCGTAATCCGCCTAAAGAGGTCAACTATGTCAAACATCTAACTCAGTGTAGAAAATGATCTGTATTTCCGGTCCCAGGTTCAATATTTATGTTAATTACTCTTAATGGAATAAAATTCACAATTATTGAGATACAGAACCAAAGAAGGAGTTTCTGTCCTAAAGTGGCCCGACCTGGAGGGTGAGGAGAAAGGCTACGGTTCACCGTTGCTAACTCGCGACGGCCAAATAAAATTTTCGTCAAAACGTGCATAGCGCTTCTATACGATCCTACTACTTAATTATAACTAGTATTAGTCATGACGAAGTCTGCAAATAGAAGGACACTATTCCAAAGTGGTCCGAATTGAAGGGTCAGGCGCAAAACGACAGTTCTCGGTTGATAACTCGCGACGGCCAAATGAAATTTTCGTCAAAACGTGCATAGGGCTTCCATACGATCCCTACTACTTACCTACAACCAGTATTAGTCATGACGAAGTCTACAAATAGTTGAAAATTCCTTCTAAAAAAGAAAAAAAGAACAGCTCTATTTCCAATAAAACAATGTTCAGGTAGCTTAATTCCTATTATTATTTGATGTACATGCTCTTAGACTATACAAAACAATAAAGTAAACCTAGAAATACACTAAACCGCAATGGAAACGTAAATTTGAACAGTTTAAAAAATTAATGGTGCGAGGCGTGCCTAGAGGACGAGGTTTGTCAAAATTCCCAGTATACTGTACTTGGGTCACACCATAAGTTACCCGGTGCGGTCTCCACATACGGTAACCATTTTTTAAATTTTTTTTCCGTTACAGTATGCTGAAAGTGTGTGCCGTTTTTAAATGTAGGTGCAAAACGGTCGTGTTGTCTGAGGTTCGCTCAAGCTTGAGTGCTTTGCCAACGATATGCTTTAGATGAAATTAGTGGATCAGCATTCAATGAATAACAAAAAGAACGTACAGGAAAGATAATCGTTACAACTAACCGACTAACGATATGTATTTAAAGATTAGCGTAGTAATTGAGGGATTTGTCTGGGATTGTCTCACACCTAATTTCTTTCCCGATGATATGCTTGAGATTATTATGCAAAGATATTTCGTAAGCATGGAGCAATTTTCCTGAATCATCAACAACAAGACAGCATTCCTCAACATTAATATCCACAACACATCCGTCATCATCATCCAGATGAAATGGAGGAAGCGGAGGTTTGAAATGCATATTGTTGTTGCTCCAGAAAATCTCCGACATTCCTCGATCGAAAAACTTGAAGATGTCTCGTTTAGTCATTTCATTCTTGCACGTCAACTCGATATCCGCACGTTCTCGAACTTTATCTTCACCGAGTTGGTGGTAGGTGACTGATACAATGAGAGGACACGGTGCTTTTGCTGATACACACATGCCCTTCTGAAAGCACAGGTTTACATTATAAATATTCACATTTAAAATTTATTTTGCGGTGGGGAGTAATTTTACAGCGGCGGTAGGGCGGCTTCCCCTGCACAGGCTAATGTAGTTGTACTTACACATAGCTGAAACATAGTTCACACATTATGAACTATGCAACCAGACACGAAAGTTAGGTTAGCGAGCCATGGCTATTAGACATAACCCATCGGGTGAGTCTCCTCATACGTGGGCACGGAACCAAACAATGGGTTATGTTGAGTAGAGGTCCGCTATCTGCTCCTCAATCCAATCAGAATGATTTTTCCTCCCGGCAAAATTACTTTTGAGTAAGATTCAATTGACGACCCCAAAAAATATAAGATTGAGAGGAATGATGAGACTCGATCTCAATCTTATAAGCAGTTTGTAAGATTGAAGTAAGATTCAAGGGCAATTGATAACTTTGGAGGAGCAGATAGCGGAACTCTAATGTTGAGCATCTAAACTAGGTAGTCGCAGATTTTATATTTCAATTGGTGGGCTCCATAATGTACGTTTTTCGAACACGGTTGCCCTGGTTCTGTAAATCTCATCAGGAAAGCTGCCCACATATGAGGTATACGTTGCCCGGTTCGAGTTAGAAGAAGCTTTTTCATTCCTGGTTTTCCTACATCTCTAAAACCAGACTCTCCGTAAGAACGGAACATCCTCGGTCAGACCATAGCACAGTTGTATTAATCCTCGAATACCGACTTTTCGTTTCATTATAAAATATACCTTCATAAGCGCAGTGACGACTGACGAAGGAATGTTCCGAGGTGCAAGTTCAACTATACGATCAGTCGTCATGCAAATTCCGAGAGGGGTCGTGAAGGAATCGACTACCGTGTTCTTAAAAGAAGTACAAACTAAATTGATATCCTTCATATTAGAATCAAAAATCCAGACTCTAGATATAGTGTTCGATTTTTACTATTACGCCTCTCTTATTTCTAATATGATGGGTTTCACACGACTAATAATATAGTAAGTATTCAAACGATTGCGACGAACCGTTGATGGGCATAGTGAACAATCTTTATTTTGTCACACCAGGAAAAATTGAATTCAAAATTTAGAAACTCAAAATATTTAGGAATTTAGGCTTCGTCCTTTCGGCACGGAATCAAGCGTGGAACTTAGGAATTCAAATGTAATTTAGATCAGATTAGCCTATACGTAGATTCACGACTTACATCTAATATGCATGAGTAGTTTGCAAGAGGTGAAATTAAAGCGTGTGAAATCTAGTGAAAATATACATGCAATCATACTGATAGAAATAACAAACGAAACCTACGATAACACTGTCCAGTCCATATTGTGCAGCCATCAAGAGAAGTTTGGCTCTGTCGATACTTCGAAGAGGAATAGTCAAGGAAGGAAGACGACGGGGGTTGAGGGAGATACTGTATCGATCGAGGAGGGCCATGAATGGGATAACTGAACATAAAGTTAGGAAACCACCCCAGAATTACATTTTTGAAAGAAGAAAAATCGCAAAGTGAAATATGGCCTTGATTACCCTCTTCGTAGGAACAAGAATTATTCCACGTCTTCCGTGAGTGAAGCCATTCGATAAGCTTTTTCACTGCTTCTCCAAACTCAAATCTTTCTTCATGCATTCTCTCCAATTTCGGCTCTTTCTTCTCATCCTCGGAAAATTTTCCATGAAGTAGAGTGTTGAAGAAGGGCGAATGAAGGGCCAGCAACTGAAAGCGAAAATTATTCATTTCACGTAGCTGAAATATATGGCTAAACCACAATATTTACTTTGGGCATACGTTAAGACAACTTTCAACAGATTTATAATTGTAATTTGCACTAACACTTATGGGTGGTATATAAGGAAAACATAAATAAATCGGAAACAAATGGAAAGTACCTCTTTGCAACACTTGACTACTTGGTTTCTATCGTTGGCCTTCTCATCCTGCACGAGAAGTGTCACACTTCGGTAACGGAAGGTCCCGAGACTACATTAATCAACTCTTCCAGTGTCTTCATGATACTTTCATAGGATAATGTGAACATAATAACGATTTCAACAGAATGTAAACATAATCGCCAAGGTCACCCGTATACCGGATTCGCCTAGCCAATACCGACTACAAATACCCAAAAGCGCATAAATGTAAACTCGAAAGTTGACACGAAGCGTATACAAAACATTTGCCTGTAACGGCCCGAAGCGTCACATTCTGTAGTGCAACTAATTTTGAACGGCGTTCCCTGCTCTGCATGCATACACAACAAACCTTTTCGTCATACTCGTCTTCAACTGAATTTCCACGTTGACCGTATCATTCACGTCAACGAAAGTACGGAAAGCATCCAATCGAATGAACCATTGGTTATTAGGATTCAAGAATGACCGAAGTATAACCATAATATATTCCCATCGTTAATTATAAATACACTGAAAAGCAAAAAAAAATACTCCCGAGTGTTGTTTGTATAACCACAAAAAAGTGCAAACTAATTTCACTGGGTCTCCTAAATCACAATCCAACCTCGAATATTAGATGATCTTCCTGTGAAGGAATTCCATTTTCCATTACGCAGTAATGTGACAGTCCTACAATCTTGGTATAAACAATTAGCTAATAAACAAAAAAGAAGTCATGTCGTTGAATGTGAAAACCATATATTGTATATATGGGACCGACAATTCTTTCAGTTTAGAGGCAACCAGTGTACACATTTAGATTTTATAAGCCGACTAAAAAGCTTTATGGAATAATGTGGTGACTACCAAGTTAAGTTTTTTCCAAAATGAGTAACCTACCACCCGACTGTCGGGTCCACGCCCATTTTTTGCATGAGCCATGCCATGGACGAAGAACAGTTTTTGTTACCCGGAATAAGAAGCAATAATCGTTTATACTCACAACTTTGGTACCGTACTCTCGATCATAAAAATAACTCCGTCCTCGAGAAAACTGTGTGATTCCTTGTCCAACCGTGGCTTCTGAAATCAGTTATCAATAACTATACCTTGAATTGAATCTGATACTACGTTAAACAAAAAAAGAGGAAAAAGACAAATTGAATTGCGACCTTCTCCTCGTGGCCATCTGCATCCGCTAAAGATTGTCTTCGCTTGCCAGCCTCAGCCATATCTGCAGGCATTTTGCCAATAACCACAGTAACGATCTGTTCAGTACACAGAGCGATACATTGAAGGAATGTAATATATACGGTACCTTTCTGTCATCTACATATTAACAGAAAAATGATCTAATATATGGAATACTACAAAAAACCAAAAGATTAATTGATCTTTCACCTTAATGTGGTCACGGTTATGCATGGACAGGGTTTTAGCTTTTTGTAATACCGAAATTTGTCGAAAAGAAGATACCGTAAGAAATAGTTGATAATTTTTCAGCCAGCAGAATTTTAGAATAGAAATAGTCCTGAAACATTGTTAGGGCCCATTTTAGCTAAAATCTAATTAGATGGTTCCTAAATCGTTAACTTTCTATAGCCATTACAGTACACCTTGAAACCTTAAATTAAACATTTTTACTTTCATTCCTTTATAGATTGCTTCAATTATTAATGGAGAGGTATAAAAGTACCACAATGGAGATATCAAAATGACGTAAACATACTCATCAGACACAGAAAATTCATTCATAATGATTTATTGAACTGCGGGTTGATAAACAATAACGAGGAACTCAATTACGCAACCAGCAATGTTAGCAAAAAAAAACAAATCAAACAAACAAAAATTATGAAGATGGGAACAAATTAAGCAAACTACAGAACAACTATTAATCATACTAGCACTTATTAAACGCTAAAGCGTTGCATAGTAATAAGCTTGACAGTCTGAGGTTTGCTCAATCTTGAGTACTTTCCCAACGATATGCTTTAGATGAGTATGCAATGTTGATTTATGAGGTATAAGTATTAACTCTCCCGAATCACAAGCAACTAGGCCCGAATCACCATCTTTTAGGTTGAATACACACCCGTCAGTTTCATCGAGATGAAATTGTGAAATCGGGGGGTCAAAGAAGACTCCACTGGCCCCTTCCTTCTTGATAACCTTCGACGTTCCCCGATCGAACAACTCGAAGATCTCCCGTCTCGTCTTTTCATTCTTACACGTCAACTCGATATCCGCGCGTCCCTTCCCTCCCATGATCAGATCGTAGACGATCGATACAAAGAGAGGGTAATTCAGTTTCGTCGACATGGTCTCCACCTTCTGTAATGCAGATTTTCATTGCAAAAAGCTCATCATTAATTAAGTCATGGCTGACTAGTCACACGTTTAGAAGTAATCTAAACATTGGATTATAAGCCACCAAAATTTGGTGTTTTTTCCGAGATGTTGTACTAATTTATAAAAAGTTGTGACGTTACATCAACCTGTTTTAGAACTGTGAAAAACCCACAATAATGTTTTTATTTATGTTGCATGCAAGAGGAAAAAGTGTTTATGTTGCATGCAAGAGAAATGATGTTCAATAAGGGCATATGAGCAAGAGGGGAGACAACCCGGTCGACTGAGTTCAAGTAGTATGTTTAGGTGTTTAGTAGTGTATTCCATTCGGGAGCAATGTTTCATAATTACATTTTGCAATTCTAAGTATTTACAGAACCTTAGCATACCTTGATCAAAGCAGAAAGGACACAGGATGGGATCATCCGAGGTGCGAGTTCAGCCAAATAGTTAACAGTGAAACGAATTCCGAGGAAGGTAGTGAACGAGTTGACTACCGTATCCTAAGAAGAATCCGTTGACTTTAAGAATGGATCCAACATCGTATAAACATTGAAGCTTCTTTCTCATTGTCAGCTCTCATAACACCAAGTATTTAGAGTGAAAATAAAGATTTTATTTTCATTTCAATCTAAATATTGTTGTTATACTTAGGCATCTATCCCGCCATTTTGATAAAAACCTACCACATAGAAAATATCAAGTCTACTAATTACAAAACTTCGCTGACTGTGAGTTTTAATTAAAATTCGGTATTACCAAGGCTACCTTACACCCAGGCACAGATCAGATGTTGTACTAATTTATAAAAAGTTGTGACGTTACATCAACCTGTTTTAGAACTGTGAAAAACCCACAATAATGCTGTTCAGTCCATATTGCCCGGCCATCAAGAGAAGTTTGGCTCTATCGATACTGTGGAATGGAACAGTTAAAGAAGGAAGTCGACGAGGGTTGAGGGAGATACTGTAGCGATCGAGGAGGGTCATCAAGGGGATCACTGAAATACCTCATTTCTTGATCGTAATTTATTTATTTAGATCTGCATAAACAAAATTTAGAATAACCCTCTTATCATATTTTAACAATATGGTTAAATAAGATTGCTTCCTGATACAGTCCTACCATCCATGTAAGTAGGAGATTCGGTTTCCATCTCCCTTGAGTGAAGTCTTTCGATAACTTGTTCCACAGCATCTCCAAACTCAAAAGCTTCCCCTTTCATTTTCTCCAACTTCGGCTCATTCTTTTCAGACTCGGAGAACGTTCCATAGAAAAGAGTGAAGAAGAAGGGCGAATGAAGGGCCAGCAACTGAATTTATCCTTCACCCATGTCCAAACATGGGCTAGTGTTGTCCGAACATTTTTACAGGCGTCCTTACATAATTAAAGGAAATCAAATGCAGCAACCCTAATAAGGCACTATGTTTCACGGGGGCATGCACCCATCCTAACGTCCGATTGGACAACCGCGCCCATGTTGCCCATTTCATACTCTTCAGTTGAAATTGATTACTTTGTGTGTTTCCATAAGAAAAGAAGTGGGTGTGTTTTCCTAAAAAATTCCGCAGCTGGACTAACGCAACTAGAAAATTTGAAGGCAGTCATCCTAGGAAGCGCTATTATGATTATTTTGTGCAAGCACCCATTAGAATGTCCGAGCAGATAATCACGCCCATGTATAAACTCGGAACTAAATATGCTATCATTCCCAATCGATCTAGACTATGTACTAAGCCCAAAATAGCTTTGGAACCCCGTCTTTTTTTGGAACCTCTTTGCAGCAAGATAGTATTCGGGTTCCAGAAGGGTATGAGTCGTCTTCCATTCGCAGTGTAGCGGTTTGCAAACGATCCACAGTTCTACATTCATTACCTTATTTTAAAAATTTATTCCTTAAAAATTACTTCAAAAGATTTTTACAACTTCCGCCAAGAGTGGATTTACGGTTAACTGTTCCGGCAAAAAAACCTGGAAACATTCAAAACAGACCTTTCACTCTCCGTATCATCGTCTTCCTTGAGACGAATTTCGACGTTTATCTCATCGCTTACATCGACAAAGGTTCGAAGTGCGTCCAATCTAATAAACCATGCTCCTGATTCATTAGTATCCGATACTGATAACTGAAATAAGATTTTCCTCATACATAGCGAACGTGAACACCGAAACATGGTAATTTGTAATATTTACAAGTATGTTATCTATGTGGTCCATAAATAGACCGTACTCTAACCTCAACGTTGAGCGGACTTTCCAGCGAAGGAATTCGAACGAAAACTACAAGAGCATTATTAGTTTGCAATAATGAGCTCACTCGGAGAGTCCATTTCCCATCTGGCAACAAGGTAACCGCCCTGTAATATCAATCATATTTCCCAATGATAACCGTCCCACATAATACTTTTCAAACCGATCAAATCTTTTTCATTTTCAATCTAGAAAGTTGCAAAAATAAAGAAAAGTTGTTGTTTTCAATTGTATAGAAGAGAAATTCGAGATTTTAAGACAAAAATTCAAAATATTAGGGTATTCACGTGGATGGATCTTCTTGATAAATATGAACCTTTTCCAATGTATTTAGCCAGCGCTAGATAATAACGTTCCTCCACTTACAACTTCGGCACCGTACTCTCGACGATAAAAGTGACGCCATCCTCTCGAAGAATGTGCGATTCTATGTCCAACCGCCGTTTCTGAAATCAGCTACTTAAAATAGCATAGATTTACTAAATACCATTTTTATTACTCTACATCTCGCGAAATATTGGGTATAACAATGAACAATGAATTCGAATCACAACCTTTTCCACATCGTCATCTGTATCTTCTGAAGAATTCCTCCTTTTACGGACTGCGTTCATACCTGCAGGCATCTTGGTAATAACAACCACGTCATTCTGCGAAATTCGAAACAAAGGTAAAAACAAAAATTTACCGTAAAATTTTGCGTATATACGGTATAATGCGTTGGCAAATTCAAAAATCTTGGCTAAAAATCGTTTTGGGACGCAGTTCGGTTACATTACTACAGTAATCTTAGACGATGTTTATTGGTTGATTGCCAACTTTTTGAAAAAAATCACGCATTTTTGTTGATGCGCAGGCGTGCATAACTAGCTAGCCCGACCACTTATAGGTCTCTTATACCGGTTGGTCATGCTCATAATTGCAAGTTTTCATAGTTAGAATTAAGATGAGCGCATCCGACGAATCGATGGGTGCATCAAGCGACTCGGTAAATGAAGACAGTTCGACAACGGAGGTAGTACATTTGTTCATATTGAGAAAAGACTTATGCGTGAGTAGAACGGGACTGGAATGTTTCTCTTCAGTCCACCGGTCACTCCTTCGTCATCAACGTCAATTCCATCGTTCTCAACATCACCAGTTCAGTTCAGAATGTGTACGTCATATCGTTTACTTCATTCGGCTTTCAGAAATCAGCCAATAATGACAAGTAACTAATACTTTTGCAGGAACATCAGATTGTGGCCGGAAGTGATCGATCAGTGGTCTGGGAATGCTTGGGGAGTACAGCTATCTTGTGCCGACCACCCCCTCGAATTCTCCATCAAACTGCCTACGTGGGAGAAGAAGGCCGCTCTGGAGGTAATATTTATTTACTAAGCGGTCCCTCAAAGTTCCTTTTAAGAATAATGATCTCTAAATGTTGCGGTTTATGCTTGAAGGTGAGTGGCCGGGATGACTGGTTCATCCGTCTCGATGCCTTTGCATTCTTCGTCAACAGCAATGAAGTCATCGAAATATTCGCGGAGGATGCCCTAATAGAATAAGTCCCTATTAACTTGCGTGAGCATGAAATTCTATCAGATAACCTTGGTAGAATTAAGAGTAGAATGCCTGCTTGCTTAGAAATGTTTTATAATCATTAGAATAATCAAATCCGCGAGACGGCCAAATATCGTTTTATCTAAGTATTAATTTTAGATGGTGTCCTATTATCTTGGGAAGCTATTCACTTCTGGTTGAAGATAGCAAGATTCCATGCTGCAAAGAGGTACGTTTACTCTCTCCTCTTTCAAATTTTGGCATACCTTCATATCTGTGCAGTCACTTACACATAAACACATTTAAAACAAAACAAAATGGCGTATTAATAGTTCGGGTTTATAAGTAGTGCAGGCTGTTTGTATCATAATTGACTATGTAAACTGCCACAAGCATAGGTAATACCTACAGTAGGACATGAGTTCTTGGTAAGCTCTTGTCTGAGTCCCTTTGCCAGTGGCTATGTTCTTTTCCAATACACTTGAGGTGGTATCTCTCTACTCCAACTTCTTCTTCTCTCTTTTCTACGGGAAGATGGCCGAGGAAAGCGAGGATTCGGTGTGTATTCAACCGACGAGCGAAGACGAATTCGAATTCGCCGCTGCCATGAAGGATCTCATGGACAGGCTGCACTATCCAAGGATCAACTTTGCGAGATTCAACTATGCTAGAGGTATCACTTTATGTTTTGTTTGTTTTCTTACTATAACACCTTTTAATTATGGTGGAAAATAAGCAAGGGTCTGTGGCAGCAAAACGTAGTATTGCAGCGATTCCGCTGGTGGCGCTAATCAATCGATACTCGATACTCCTTCGTCCCCACCGTCAGATCCAAGTGGGAATTCCCATTCGAAGCGCGGATCGGGCCGAATTGCTCATTCTCGCGGGACGCTATCGACTGGTTAACATAATCGTGAGTATCCTTTTGTATCCTTGATCAAATCGCCCAAGGCATTTTGTCACTAAGAATGTGGCGGAGAGTCACAAGTTATATTAATCTGTGTGCCTAGGTTTCCCCGAATTCACGTGCATAAACTCAAACGACTTGCCAAATCAAGTGTATTGTCTACTGTTCACAAGATAATAACACGACAATAAAGAGGAAGACCAATCGACAGGTCACACGAACGAGAGAATGAGACTCGCTCACGTGCAATATGCAAAGATGCGAGCTAGTCTAATGATCTACACAGCGAGAGGGAGTAAATACAGTATCCAAATCGCATGAATCCCGGCCCGGCTACAGTATCCCGGGACAACAAGAATAAGCAAGCTAAAAAAAGACTTGTCTTGTTATAGATTTGCTGTGTATATCTCCTGCATACAGTATTCTCTAGATCTCTTTTAATACCGTATTGATTTCAGTCGAGCGTAGTGAACGCCTACCGTACCAATCTGGGGGTAACGGAGACTCTCGGTCAAATTCTGTCCAATCCTCTCAGTACGCAGTGTCCGGCTGTCAGTGCTCTTATTGAGGTATGCTGTGTTGAATACTGTATTCATTGCCTGGATATAGTAGACACTGATATTCTACGCTTTTTATGATAGCAATCTAATACAAACTTTGCGTTGAAGGAGCCAAATCGAAGGGGCGTATTTCAAGTAAGAGTAGGAGGAGTATCATTGCAGAAGAGCAAGCTGCTCTCGTCGTCCCCCTCCCCCGATCCCCTCCTCATCTCCCTTCCCTACACCGTCGGATCAGGTCGAGCTGCCCAATTCATCCGAGTAGACATACTCATCGTGTGTCGCTGTCCCTCCTCTCGTCGTGAACTCTTCCTTCTCTTCGATAGAGGAATGGGAGACAGTCGAGTGACGTATGAACTGAGGGGAGATCGACTGTGTATCGGGGATTGGACTCACTCCGGGAACCACTCCCATTGCGAGTTCCCCTTTACTAATACTGGAGTGAAAAGGAGGAAGTCGGGGGAGGATCAATGGGCGATTGGAGTGTATGGGGGCAAGCTGTACTTTGGCAGTGTGAACACCGTAGCATTCAATCACATTCTGGGAATGCGTCGAGATTTATATTTATCCAAATTCAATGGATGCATGGCTAAGCTCTGAGCTTGAATAATTTTTTTTCCTGTTTGTTCTTATTTTTGCTTGTTGCTTGTTAGTCTTTGGTTGTTACTTTCTTCCTGTAAGTTGTTCCACAATACAATTGTGTCCCTTCGTTTGATTCTGTACAGTTTCCGCTAAATGTAATAAATGATTAGATGTACACGCTGCAATTTGTTTGGTATTCGATACAGAGGGTCGATGGGATATCTCTGTCTGTCTGTCTGAGGGTATACGGTAGTTTGTTGAGATGAGTACCAGTACAACTGGAGAGGAGAAAAAAGATTTGACCGAGGCTGGGGTATGTTTCTCATTGATGATGGAGTCGTAGATACGGTACTTTAAGGACAGTGAAACTTTCACGGTCAATGTCAACTCCATCTTCGTCAATATTACTTGTACTGTCAAGAACGTGTATGTTCTCCACTTTGTTTCACGCAGTTCGATGGTTACGGGTCAGTGAGCTTACAGGAACATTCGATTGTGGCCAGATGTGATAGACAAGTGGACGGAGAATGCCTGGGGAGTCGAGGTTTCCACGAAGGATTACTTGATTTCTCTGTTTTCCTTCCTGGATGGGACAAATGCGTCCATTTGCCGGTTTGTTATGTGATAAGTAGCGTATGAGACTCGAACTTTGCCTATTCTCATTCCTTATTTCATTGTACGTATTCACAGATCTCCGGAAGTACGGAGTATTTCGTGCGTTTGGATGCGTTTGCAACGATGTTGAAGAAGGAAGAAGTGATGAAGTTGCACATTGGAGCGAGTAATGCATTTTTTTGGGAGATTTGGGTAGAAACGAAGACAGACCGACCTCCCAAATTTGGGAGGTCGGTCTGTCTTCGTTTATTAGCATTCGCATAATAAATTTCTTATTATCAATTTGTCTCAATCGTTTACTTAAGCACCTCCATCTCACAGATGAGCAGTATACTCCATTATTCGCCCAAGATGCCAAGCTTAACTTCTGCAAAGAGGTTACCGTTTCTACAGTAACCTCGAATCTATTCCAACATTTCAGGACCGCCTTATGTATTAGAGTATTCGTTAAGGTACTCTCGGTGCATTCAGCCTTCCTCTCGAATCTTCTCTATTCCTCGGAGGGATGTCTCCACTTGAGTCCTCTCGCTGACGATGACTTCAACTTTGTTGAGGCACTGAGCGCTCTGCTCGACGTAATTCACGATCCTACCGTATCTTCCATGGCTATCGAGTACGACAAAGGTACGGTAGGAAACAGCACTTCGAGCACTTACAAGCATAGTGTTGTACGTAGGAGCTACCGTGACCGCAGATAATAAATGTTCTCTTGCAGCCATCCCAATGTGTGCTCTGAGGGATCGATTCTCGATAGTACTCAGCAATCGTCGCAATATCCGCGTAATTCTTCCCCGTCGAACTCACGAAAGGGCTGGTCTCCTCTTGCTAGCGGCCAAATATGGACAACACACCGTCATCGTAAGTCTCATCCAATTTGGTGTAGATGAATATCGTTATATCAACAACAATTCATTACATTGATAAATGAGTATGGAAGTGAGTGAAGTACGAGGAAAGGTGTTGCAGAACGAAGCAATCGCATTGTTCCACACACCCCTCGGGCTCTCCCAAACTGCCCTTCACATGTCCAAATCCCCCAAGATCTCCTCTGCTTGCAGTGCTCTCGGTGCTCTTCTCCAGGTTATATTGATTACTTCCTAATCTTGGTCAGGGAATGATCCAATCAGAAAAAAATGGAAAATTTATGAAAGTGCGGATTCATTTTTGCTAACAGTAAATTCAGCGAGGCAACCTGCTGTCGTCGCATTCCACTCAATCCCTCACCGTCTCCATCGCCTATTCCACTCGAGACGGAGTCTCCAAACAGGCGGACGTCAAAGTCATCGCAATCCAAGGAGGGGGATTCGATATGGGCCCTTGTCCCTTCAAGTATGAACAATGTATATGCGACTATAAGCCCCCGAAGAACAAGTGGATCCTCGGAGTGACCAAGGATAAGAGATTGTGCTTCTCCAAGTTGACTACCCTCGAGTACGCTCATATCATTGGAATGTGCAGTAACGACTACCAATCGGATCTGAGAGAGTCCATCGCTTTTCTGTGATTGTTAGTTACTTGTTTATTTTTTGTTGTTATATTTTGTTACTTTGAACCCTTTTACAGATTGTCTATTACTAGATACGAATAGAAATTAGATATATTTATCCGAAACAATAAATCATATAGCACAATATATTTTTAGCCAGTAATCCGAATTCGAGTTAAATGAATTATTTTCCTACAATGAGTAGTAGCACAGTAATGGTCTGAAAAGCACACTCTATTCAATTGTAAACATAATATATATCCTTAGATATGCTATTGTATACACAAACAAAACAATCTAGATGAATACAAGCAAGGCAACTCGACAAATAAGTATTACAATTAGAACACAGTGTTCTGACAACAATGAAAATGTTAAGCGAACGAGATGCCGAAAAATAACCCTGATTTCGGTAGGAATTCTCGGAAGGAAAACACCGTATCCTAAACATTTTGGCTCGTTCGCTTAACATTTAGAACATTGTGAGAATTTATAGCACACATTTGGCAGAACGGGAGGATTGAGATATTAGTGTACGTCTTTGAGCGTTTGAGCATTCTTGGCACGATGAAAGAGAAGGGTTGGGATGGGATAAGAGGGTACACGGTAAATGGATAGCAAGCATAAGCAGCGTTATTCTACTCCTCGGGGGTCATTCCCTTCTCGTATCTTTGCTGGTTCAACTTCGCCAATCGTTCTCTCGCTTCAACCAACTCCTTTTCCTTGCGAAGCACTGCCTCCTTCGCGTTCATCACCTGGAATAGCATCATGGAATAGCATCCAATCTCCTCTTCCACTCCCTTCACTCCTACCGTACCCTTATCCTCCTTTCCTACAGTACCCCCTCTACCGTACCTGAGCGATTCCCGACACGAGTTTCTCCGAGATGACGACGGTTCTCTCGTCGTCCGTCACCATTTGCCTTGCAGCAGCCACAAGCCGTTCAGTCGCGTGTTTCACTGCGCCGCCCGCAGCCTCAATGGGAACACTCGAATTTGTCAAAGACAAGGAAATGACTAATTGTAAACTGACGGAAAAGATCAAGATCAATACTGTCTTCAACTCACTTGCAATCGTCGATTGGCTTGGCTTCCCTGGTCAGCCCTCACGTTGCACGCAATGAGTAGTTGAGCAGTAGACGAGGCCACCTTAACCCTCGTCCCTTACAGTAATCCTTACAGTAACCCCTTCTCTCCTCCCTATTCCCACCTGCTTAGCAGCCGATATCAGCTTCTCTTCCGAAGCTTGTCCCTGCACGAGGGAATTGGCTGCCTCGCACAGTTGTTGCACTGCGGCTGCCACGAATCTGAGAGGGGAGGGTACGGCAAGAGGGATACGGTAGGGGAGGGTACGGTAGTCGAGGAGGGAGTACGGTACCTCGCAGCAGAGATGAGTCCCTCCGACCACTGGTAGTCTCCCTGTCCCTTGGCGTTCTTGTCGTGAGAGAAGCCGCGACCTACAATACACCATGCTACAGTAATCCTCCACCCTCTCATTACAGTACCCCCAACTACAGTATCCTCTCACCCCCCTACCGTACCCTGCGCGACAAGTTCCCTCTGTGCTTCCGAGGCAGCCTTGACCAGAGTGGCGACGGCGGTCGTGATGGACTTTGCAGCGGAGAGAATAGTCTCATCGAAGGTCATCGTCTCGTTGATTCTCTTCAAAGACAACAACCCACACGTTTGAACCAAGCTCTTCATTTATTCTACGTCCTTCATTTGACATGTGCTCTTAGTCAAAAGTAGTAAACTGAATGAAATAAGGTAATGCCTACTAACCGGCTGTGCATCTCTCGGTCGCAACTCCGCCAGTTTCACAGCGGCGACGTCAATAGCCATGGCAGCTCCCAACAATTCGTTCTCTGCTATCGCTGTCGCGTCCTTCTCCTCAGGGAACATCTACAAATACTCTCCTCCAAGGATAGATGACAAGCGAGATAATATGCAAATTAACAAAATGGAAAGCTTTCGGACTGGTGGAAGTATTCTCACCTCTTTTCTAGCACCTCCCCGTTCCCCTCTAATCTCTCCCTTCACTCCCCTCAAGCACCTCTCCATCCCCATTCACCCCCCCCTCCCCCTTACCTCTCCCTTGATGTAGTCTCCACATCCGGTGAGGTCCTTGAGTGCCTTAGCCAGAGCCCTACTCGGTTCCACCAATGCTTCCCTTGTGTTCACTCCCGGCTGACGAAGAAGTGTGTGCACTGCACGCATCAGACTGCGCACCTGAAGGGCGACGTTTACTAATTCTGCAAGCTACGGTAGTTACACCATGTATCACAAAACTATCTCTAATAGACATCTAACAACCATTCATCTACAGTACCCCCTACAGTACCCTCCCTCCCCTCCCTACCGTACCTGCATGGCCACTTCCCGTCCAGCACTAACAGTCGTGTACCGTCCTTCAGCCGAATCGGTCTCATACGCAGCCAATCGAGTCGTTCGGAGGAGTTCACTGAATGACCACATTATTAGATCATCAAAAATCGTATTTCAACCATTGTGCGTACGCCTACAGTGCATTTCAACTGTTACGCTGAGACTCGCATTTACTGTATTCTACAGTATCCTATGCAGTACCCCTTTTCGTTCCTACCTGACAGCAGCCCTTGCCAGATTTGCTGCAGCGATGGCCTCTTCCTGATCGAGAGATGCTCCAACAGAACCCAGCTTCGTCGCCGCTCCCATCACTCCCTTAAATAATTGCCATTAGATCATAAGTATACTTCAAGCACATCCGCATTATCATAGCGTTTCTTATAATCCATGGGGTCTCGAAATCGTCAACTCTTCCCTCTTTACCTCCTCATCCCCATCCCTTACCTTGGTGGCTCTCATCAGATGGTCTGCAGTCACTTTTCCCTCTTCTCCCAATGACGAAGGTCCTTCTCCCGAGTCCATCTCGAACTTCTGCAATGCAAATGTTCATCGCTTCTCGTCTTCCCCTCCAGTAGGTCTTGCAGTAACTACATATGTAGTCCAATATTATCCAACCCTCCCCTCTCACCTGAATCTCATGGTAGATGGCCTCCTCAGCTGCCTCCAAAGCGAGAGTTCCTTTGTGTTCCTTGTCCTCGACACTCTTCACCATTCTCAGCAACAACGTCACATTCGACAGCATCAACTACAATCAATTCCACCGTAACCCCTTGATACCCCTACCGTAATCCCCTACAGTACTCCTCCTACCGTACCTTGGTTGCCTGTTTCAACTTGTCCATGGCGGGGTCCTTGAGCGACCGTCCAGATGCATTCTTAGTCGCGTGAATGAGTGAAGAGAGGGCCGCGGCAACGTCGCGACATGCATGCATTACAGAAACCTTAAGGGTAACCTTAGACCTTATTAGTTCACTAACCTTAGCTAGTAGCTTTATCTTAAGAACCCCCTTTCCCAACTCTTACCTGTCCCTCGGAATTGTGATCAGCCGATAGAGTGAGTGCTCCATTCTTGACGACGTCGGTCAGTACAATCATCGTCTTCACTGCATTCTGAGCAGCCACTGCCAATTGTTCCTGCAACCCTTCCCTTCACAGTCACTCCCCTCCCCTCTCCAACTTCCCTTGCTCTAGTCAACCTCGTAATCCCCTCACTAACTACCGTACCCCATCTACCGTAATCCCTACCTGATTGCTGGCTGCTCCGGCCACCAAGGCCTTCGTGTCCTCCAGTAGAGCCCTGGCTGTCTTAATCACCTCTTCCCTGCAATCGTTTCCTTCGATTACAGTATCCCCACCATCTACCGTATCCCCTCAATATCTACCGTATCCCCTCAATATCTACCGCATCCCCTCGTACCGATGGGCAGTGAAGTCTCCGGCTGCCATTCCGGGAGCGTGCAGACTGCCACTGGTAGCGAAGAGAATCGTCGTGTCGAGATCTCCGATAATTCCCGAGACAGTGTTGGCTGCGTTGATGCATGCTTGCGTGCCCTTCGAACCTGCGAGAACAATAATAGCTTTTATAATTATCACACCTGCCAGCAAATTTTGCAAGCTAAACATTAAAAAAGAGTCATTTCCCTCCCTTTCTCTTCCCAAATATCCCCCCCCCCCCACTCCCCCTTACGACTCACCATGGTGCAATGCCGCGAGTACCTCCCTGACCCTCTCCAATACTTCATTCGCCGCTTCGTTCATCTCCCTGTGAGCATTTCCATCATTCGGATACGCCTGTCGGGTTCCCGCCTGGAATGCCACGGGTTACTGTAGTCGCCCAGCCACTACCGTAACCTTCTTGACGCAGTGAATGGAGGCAGATCCGAGTCTCTGGACGGCGACCTTGAGTCGTTGTGCCTGTTCGGGGGAAGAGAGTTGGATGGCTTGGTGGGACTCGATGGCGAGTTTCTTGTAGGTCTCAGAGAGATGGAGGGAACGAGGACCCAGGTCGTGGATGGCCGAAGAGGGAAGGTCCGTCGCGATGCGGCCGATCTCCTCCAGGTACATCGTCATGCTGAAGGGAAAGACTGTCACTACCGTACTCCTGGCAAATTGCCAGCACCTTCATTACTTTAATAATACCCACTACCCCTCCCCCTCTACCGTAACCCTCTTACTTAGTCTGTGAATCGGCGAAGCTCCGCCCACTCTCCGTTGCCCTTCCTCCGGCCGCTTCATCAGTCAATGCAATCGATCGAGTGATCGTCTCCACCATTCCATGGGTCACACCTACAATCGATACCGTACTCTACCGTATCTCTCGGTACAGTAACCCTATCGTACTCCAAATAGTCACAGTCTCCCATACCCTGTTCAGATGAGATTCGATTGACGAAGGAGTGCATATCGTGTAGAGCCTGTCGGTACATCTCAGCCGATTCGTTCACTCTTCCGTGGGCTTCGATCGCCTTAAACAGAAGCAGTCGAAACCATACATCGGAGGCAGCGTAAACTGCCTTGAGCCTTCTCTTCATAGCCATAGCAAGTCCATCCCCCTACCCCCTACCTGCGTATTCCCGGCCGCTTCCTTCACGTTCCTCATCATCTCCAATTCTGCCTCAATGACGGTCTTCGTCTGTTCGAATAACGACGTCTGCGTACGCGAGTCGGTCGTCACCTTCAAACCACTTCATTTATTCCCTTTTCTACCGTCATAGCAGTCATAGCACACCGTCATAGCAGTGTTCAAGATTCATCAGTCCTAATTTCAACTATGAAATCTCCCCCTCCTCTAACTATCGTACTCCCCTCTCCCCTACCGTATCCATAGATCAAATAGTAACGTCGTTGAATTTTAAAGTGCCTTGATTCTTTCATGCAGAAAGGAATAAAAGTGCCTTGATTCGCATTAAAAGAACTCGAAATCCAGCATATTTTTACTTAAATTGATGAATTTTGCGTCCAAAGTGTATGACCGTATCCCCTACCGTACCTCGGCAGCATCGCAAGCAGCAGCAGCGAGAGGTTCCGTGATGTGTAGATGTTCTTCGACTCGCTGGGCCAATTCCTCCTCCTTCAATATTCCCTTTCCTTCCCTTCCCAATTATCTCCTCCCCTCCCCCAATAACACGAGATTATTCAATTTATTCCACAGCTGTTCCCGTCTTCGTACAGATTTGTATTGCTTTATCAGCTTATGCTTTTCTATTTGAAGCAAAAGCTGACTTTTGGTCTCGTTCACAGTGAATACTACTGTGGATGGCAACTCTGACATCCCCCGACTATACTGAGTGAAGGAAATTCCCTATATCTTACCTTACTACAAGCGGCATTCCTGAGTCCCTCGACCTTCTCAATGAGAGACTGCGTTCCATGGATGATCTGCTGGTGTACCATCTTCTCATTGGTAACCCTCTGCCTCGCGGGACTCGTTCCCTCCATCTCACGACGTTCCACCGCGACTATCAACTGAAACGTGGGAGCGATTAGCGTAGTCGTGATAGGGCAGCACACATTTACTCTCACCCTCATACCACAAGTGAAGCGCAGTCCTCAGCAGGACCGACCTGCCCATCTCTAGCTATAGCTATACCCCCATCATCTCACCTCCTCCAATCTCCTAATGGTTGTGTCCAGCTCTGCCTGTCCAGGAGCCGCATCTCTAATGGCGGCAACCAGCGACTTTATCGAGTCCGACACTCCCTTAACACGGATTCTTTCTTCCCTTCCTTAACCTTAACTGACCTTAACTCTCCTTAGTCTCCCCTAATCCCCTCCCTCTATATCCCTCTCTAATCCCCCAGTTGCCGTCCTTGTCACCCCCTCTTTCCCTTGTACGAATACACTCTCTGACCCCTCATTACCCTTCCATTATTCAAGAGAACGACACACTGAACAACGGGCTCAATTAGCATGTCATAGCACGGCGGGAGGGGACAAGGAGGGAAAGAGGGGAGGGGGGAAAGGGAGGGAGACCGAATAGGCATACATGGCAGACATCCCCGAGGTTCATTCCCACCTTCGAGTCAGCCGCAATATGCTGCCATGTCGATGCATCGCGTGGAGAGGCCGCCAGTTGACGGGCCGTGCTCAAATTCAAGTTGATCTTTGATCTCTGGTCCCTCCCCTTACCTGATCATCTCCGCCGAAGCATCGAGCATGCGACGAGTCGACGTGAGAACGGGGACCTACAAGGGGTTGTATGGATACCGTATTCCACAATACAGTATCCCCTCCTACCGTACCTCCTTCCACCATAGTCTCTCCCCCTAACCTGTGCCTGTCGTCCCTCATGTGATATCTGTGCCGGTCTGGCCGAGAAGTCGGGTCGATTCACGAATTGTTCCAGTGACTGCACCGTCTCTGTCAGTTCACGTGCACTCTGCGCCGTTCGAGTGAAGTTCTCCGCACTGCAAGGAGGACGACGTTTGTCAATCGTCGTCCTTCGCACACCACTCTTCTTCTATGAGATGTATTGATATCTATCATTCCCTCGTACCCTTCCTTCCCTCACCTGTTAGGTCGCTCATCAAATGCATGCGCTGCTTGGAAGAGGGAAGAGGTATGGGCAGCCAGTTGGGCAGCCTCGTGGATGAATTGCTTCTGAAGGATGACATAGATAGTGGCAATGACAATGACAATGACAATCACAGCAGCAGCAATGACATACCTTGACGGTAACAGCACTCGACCTATCAGATGCATCTCGGCAGAGAGATGCCATGAGAGACGTGTGCTTAGCCACTTCAGCCAGATCCTGCACAGAACTCATCTCACATTTCAGTTCGCGATACTCCCCTACCGTACCCCTCCCCTCTTTACCTGCAGAATAGCCTTGTGATCAGTCGTGTTCTTCTCCATCCTCTCGCAGGCCTCATTCACTACAATAGCCGATCGATGAAGTCTCGGTCCATCGACAATCGCAGCGACTCCCCTGAATATTACGAGGGTTACGGTAGATCGAGGGGAGTACGGGGGGGGGGGGGGAGACTGACCTGACAGACTTGGGATGGGCGACTCCCACGAGATAAGCTGACTGGGCTGCGGCCTCGGCAAGGGAACACACGGCATCCGCCGATTGTCTGAGGGATACAGTAATTATATGGAGGGTTACTGTACTTATAGGTAATATCATACTAATATCATCAACGAATACATGTACTTTGAGATATAATAACGCTCCGAGAGTATTCTCCCCCCTCCTTACCTAACACTCTGGCAGAATCTCGCCGTCTCTTCCCTTCCTCCCGTCTCCATTTGCTTCGCATTTCTCGCGATTCCCGTCATAGCCTCTCCCAGGGAACGAGAATGTTCCGTTACCTAGAAGGGAATACAGTCAACTGGATACAACAACGAAATAACACAAGCTGTTGCCAAAAGACTACACAGGCACAAATTACTAAACCGAAAGCTGTGACCTGATCGAGACTTCCGAAGTAGCTGTTGTCATTGACGGGAAGGGTCGCCTGTTCCACGAGATGGCGCACGGACTAAAGATCCCCTTTACAATCAACCGTACCCTCCTACCGTACCCACTCCCCACCTACTCCAATCATCCTCCCCTAACGTACCTGTATCTGTCTCAATGCTGCATCGCATTCTCCCTCCCACGGCTTCTGCGAAGATGCGACGTTCTCTACGATGACACTCACTGAAATACATGAGTTCATCATTCTCCGGTCTCCTACCGGAACACCGCTGGCGTACCGGAGCACCAGCGGTGCTACGGAAGTAGTACGAGATCGGAATTTCTGTCGGAACACCGGTGGTGCTCCATTCGTACTACAGTGTAAACCCGGCTGGGCTAGGCGGCACTGTTGGGAAACATAGCCTCAATTAAAATAGCCTCACTCTCTCAACGAAAGAGCGATTCAGATGCTCTGTGTGTAGTTCACTAGAGTCTCTGTTCTTATCTTTGACAAACAGGCGTAACGACCGGTCGGTTTGCCCACAGCGCAGTGTGCATGCACCCTCATTCAAATTCTGAAGACATAGGTGAGAGAAGACGGAGCGGAGCACCACAGGCGTATTTCGGAACACCGACGGTGCACGTTGGAACACCGGACGGAACATGGCCGGAACACCGGGCGTGTTACGTACGGTGTTCCGGAGATGTTGCGACCGGTGTTCCGCCAGGAGACCGGAGTTCAAATACTATCGAAATGGTTGATTAGTCACTCATTTTACTTCCATTTCTACATAACCACCTCACTGTCAGACCCCCCTCACCGGTCTCGGTCAGCTGCCTGGTGGAAGTAGCCAGAGACTGTGTATTTCCTGCATCCGGATGAGTGTGCGAGTCTCCCGCAACGAGAGCTGCTCTGTTGAGAACTTCCACTGCCTGAGAGGGGTACGGTAGGAGGGGAGGAGGGAGTACTGTAGACAAAGGGGAGGGGTTACTACGGTGACTATTGAAATACGGTAGAAGTAATTACTGTAGAAGTGCGGGAACAAGGGGTTACTGTACCTGTTCCCTCGATTTCTCCAGTAGATCGACACTCTCTGCCTTCGCTTCGATTCCCCGTACCGCGGGAAGGGCAGCCATGACCTGAATGATCATTTTATTCTGGTAAGTCTGATCTGTTTATCGGCTATGTGCTATGTTTATCTGCGGTCACCACTCCTTCTATCTTCAGAGTCTAAAGAAGGACCTATCCGTTAACCAACCGAAGAGTAGAAGTCAGAGTATGAGGTCACGAAGACGTTGACGCTCTCTTGGTGAGAAGGCGCGCGAACGGCGACGACCAGATCAGAAGTGGACTGCGCGAGACGGGAGGCCGCACGCACCACATCCGGTTCAGCGACCGTGGAAGAGGAGGAGACCGATCTGGAGGGAACGGGTAAGGTAGGGAGGGATACGGTAGAGGACGAAGGGTCAAGGGGATTGACGGGATACGGCAGAGTGAGTAGGGGGTACGGTACCTGATCTTGGTGATGGCACTTTCGATGTGCTGGTGTTGAGGAATGCAACCGACGCATTGACGGAGCGAGTTGGAAACCTTAATCATTATTCCTTTATTGCTATTATATAACAGATTCAAAATGACAATTTCTCTTTCCTCCCCATCCCCACTCCTCCCGCTCTTCTCACCTGTCTCGCAGCATCAGCCAATTGTGCAGGATTGGCGTCCTCCCTCACTCGATCGAAGACTCGTCCCGAATCGTGGACAACCGACCGCGCGTTCAGGATGAAGCTACAACGAAGGAATAGACTCCGCCCCCTTTGATCTTTGATCTCTCGTTTCTTACTTGTCAACCGGCAGATCCCTCTTCGTGGCACACACCGATCGCGAGGCCGCAGTGAAGGTTCGTAAGGCCTGCAACCGCCGTCTAGTTATACAATACTTATTTATCGAATACACCGTGAGCTGTGCGATAGGTAGGTGGTTTGTTATATAAACATATCTAAGAATATCTCTCCCCCCACAACTCCTCTCTACCTATAGCACCCCTATCTACCGTATCCCTCACCTGAGCCGCTTCAACCGACGAAGCTCCGATGTGTTGTCGGTCGTTGCTCACAGAGGCCGACACGAGTTGAGCGAGAGTCGATCCAACCTACAGTACACCATACACTCAACCACCTCACTGCACCCTACCCTACCCTACCTTCCTCTCCCGTATTCATCTCCTACAGTATCCCTCCTGCCATACTCCCTATCCTCTCCCCTCCCCTCCCACCTGTCTAGCTGCTCCCATCAAAGCACTTGTAGCCGTGTGACTCGTCTCCTGAGCATGCAATGGCTGTAGTCTCCCAGCATTCGCTGCCGCTTGGATCTCCTTCAGATCCGCGTCCAGCTCCTGCAACGAACGACTACAGTAACCCTGGTTACGGTATCCATCCCATCTCACGGAATACAAAGAAGCTGATAGATAAGGTGACATAAGGTACAAAACGCACCTTGATCAACTCTTCAGAGTAGACCAATTGCTGGGAGAAGTTGAGTTGTTGTGCGTTGTTGAGGGCGATTCGGAGATCAGTCAAGGACTCGTTCAATTCCGTCGTTGTCTTCTGTAGATGAGAGGCCATGTTGTTGTCGGGGACATGGACTACGGCATTGCGAGCCACGTCCACTAGACGGGACGCCGGTTCCAGAACCTGATGAGGGGGTACGGTAGGGATACGGTAGGAGGGGATCGACTAGAGTCTAGTATGGAAAGTATGGTCTATGAGACCATGAATATGCAAGCGAAAAGGACCCAAGCCTGTATGTCAATAATAGCGTACAGCGTGCGAGTCCCGAATGAGTCGGCTCTGTGCACGGAACTTGTCAGAGGGAGTCGTCGCATTCTGACTCTCGCGAATCGATGAGATCAGCCTGACTTATCTCGTTTAATTATAGTTACATAGCTATACCCTATCGTATTCCTAATATCACCGTAACCCAAACCATTCCAACTGTAATGCTCTCCCCTCCCCTCACCTCGGCATAGTTTCTCCGGTCTGCGAACTCTCCATAACAAGGGACTCCACGACCACATGAGAATGGATCTTCTGCTGCAATAATACTTCTTTCCTACCGCATCCTCTACCGTAATCTCAATCTATTCAATCCATTCGTGTTATTGTGAATCTCGGACTGCTCGTCAATCTTCGTGTTATTCGAATCAATGGGTTCAAGTAGTGCTCAATTTAAGCCGTAAATGAAAAAAGACTGTGACCACTACTTGTTCAAGGGAAGAGAGCGCACACACATTGAATGAGGGGATGGGGTGGGATGGGGAGGGGGGGGGGGTACGGTAGACAACGGGAGGGGTACGGTAGGCATAAGGATAAGTGAGATCAAGCAAGCGGTGCGGCTACTCGTGCAGTGGTTGTGCTCATTGATTAGCCGTGCGAAGGGAATGAGGAGTATGAGGAAGATAAACGAAGCCTTTATCACGGCACTGCAACTAGACAACACGAACGAATGTGTGAGTCGACACGGGATAAGGGGGTTACATTAGGGACTCTTTAGGAGCGTCCTTAGCTGCTAAGGCTGCCCTTAGCCACTAAGGTCTTCATTAACCTCAAGACTCGGTCCCCTCGTAACCCCCTTGCCCTCCCTATTCTACAGCCATCACCCTCTGACTTGCCTTGTCTGCTTCCTCGATGCTTCCTTCTCATATTCAATGCATTCAACTACCCCTCCATGCTTCCTTCCCAGTGAACAATCGTGTCTATCAAGTGCACTCACACTCTCCTCATCACTTCTCTCCTTTTACACCCTATTACCTACCCCAGGCTACTCTTTCCTTAGGAATGGCAGAGGAAATCACAAGAAGAATGAACCGCTAGGAAGAAATATTATAACAAAGAGAAATGAATAGTACGCAGTCAGATAGGCAGATTTCCTCTCACTCTGTCACCGTATTCCCCCAATCACCCGTATCCCATCCAATGAAAAGCCAAGCATAATCCATCTTATTAGCAAGGTGCAAACAAAAGAAAACTATAAAACAGCCAACGATACACAGGATCAGTCGACTACATAGCAATGAAGAGAGTATATAATGGGATAGCACGGATATCGATCGATCTCACTTACAGTATCTTGATTATTGATTATGGTAGAGGTAACTTATCGAAACGGGAGAAAAGGGGTGAGGGCAGTGCATTCATTCAATCATCCTATAGAGGGGGCGATAACTCTGTTGTCAACCTACCGCAATACTGCGAGTCTAAGATCAACCACCTACCGTACCCCTCGCCTACAGTACCTATCATCCCCTCCTAATGGGTACGGTGTATACGGTGTGTTCCTCATCGACCAATAGTTGTTCCACTTCCTCCTTGTGTTCCTTCTTCTGTTCTTCTAATCTCGGCTTCTTCGCTCCCTCCTCTTCCCTTCTAATCATATGCACCATTCCTCCCTCCCTCTCATCCTTCACAGACCTCGACGACGTGGGTGAATAGGGTGCATTGAGTACTCCACTGATCACTCCCCTCACTCCCGACAGATCGCTAGTCTTCGTAGATGACGTCACGGTGGTGGGGGGTACGGTAGCGGGGAAGGGAGTGGTGTCGGAGTAGCGGGTGGTCGAGTGTTCGGTGTTCTTGTGAGTGGTAGTGGTGGAGGAGGGAGTGTAGGGGGTGTTCAGTACGTCGGTCTGTACATCCCTCACTCCGGTATGGTCAGTCTTCGTCGTTGTCGTCGTCAGTCGACTTCCCTCCGGTCCAATCTGCAGATTCCTGTACACGGACTGTCCATAACTCGTCATATCCCCGATGTCTGCCTCCTTCGTCTCGGATATCGTCGTCGTGGTGACGATGTCCCCCCGTGGAGTCGTGTGTCTCTCTACCGTAGTCTCCCTCGAGGGGGGACGGGGAGTGTGAGGTTGAGCCCTCTCCACTCTCACATGAAACTCCCTCCTCTCCTCCTCCGTGTCCTCGTGGACCCTTCTACCATGAGCGGGCGGGGGAGGGGCCGAGTGATCCTGCAGACACACAGACAGACTACTGGGAGAGACTGACAGACAGACGAGAGAGAGGGGGGAGACAGAGAGGTAAAGGGGATGGAGAGGGAGAGGAAAGGTGTGGTGCGCTCTCTTGCCTTGTGGTGCGCAGTGTCTGTGGTGGGTGGACCATACTAACATGCATTCAAGCAAAGCAAAAGAGGAGAGTACTGTAAGAGGGTACTGTAGGGGGATACTGTAAGGGGGTTCGTGGAAGGTAAGGGAGTGAGAGTAAGATGGGGGGGGGTTGAGAGGGGGAAGGGGACAACTAACCTTGACTGCAGATGCGGCGGCGATAGTCTGTGTAGCATTGTAGGCAACCTGCTTGGCTGCCTGCTCCAGTTGGTGCATGGTCCTGCACGGAAGGAATACCGTATACTCCAGGGGTGGACTACAGTAACCTTCTCGCGTCCCGATACAACGTAACTCCTTTGTTACACAGAAAACCTTCGCCTCTACTGTAATACTGTAGATCTTACTTAGGTTCTCATACTCTTACTGTATCGCAACATGTTCTTTGGCATAAACCATTTCGAGTTCTACCTTACTCTTTCATTCCACCCCTAACATAGCCCTCTTTCTTGCCGTATTCCTCTTCTACAGTATCCCTACCGTACCCCTCACCTCTCGGCCTGTCTATCACTGGTCGCTTCAGTCGTCGTCTCAGCCAATCTCTCAGCAGCAGTTCTCAATGCCATTTGCGAATCCGTCGCTCCCGGTCTCGACTCAACCTCCTGAATAACGACCTTTGATCTTTGATCACTCACTTGACAATTCATTTCCATTCGTACAACTTATCGTAACCCATCCTAGTCTACTCTTGCCTACAGTAACCCTAACCTTGGTTGCATCAATCATATTGGACGTCGCATCAGCCACCCTTCTCGCAGCATCCAATAGTTTCTGTCGATTCTCGGGTCTCTCATCGGCCTCTCTCTCGAATTCCTCCACGAGGATTTGCGAGTGACGAATGACCTGAAAGGGAGTACGGTAAGTACAGTATTCCGGGGAGACTAGTCTAGTCTGCAGTCTACAGTACCCCCTACAGTATACCTTCTCTCCATGCTTGACCAGTTCGTGACTGGGTCCTTGATGGGTGATGAGTTGGTTGGAAGATCGGAGAAGTCTCTCGTACTCATCTGTTCTGTCGTGTTGCGTGTCCTTCAAAAGGATACTGTAGCTCCTACCGTAATCCCCACTGGGCATCACTCTATCGTCCAGTAAGTAACTCTCTAAAATCCTGAAACATCTACAAAATAATGCCAATTACTCACCCTGGCCAACTTGGGATTGGTTCGAATGTGTCCAAGGAGACCATCGAGAGCATTGGTCACTTGTCTGCAAGACTTGCCCTTTGCCTCTTACTCCCCTCCCCTAACTCTCCTTCCCAATTCACTCGCTCTCTCCCTATAAATACCTCGCAGCAGCATGGATATCTCCCAAATTCCTCCTTGCTTGGTCGACGTTTGAATCGTATTGGCAAGCCGATTGAGCATCGACGAGAAGTTGATCGACAGAACGAGCGACCTGTTGAGAGGAGTACGGTAGGATGGAGAGGATTACGGTCGG
>LS817013.1:422373-442723 GCA_900490955.1 Micoletzkya japonica
CCGTAATCCGTCATGCCCTCCCCTTCTCCTCCATTACTCCCCTCATTGTGCCTCTTCTCCTCTTTCCCTTCTTCCATATCCGTTCACTCGTCTCCCATGTCTTGTCTGTAGTAGACTACTCCTCTCAGCTTCTCCCTGTCTCTTCTCTCCCCCTCCCCCTTCCATCTTCCCTCTTCCAACCATCTGCTCTTCCTTCTCCCTCTCGTCTTCTTCCTCCCGACCCTACTGTCCTCTTGTGACCTCTTCTTCCTAATCCTATTCCCTCCCTTCCGTTCTATTCCCTCTCCCTCGTAAGACTCTCTCTGTCTCCCTCTTCCCTTCGTCAACTACATCATCAGAATGAGCAATGTCCCTTCTCTCTCTCTTCCTTCCAGTACAAATCACATCTCCTCTTCCTCTCCCTTCCCTCTACTACTATTTCCCATTCTTCTTCTCTTCTTTCCCCTTCCTTTCCTCCCTTAAACTCCCCTATCCCTATCCTTCCCTAATTTCTACCTACTAGCATTTGACAATCCCACACAGTACCATCACAACCACTGGTACCCTCTTCTACAGTAATCTCCTCATTACACTACACATCAATAGTTCAAACATACCGTACCCCTCATTTCTAATATACGGTATCCCCTTCCGCTCTTCGTCTTCTTTTTCATCTCTGTCTCCACTTCACAGCTGTCCCCTCTCTCTCGAGTCGTCTTCCCTTTTTCTCTTCGCTCTCCTCTCTCATCCCTCCTAACCCCTCTTCCCTTCCCTCTTCTAAGACCGACAGAAGCATAGATTCAAGTCGTCTCCCTCCCTCTCTTCTGATCCCTCTCTTGACCACCTGTTCCCCCCTCTCTCTCTTCTTTTTCTCCTCCTCCTCCCCTTTACTTCTCTCCCTCTCCCCCCACACCCCATAAAGAGCGGAACAAATGAGCTCTGCCATCTTCCCTCCTTCTGTCTTTCTGCCTTCTGTTGTAATAACTACTACTCTACAGCATACAGAGATCAAAGATAAATCGATACACTACACTCTAGTTTGTTATAGGAGTCCTGCCAGGAACTCTTCAAGAGATCAAAGATCAAAGAGTAAACTAGACTCTAGTCTCCTCTCTCCTAGACAGTACCTCCTTAGCAGCGGAAGTGAGCTGCGTCTGGCAGGCTTCCTTGTCGATTGTGGGGGCGACTACTCGAGTACAGGCAACAAGTTGAGAAGTGGCGAAGGCTGTCTTCGTGGCTGACTGTAAGGGGTACGGTAGGAGTACTGTAGGTCGAGGGGTTAGGGTAGCGGAGGAGTACTGTAGACCCTCTTGACTATGCTACCTTATACCCTCAACTTGTCAACGGAGAGATTAATGATATATATTCTACATACTCGTATCCACCACGCTCTACCGTATCCTACCGTACCTGGATAACTCGATCGGTAACTTCTGGTTCCTGGCACGCAGCGGAGATGGTCTTCGCACTAGAAAGCAATCAATAACTTCTCCTCTTCCTCTCTTCAATTTCCCTTATCCATTCAAATTCCCGTCTCTCTTTCCTTCCTTTATTTATTCCGTCTCTCATTGTTATTCATAGACCCGTTATCCATCACCGTTCACCACGTCTATCCATTCCCCCTATAACACGATATATCATTCCTCTCCCCCTCCCCTTCCCCTTCCTATACTTCATCTATTAGACATGTCACATACCAGGGGCACTTCACACACAGACACAACGATCTATCACATATCTACCGTAAAATATACACCACTCTCATCTCCTAAAGAGGTGTAATAACTGCATCCTAGTCCTTTCCAGAGCTATGATTCAATAAAAAAGGGAATCCTGTGTTGCGTTTGTGGAAGTGAACCTCCTTCACTGATGGCTTGCCGTAAAAACCACAGAAGAGAAGAATTCTTTTCCTTTTGAAAACACTGATTCACCAATCAACCAAAAAGAGTGTCTCCAAGTTGACACGAATTGACGTGTTCCATGTCCAAAGTTCTAGCAGGATCTTCAACCACTTTAGTCATAACCAGAAGGGTAACTAGAGAAGCATCGAGAACTACCTTCAGGCATAACTCACTTACAACAGACCCCTATTTCATCTCAACAGAGAGAAGACACAACAAGTATACCATCATTCAGTACTCCACCTCTACAGTATCCCTACCGTACTCCTCACCCCCTCTATCCCGTCCCCTTCCATCCCCTCTTTCCTTTCTCCTCTTCCCTTTTTCCCTTCCGAGACCTCACAATCCAATTCGACGCGAGAGACACACATACACACACGACAACTCGCAGTCTCCAAATTGGCACTACTTCTCCCCCTCCCTCCGTCTCCTCTCCCTCCCCGTTACCTCCTAATTCTCTCTCCCTCGTAACTCCCTCCCTCTGGATAACTGTTCCCAACCTCCTTCCCTCTACACCGCAATCAATTCCGCTAGTGAATGTCCAATCTATTCTGGTTGTGAGATAGAGCGGAGCAGCGAGTAGTCTGTTACTGATGGCCACTCTCCCTCCCTCGTAGTTCCCTCGTAAGTCCCTCCTAGCACCCTTCCTCCCTCTCCCTTCTCTTCCTCTCGACATCTGGCCAATCGTAGATCTCTCCTCATCATCCCCTGCTTCTTCTTCATCTTCATATCGACAGATGTGATCTTCTTCTTCTCTCGACGAGAGAGTACAGTCGATGAAGAGAGAGCAGAGAAGCGAGAGAGATGACGAGAGAATTTACGAATGAGATAGGGTACAGAGAGGCCAGAGAAAGTGGAGAGAGTACACGAATCGAGGAGAGTACTGCATCCCACAAGATACGTGTTCGTTCCTTCTGCTAGTCTCCTCGCAATCTCTCCTTTACCTCTGTCCCTCGCAAGACCCTGTCTCTCCCCTTTCCCTCGTCTCTCTCCTCCCTCTTCCCTCCCAGTCCTCTCTCCCTTGCCATCCGATCCTTCTCTTCCTCCATTTCTGCCGTTGCTTCCTGTGGTCGGCACTGCACTCAAACCCCTACTGTGGACGGAGGAGGGGTAAAGGGGAAGAGAAGGGAGAGGGAAGAGAGAGACCCTCCGAGGGAACAGAGGGTCTCGGGACAAGCATGGTCCCTTCACCATCTGTCCCTCCCTTCCATGCCCCATTCCCTTCTCTTCCCTTTCCTCTTCTCCCCTCTACACACCACAAACAATAAACAGTCAAGTCTCCATTTATAAACCGAACAATTGTCCCCTTTGCCTTCCCTTCACTCGATGAATACACTACAGCAGGACCCTTCCTCCCCCCTCAATGCTTCCTTTTAACCCCCTCCGGCGGTCTGGGGGCGACACGAATTAGCAGTCTCGATTCAGAGAGAACCCAGAGGCAGTCTGCAGGAGAGATAGACTGTGAGGGGTATTAGCCAGCCATCCACGAGGATAACTGCTGTCTTTGTCACTACACGTCGACCCCTATACCGATCTCTATGAATAAAGTGCCTGAGGGTATCTCATTTTCCCTATCCCAAGATAAATCCCTCTCATAGTTGGAAAGGGTCGTCAATACTTTTCTCCAGTAATTTTCCCATACCTGGCTGAATAAGGGATGAACAGAATTTTTGAACGAGCTCTACGAGCTTCTTCAAAACCACCGTTCCTTACATGGGCAGGGTCTGCCGGTAACTTACTGCAGTTGGACTCCCATACATAGATATCGCACAATTTCGCTAACAATAAGATATTTTTAACAGTGAGCTAAGCAATACACGAACAAGTTTTGCAGTAAGTCACCCAACCACCGTACCTGCACCCGTGCCCACCTATGCACCGTTCCTTCAACACATGCTATCCCTATCCCATCCCGTATTCCCCCTCAGGCACAGCCGGACAGGACCCCCACTTTGGCACGGTGCCAAAACCACGCATTTCATGGGATATCAGTCTTCGTCATGAAACTTTTGACCGGAAACAAAGTGGAATCTATTCTTTGCGTCCAACCGCATCTTCTACAACTCATTCATAGGCATGATCTTTAACCACATTTGAAATAATCGCCCATTTTCATGGTGTGATCGAGTGGGGTCAGTCTATTGTGGCTGTCTGGCTGTGTGAGGCACTCTCCCTCCCCTCTCCTCTCCAATGCATATCCCTCGGTCATTCCCGTCCCTCTCAGTCATACACAAATACCTTCCACTTCTCTTGCATCTGCTCCAGTCACTCAATATCCCCTTCCCTCTATGAAGCTCCTTGCTTTACACTGTCCCTTTCCCTCTCTCCTCTTGTAGTAATGCTTCAAAGGACCGAGTGTCTACTACTAGGAGAGAGAACACTTCATCCCATTCACCTCCTAGTTTCCCTGCGAGGGACTCCCCTCTCGCTCCCCTCTAAACACGAGTATTCCCTCTCCAAATTGGGGTCCGCAGTCTCTCACCCCTATTCCCTCTTCCCCCTATGAATAACCTTCTCTCTCTTCTCATTCAATTCACCCCCAAATACACACAACACGACAGTCTTCTTCTTTTTCTTCTCAATTCGGCCTTGGATATGTCTAATAGTTCTGGTTGGCACTCGACCGCAACCCAAGAATACCAGACATATCAGAGTCCGATGAGGGATACATCGTTACGAGGGAATTGCGAGGGAAAGAGAGAGAAAGAGAAAGAGAACAGAAAGAGAAAGAGAACGAGAACGAGAAAGAGAGAAAGGACCTCGGAAGACTGCAGTTGACTGAGCCAAGATTGGGAAGAAGCGAGAAGTAGTAGTTGAATTCGTAGTGAGTATGGATGAGAGGGGGCTTGACCATCGTTGAGAGGAGAGGAGTGAGAGGGAACGGAGGAGGGAGGAGGGAGTAGAGGGAGAGAGCGACTCTCCCTTCTCACTCTATCAATCTTCCATTATCCCCATCCCTCCCTCTTCAAGCCAGTTCCTTCCTCTAAGGGATAGAGTCGACTTCGTCAATCTCCCAATGGCATTACATGCAACCCTTCATTCCCCTCTCCCTCTCTCCTATTCCCTCCCTCGTAAGCTTCTCCTTCTCCCTCTCACGCAACATCCCCTCTCCCCCCTCTCTCTTCCATCCAAGGGGGCCAAAAGGTCATATGCATGCCTCCTATGACACGTTCATTGGTGCGGAAGCCTCTTCTCCCTCTCTCTCTAGCCTCTCTCTCCCTCGTAACTCTCTCTCTATAACCCTCCCTCTCTCTCTACTCACAATAGACTCATTCTCTCTCTGGATGGATGAGTTGTGAAGGGGAAGAATAGAAGAGGCCAAAGAGGAGGCTATCAGCCAGAGAGAAGGGAGACCTTCTTAGCCATGCCATACTCTTTCATAACCTTCCTCTCCTTGTATTCGCTTCTTCCCCTCTCTCCTTCACTTCCCTCTCTTCTCTCCTCTCCATTCGATTCCCTTTTCTACTCCCAGAGTAGTCCCGAGACTCGTCTCTCTCACTCTCTTTCCCACGAACCACCAAACGGATTCGAGTCCTGAGGGGACTAGGAGAGAGAGAGACTCTCTCTCTCTAGAGGGAGAGAGACTAGGAGGGAAGAGGAGAAGGGAGTCTTCCTTACACATAGTCCCCTCTCGTCTAATAACACTTTGCTCCCTTCACTCTTCTTCCTCTCTTCCCTCCCTTATTCTCTCTCCCCCTACTCTTTAGCTCTCTCTCTATTCCTTCCCATTCCTTTTCTACTACTATCGTACTTCTTTACAGTTCTTCCGAGGCGCTAACAAAGAGAAAAGAGAAGACAAAAGATAAGAATAAGAATGAAGAGGCAAGAGATGGATAGACAACTATGGGGGAAGGGAGACTTACCTTGTAGAGTAGATGGAGAGATTGGAGGGAAGACTTTAGGGGAAATAGAGGGGATAGGGGAGATGGGGAGTTGAGGAGAAAAGAGAAGAGAAGAAGGGGAAGGGAAGGGAGGGACTGACTTCTCTCTACGAGGAATCGAAACGAGAGTGAGACACCCAGGCCTGCACCACCCAAGCCCCGCCCCCTCCATCTCCCCCTACTCTCTCTCACTCTCTCCGCCCCCTCTCCCCTTCCCTCCAAGACTGACCACGTCTATGACAGCTGTGGATCGGAGGGACAAGGAGAGGCTAAAGAGAAGAAATACATACGAGAGTCTGGGGAATAGAGGGTGCCTCTCCCTCTTCCGTCTTAAGAGAGACTCTCTCTCCCTCCTAAGACCCTCTCCAAAGAGGGAGAGAAAGGAGGTCCGAGATGTAGCATTTGCATGAGCTCTTCCATCAATCATACACCCTTCCCTTCCTCCGAGAATTGTAGTCCCCAGAGGGAAGGGAATGGAAGAGGGGAAGGGGAGATTCACGAAGAATCACATCGACCCCCCTTGAGGAGATGCTTCAGTCCCGTCTAGACTGAAACATAACCTGACCGGATTTGGACAGTCTTGTTCCCTCCGTTGAAAGGGGGACGAGAGCCCCGTCGTCCTCTCATTCTCTTCGTCTCTCTTGTCAATGTACGAATGAAGAATGAGTCGAGGGAATAGTAAAAGAGAAGGGAAAGGGGACAGTCCTCCCTCTAGAGACACATTAACTATTACACGACATACACACAGACAGACATACACATCCAGTATAGGACTGACAAACAGACACTCTGATACAACGTCCGACTAGACTACTGTATCCCCTTTACAATCGGCCCAGACATATCTCATCTCCCTATACCCTCTATTGCCTTTCTTCTCTGGAATGGCATAGGGACCATCTATTTTTGGTCACGATATATTCATCATTAGTTGAGATTTGCAGATTGTTCGAGAAGACAAAGGGAAGTAGCCCATTCCTCTATTCTTCCCCCGCCCCCTTACCGCTGTACAAGTTGCGCCGTACTCGATGCCACATCCTTCGCCCTCTGCATGAGACCGTCAGTGAAGGTCGTCTACAAGAGGATACGGTAGTTCGGATTACGGTAGTCCTCCCGAATCGCAAACTGGCCTGGATCGTCGTCTCCTCCTCAATCGTCGTGATGACATTGCGCGAGTAGTCGCCGACACGCGACGCGGCCGCGAGCACCGTCGTGCGGTTCTCCTGCACATCAAAGGGTTACGGTAGGGGATACGGTAGGGGTACTGTAGCCATTCTCACGTCGTGTTCGGGATTGACGGCGTTGAGGAAGTCGCCGAAGGACCGACACAGTTGTCTCGTCGCTCCCACGAGGTCTCCGCGCCTGAGGACATTCACTGTATCCCCCTCTTCCCTTCTTCATGCCATCCCTGTCCTCCCAATCAGAGTACTCCCATAGTCAGTATCGACAACTACTCACTTGGGTTCAGGCATGGTGGCAGCCAACTCCCTGACGTCCCTTCCGACTTCGGGTATATTGCTTCCAATGGTGGCTACGGCAGTTCCCACCCTGTCGTCGTACTCTTCCTTCACTGCAGTCCACTGCACCACTTGAGCAGTCGCCGCTCCCATTGCAGCCAGTCGCTCGTTCACTCGCTCCTTGCCCACTTCCACCCGGTCGTCCACCAGTCTGCGATACTCACTCATCTTTCATCTTTCATCTCTGTCTGTCTGTCTCCCCCTTGTGTCTGTCTGTGTGCACCTCTTCCATCACCCCCTCTACCTTCTCGAAGCGGGATCATCAGGGAACTTGGGCAGTTGAATCTCGGGTTCCTTGTCCATCTCCTCTTCCGCCTCTTCAACCGCGCGAATCGTCGCCTCGATCGTTCCTTCAATTTGCATACCGTACTCTACCGTATCCCTCCTCTCACCAACAGTACCCCTTCCCAACTACCGTACCCGTCATACCGTATCCCGCATCTCTTACCAATAAGTGCCCTCTGTGCTCGTTCCTTGGGGTCCTCGATTCGTCCCCTCTGGCTCTGGAATCAGAATCCATCTTCCTCTATCGCCTCTCCATCCCCATCCCTTTCATCCCCTCATTCTCCCTCCTTTCCTCTTACAAATCACTCTCCATTCTTTCCCTTCCCATCACCTTCCCTTATTCCCTCTCTTCCAATCTCCTTCTTCTATACTTTTCCCCTTCCATCCGTCACTCTTCCCTATCCCTTCACTTCTCCTCTTCTTCCCTTATCAACTCACTCCATCTTCCTCCCTTATCCTCCCCTTCTTCCCCCCAGGGAGAAGTCTCCAATCCTCGACAAATCACACTTGAGTCCTCTCTCAGTGACTGCACTGCGATACGAGTTTTCGAGGGGGTCATAGATGAGTATTCATAGATATCGAAGGGTTAGGGACCAACCCCTTCCCTCTAGAGGCATCATATACTCTTCACTGACAACCGTGACTAACAGTTAGTTTCCGACTGTTCTCAACAGTAGCCAGACTGCCATGGAGTTCTCCTGTATTCCCTCTGCCCCTCCACTCCCCTTCTTCTTCCTCTTCTCCTTCAATCACTCTCCTCACTTCTCTCCTTTTTCGTCCAATCGTCGATTGGAGCAAAGTGCGAAAATTGCTTCGTTTTCGTCGTATGCCTGTCTCCCTTCTACTCTCTCCCTCTCTTCCCTTCTCTCTCTTCTTCTCTCTTCTTTCTCCCCTTCTTCGTCTCCTTCCGAAGAGCTTTCATAAGCATTTCAAGGAGGGAATGGGAATGCAACGACGGACAACGGGGGATTCGCAGGGAGAGTGCACTGCATACACACAACTTTCCCCCTTCTTCCCTCAGGCAGTCTACTGGAGAAGAGAGGCCATCAGGCTGTAAGTACAAGAAGAAGCACACGAGCCGTTCTCGATCTTCTCCTCTCTGAGAACGGCCAATGCTTGGGTCATCTTTCCAATCGACGACGATGACGTCGTCCTCTACCATATTGAAATCTCTGACATCAAGACCCTCGCCGTAGTCCTCCAACCGACGAACCTCCTCTCCCCTATGTATACCACCGTGTGTATACCTCCCAGTCTTCCGTACCTCATCCATCCATCCCTTCCCTTCTCTTCTCTTCCCTCTCCCATTTCCCTCCGTCCTCTTCGCTTCTCTTCTCCTCCCCTGACAATCAGGCGTCAACGGACCACAAGAGGACAATCATCATCATGTCCCCTCCATCCCCTCCTTCTCTTCTCTTCCCTTTCTCCTTTTCCTCTTACAGCACCTGGCAACGGTGTCTTCATGGACAATTGGTTGAAGACGGGAGAAGAAAAGGGGGACAGAAGCGGAAGGGGGAGAGGAAGTGGACGGAGGGAATTGGGAGGGAGAGGGAGAGAATAGAGAGAGAATTGGGAGAGGGACCTCGGGAAGAGTACGAGGGAGGTAGTGGACCAAGATAGAAGCATGAGTACTCCGGAGATGGGGAGGACAGAGGAGAAGGGGATAAGGGAAGAGGGATCGAAAGGGGATGGAGAGTCTTGGATAGGGAGGAGAGGAAGGGAGTCCTTAAGTACTCAAGACAATCAAATCATGCGGTACTTCGAGTACCCTTTCACCCCTCCATACCCGCTCCTCTTCCCTCTTCCTTTCATTCCACTCCTCTTCTTCCCATTCTTTCGGCTCTAAGCCTGAGTGCTTCGAATGAATAGACATAAGCAATAATTGTGGACTACTCAGTCTTCTACTTCATTCACCTCCTCAGACTTCTCCAGGGAGAATATTGGAAGAGGAGAAGGGAAGAGAAGAGAGGAGACCAAGTCCTTCGAGGGGTCAACTCATGAGATAGACCCGAGTGCTACCGTATCCCACACTAAAATACATTCGGTGAATGCACGCTTAGTGTATGGGAACAATCCCGCAACGAATCCGATAAAGTAATTCGCACGGTTAACGAAACGTCCAAGGGCTCACGTCAACAAATGACGCTTATGGTCGTATGGGGCAAGGACAACTGATCGTCTTCGATCACGAGAGATCTTCGATGGGATGCGTCCAAGAGGAGGGAAAAGCCAAATGATTACACCCTTTAGACCAGGCGTGTATCATATGAATACTACCCGTTCGCGTTGTCCAGGAAGACTATTCCCCGAGGGATCTGTCTTACTCGTAAATTCGTGTGCAGCATACGTGGGCACCGACCCGAAGTATGGGTGGTAGGCCCAAATTTCTTCTAAAATTTCCTTTGTTAGGCCTATATTTCCCACAAAATTTCAATTGGCAGGCTTGATTTCGTACACTGGTAGGCCGATTTCTCAAAATGTTGCCAGGAAGTTGTCCACGTATGGTGTGCAGCAGTCTTCTGTCTACATCGCCCATGCTCTTCAGGGAATTGTTCACCTTTTACTGGCATCCATTCCCTTCCTTCGTTCCCTTCATCCATTAACAAGATTAGTCGCTTCCCATAGTTTTGTCTCCGCCAACAGAAGGCTTCGTTACAAAAGTCAATATTTGCATTTAAAAGGTTAACTGTTGTTATTAATCTGTGCGTGGCATAAATGCAATTGTTCGTCATTATAGGATGAACTGAGCGTTCGCCACATTATACTTCATGGCTAATTCATCAGCCGCATTGTCTTGTCAGTTCCATTTGCGCAGAAGGAAGGGGTGAAGAGTAAAGTAGACAGAAAAGGAACGAGAGTACGAAGGAAAGGTCCTTCCATTTCTCACGACTTGGCCAGCCTAATCGACCAAGCTTCTCCCGACTCCTACTCTCTCCCTCTCTCCCTCGTAACTCTCCCCCCCTTCTCCTCTACTTCCCTCACACAATTGTGCCCGTCTCCCTTCGTAAAGTGCAAGGGGAGTGAGAGAGGGGGATGTCGTGTGCATAAAGCGGGCCTTGTTCCCCTCTTTCCTCCCCCATCTCTCTCATCCCCTTCTCCCGTTCTGCTACACACCATCCCCCGGATGACAAGTCATGAATGTCGAATGGGACAATGCACTCGCCACACCACCCATCTGCACCACCCTACCCTCTACTTATCTATGAACCCAACTCACCCTGGTCAGACTGTGATTAGTAATCTGTCCCGAGACGGCACCGTACTGTGCTCCATTGATACCGTAACCCTGGGCGGCGGATCGAAGAACTCCCGGAACTGCGACGTGGCCATCCCTAGCGTGTTGGCCTGCTCCAATTTGACCGTGAGAGACCTGGAGAGGACGGACAACATAAATGGGAACAAGACATATTGTCTAGCCTGCCGACCCTAAAACGGTACTTACCTACCAATTCGACAGATTGAATAAGAGTGACTGCGAATAACGTATGGATGCATAATTCATGCAGATCAAATGCTCACAAGAGTAGCCCTGGCGGGGGCGACAATGTCCTCCAGCATAGTCGATCCCTCGTCTCCCTCGATTCCCAAATGATCTCTGATCTGCTTCTTCTTGATGATAATGTCGATGTAGCCTCCTGTAAGATAATTTCGCCCATCAATCATTCTATAAATTAAAAGAAAAGTCATCTAATGGAACAGTCATTCCGGAATGTCCTTTATATTAATTCCGCAACGCTGGAGGCAGCGGATGCGTAGAAGCATTTATTCATTTATCAAACGAGAAAAGTGCGGGAAACGTCTGAGCGTACCAATAAGCTGGGCAATCTTCTCTCCGTCGGCCGTCTGCACTGTGTAGAATCCATCGGCGTAGTCTCCGAAGTCCTGGAAAGCGACGAACAGTTTCGAGTTTACATAGTTGAGTTCGAATATCGAGACAATCTCTCGCCGATGGCTAGTAGAAGTAATCAAGACTAGCAATAGCTAAACGAACCAGAGTGAAACTCCTCGGGGTGGGAGCCCACTTCCTGACTTGTTCCAGAGGCCACTCCTTGAGTACTTCCTTCGTTTTCTCGTCCACTCTCATCACAGATTCCTTGTTCACTCCCAACAGTCGAGGAACCAACTTGTTCTTGCCCTTTAGCTTCTCTGCAAGGCAATTCAGCGCTTATAATATTTTAGTATAATGAAACCGTCAATAATATTGCACCAACAGCAGGCAAATTAGTGGAATATTGGGTGGCGGGTTACTGTAGCATCAACTTCGTAAGACTATCCAACAGTAACCATTGAATATACTAACCTTTAACCAGGAAGAAGGTAACTCCGTATGTGTTGAGCCCCCTGCACAACTGTACGTATCGACTCTTCGCCTCGAGTTCATTCAGTCCAGTCAGTTCACGATAGAGCTGCAACCATACCGTATACCGTATACCGAGAGGGTCTAATCGATCGATAATTCGCTTACCTGAACCACCTTCTTCTCGTTTTCCTTCGACTTGGCGTACTCCTTTGGAAGGACATCTCGGCCACTGCAAACCATAGGTACCGTAAACCGGTGATCAGGTAAATAAATACTGTAAGTTAAATTTAAATAAAGAATTGAATAATTACTTTAAGACGGAAAAGCGAAATCATCAAAAAACATACTCGAGGAAGAACTTGGGCTTGTTCTCGGGGAAGTCTCCATACTGAATCTGTGACTGGAGGGCTCCCAACTGACACGCGGTCTCCTTACTAACCGGGTGAAGGCCCTGAGGAGAAGAGGGTTACGGTAGGAAGGAAGACGAGGATTACGGTAGCCTTATTCGAGAAGAACATTCATCAACACCTATTCTAGAAACATATTCTGAAGTGTGGTCTCCTCCAGATAATAGTGATCTTAGCCAATCCATTGAGAATATACAACGTTTTTATACTCGTTTGTGTTATAGGCGCATAGGGATCATTGAGAGCTATGCTGAAAGATTATCTTCTATGAACTTAGAAAGACTTGATTCACGTAGACATATTACTGACTTCATTACAATGTACAAGATTCACTTCCACCTCATTGATGTTCCCATCTGCTCTATTTTCCCACTTAATAATAACCGTTCTTCAGCTAGAGGACATAGATTCAAATTATACGTTCCTAGAGTGCATTTTTTCCCTTTTTAAGCTATCTTTTCAATATCGTAATATTGCACGGTGGAATTCGCTCCCTGATCGCATCTTTGACCAATCGATTTTCTCTTTTCGACTATCAGTTCTTTCTCTTGTAAATAGTGCACCCCCTAATTGAGTTACCCGTTTAATTTTTTTCTCTCAGCCTACTGTTTTATGTCTTCATTATGCCTACATATTCCGTCTCGTTATTAATATGTTTCTGATAGCAGTGTGCATAAATGAATGAATGAACACTCATCTAGATGTAAAGGGGGGACTGACCCTGAGGACTCCATCTCGGCACTGTACATACAGCAGATTGAGTTGAACGGGGTCTCGCGAGTCGACATTTGTGTCAGAGAAGAAGTACTTCCTCCTGCAAAGTAATACGGTTTCTCGTTTCTGTATTACTGTAGTGCACAGTACTTTCTCATTTTTCGTCGCCGCAACACGTTGATAATTTACCCACATACTATTTTATCGTACTCCACTCTGTAACACCTGTCCAAGCCTCCAATAAACTCCCCCTAATACTTCACAAGCTACCGTATGCGCATCTCGACGAGTCACAGTAACCTGCTCACCTCAACAACAGTACTTCGTCCTCTCCAATTCCCTGTTCCCTCAAGGTCTTTCCGTGGTCGACCCAATTGAGCTCTTCGTCCGTTTGCAGCTTTTGCCTGCAATATTACCGTATTCTTATGGTGTCCATAAAAATGGAAGGGAATATCTCACATATGCAAATCATTTGAAAGTGAAGATGACAACGGAATAACTTTTCTCTCTCCTACTCTGTTAGATGTGCACCTCTATATAATATAGACTATATTCACTTTTTTTTTGTTTCATGCCTCGGCATGTCGATAAAATAACAACTAAATGTGAGATAGAAGTATGCCCTACCGTAGCTGTTCCATCTTCTTTTCCTTATTCCTCCCGAGAGTCCCCGACAGAGGGATCTTCTCTCCCTTCATCATCGACCCGTATCCATCTCCATTCTTCGTCTTTTCCACCCTCAAATCGGCCACAGACCGACCGTTCTCGTTGTTTCCCTCGCGAACCTGCACATCAAAACGGGATCAAGATGTAAAAAAAGGATTACGGTATGTAGCAAGTGTTGAAGTGGTAGAAATTGTTACTAACCTACTCATAGATTTTGGTTGTTTGCAATTGAAATTACTGTAGAAAGTATCGCAAACTGAAAAAGGACTCACGAGAGAGTACTCTTCGTAGTTGGAAATGCCGATCTTGGCACAGACTGAGAGCATGACCTGAATGAGATTATTATTATTATTATTATTATTATTATTATTATTATTATTATTATTATATTATTCGTATTAGCATAATGGAGTCCTTTTCCTACTTTTCTTGTTCACCCTGCACGACCATTATTATTGTTGTGCTAGCGATAAATAAATAAAAAAGTAACTAATTAGGAAAATTAGTAATAGAAGGGAACCTGTCCTACGGGGAGACTCTCATCGACGGGAATAGTCTTGATGGCATTGTCGAGCATACGGACACGAAGCATTCGCAGCTTACGACGGTACTCTACCGAATCCTGACGAGGGTAGGATAAGAAAAATAGAAAATATGAAAAAAATTAAAAAGTAAAATAAATAGAAAATAAAATATAAAATATAGGATAGAATAAAAAAGATGAAAATATGTAAATGGAATTTCGACAAAGAAGGAGTCCCTAAATTACAGTTGCGCCCCATGATTTGTACTATACTTTTGAGATAATAATAGCGACCCAAGCTCCTTTTTATGCAAGAGACCGCGCAGGCAGAGGAGAAGATAGAAAATGAAAAGAAAAATTGTAGTAAGGCTTGGAAACGAAGTTATTGTCCGAGTTTGTTAATTCTTTCATGCTTCCCACCTCTCTATCGGACTCATAATGGAGCTAAAACACTTGGATTTCAATCTCTATTGGACATGGTTTGATGACAGTGAACAAGGAAAGAGAGCAACTAGGCTATTCGTAAATGATGAGACAGCTTGACGAGTAATGCAATGGGGAGAGAAATCGAAAGAGCTTTTAGTAAAGACTCAAATGAAGACTAGCAAAGAATGCAAAGCATTCAGTAATATCGCAAAGCGCGGAAACTGAATAACCTCTATCCAGAAACGAGCATAGCTAATATATAAGAGAGGCGAGTCAGCAAAGCTTCCGATAAGGCTCTCGCGAATAACGGAAGTGTAGCCTATGACTGAAAGCAAACTATTGTTTGCCAGTTCGCAAGATATGATGAATGGAAGAGGAAGGAGGGCGGCAATTCAGAGAGAGATGGAAATGATACGGAGATTGACGAAATGGAAGAATACTATATTAGATAAGACAACTATGATAAAAAAGTATGCGACTGCAAATGCAAACAAAATAATTAAATTTGCAATACGAGGAGACTTCAAAGGAATTTTATTCCATACCGCATTATCCGCATTATTTATTTCATACCGCATCGCTCCAACAAATGAACAAAGGCAAAGTAGCATTCGAACCAACAGAGTAAAAGACGCGCAATGTGGATCGATCGTGCAAAGCTACAGTACCCCTGCCAAGCTCTGTCTGTCCTCAATACCCACCTTCCCTACAGTACCCTCCCCTTACCTGATTCCTCAACAGGTAGTGTTCGAGTGCCCGTCCATTCTCCATCCATACACACCGTGTCTCATCCTCTTCTACTCGGAATAGACCGTACTCGTTGGCTGCAAAAGAATACCGTATACCGTACTCCCGTAACCCTTTAAGGCAACTGTCTCAAGCTCTATCAAATAGATAATAAGAAAAATATATAAGCTACGAACTTCCAAAAGCACTTATTTCTCGTACAGTACTCTCCCCACCCCACCCTACAGTAACCCCTTATTCTACAGTAACCACATACGATTCGTGTCGTTCATTCCCATCTTCTCCCGGATGATCTTGCAAGCGTCATACACCAGCATCGTCGGTTCGAACTACAAAGTACGAGATCAAAGATCAAACTACAAACGGAAACGATCAAAGATCAACCTGCATCGTCTTCTTGACTCCCCTCTCCGATGAGAGGACATTGAGTGTGATGACGCCCATGCCGGGCTGCTGAAACGAAGGAATTAGAATATACTAATTTATAGTTTGTAGTTTGAACTGTGTCCAAGGGTTAGAGTAAGTATGACATGAATGGAGAGTGTATTGGGTGTCAATTGGTACGATTGCCTGAGGGGATAAAGGATACGCATTAGAAGGATAGTCTATGTGCTATGAAGGGGAGATTGGGCTATCGAAAGAAACGGAGAGGAGAGAGGGTTAGGTAGAGAGAGAAGGGGGATACGGCTGTTGAACTAGAGAGAGAGAGGGAAAGGAGGCAAGGGATGGAAGGACAGAAGGCGCCATGTATTAAAGAAGGTCGTTGTCGATGAATCATTCCCTTCCCTTCCCCATTCATCTCCCCCTCTCTTACTATCGCCTACTCAGAATGAAACGAGAATCGTCTATCGATAATATTCATAAACGTACACCTAATAATAGAAAACAGAGAGAGAAAATGATATCTTTGATACGGTAAGATAAGCCGAGATATAAAGAGGAGAGAAGCGAACTGCGGGGGAGGGGAAAGAAGGGAAGGGAAGAGAGAAGAGTGTTACATCTGAGGGATGAAGAACTAGAGGAAAGAGGAGGAATGGGAATGAAGAGAGGAATTGGGAATATGATAGACTGATCGAAGGGACTAATGACAAGAGAAGGTAATCGATTGGACGAGGGACCATAATTGGGATAGGCATACGGTATACGGATATGGTACACGATGATACGGTAGAGACGAGTATCGCAAACTGAAGAAAGAGAGAGATTGACTAATAATAGGGACGAGTAATAGAAGCACCCCTACGGGACTCTCTCGATGGCTGCCGCCTACGATGACTCGTACTCTCTACCCTCTTAACCCTCTCTCCCCCTCCTACTCATCCCTCTCCCTCCCCTATCCCTCTCTCTTCCACCTTACACTGCTCTTAGCCTGCGGATCAACCGACAAGACTCGTCTAAGAGAGAAGAAGAAGAAGGGGGAAGGGTCCGAGGGGGATACCACCCTCTTGTAGAGGGACTCTCTCCCTCTCCATTCTCTCTCAACATTCCCCTCTCATAATATAAACTGTATTCTTTGTTGATGCTAAGCACAGAGAGAGACGTCTAAAAGAAGAGTATAGAAGAAGGATGAGAGGGAAAGGAATGCGCGACATAACTAATTACACGGTACGAAGGACGACGGGAATATTAGTAGCGCTGTCCTAACCGCGTCTTTTCCTTAAAATATTTCACATTTTTTCTTAATAATTGAAAATGCCTTGCCGCTATTTATGAAATAAAATGATTAAAATGCGTGGTTCCAAACAACATTCGGATAAGCGTCGCATTTATACGAGGAAATAGATCATAGGGGCCAAAAAGAGCAGAGATTGAAGAGAAGAAGGAAGGGACGCTTGAGGGAATTTGAATGCTACTGAGAATGAGAATGAAGGGAAGAGGAGTGGACAAAAAGTGGACAGAGAGGAATGAAGGGAGGAAGAGAGGGAAAGAGGGGGAATAGAGAGAGGAATCGGGGGAATCAGATGGGGGATAAAGAGAGGAGTACAGGGGGTAGGATGAGCCATGTTCATGACCATCTCTATAACGAGAGCACAACAAAACAAAGCGAATCGTCCATTACTTAAAAGGCCCCTCTGAGCACGTTTTGACCACTTGGTTTCTTTCTTTCATCTGAAAGAGCAATGTCGAAAACCTACAATCCTATATTTCCATCTTTCTCCCGCTATTCTCCGCTGTCCAAATGAGTTGAGAAGTTGTACGCAAAGTTACATCGTTCTTCAGGGATAGCGCGAATACGAATGTCATTTCGTGAATACTGTAGCGCGCGAGCGGTCTGATTCGTAGGCATCGTTTATTCAAAGAATAGAGAGATATGTATTATTGAAAGGACGAAGTTGAATGAATGTTCAAAATATGCTCTTGAGGGATAGCAATGTGCTAAGAGGGGCCCTTTAATTCGAAGATGAAACATAATTGCAAGCGATAGAGAAGGATAGCGCGCATGCAGAGTAAGAGTGCAATATATATATATATATATATATATATATATATATATATATATATATATATATATATATATATATATATATATATATATATATATATATATATATATATATATATATATATATATATATATATATATATATATATATATATATATATGTATATATATATATATATATATATATATATATATATATATATATAAGGTAGATAATAAGGTTATCAAAAAGCGTTCCATCATATATTAGTGCTGGGCAGATGTGCGGAATGACAATAAATAGAAATGATGCGCGTTTGAGCTTCAAGATCCCTCATACCATGCATGGGCTCAGACACTGGGTCGTCAGTCCATAAATTTGCATTAAATTAGCTTAGCAGATTTGAATTCAGCATATAAAAAAATTTAGTAAAAAAGTGATTTCCTTCTTTAAAAATGTGTTCGGAAAAGCTGACCATGCATACTCTACACAGAAGTTGAATGAGGATTGATAACAATTGAAGACCGTGCAGAGGACAAAGCACTGCCCTTGAATGGTTGCACGTATTCAGCCATTGCCACGGGATAACAACAATATCAACAATACTCGCAAAGCACACATAAAAGATTAGCCTTTTGCCCCGTTATGCATCCAATCGTACTAGAGGAGATACACAAACATTGACAGGGACATAGAGAGAGAGGGAAGAGGGAGGGAAGGAGAGAGAAAGAGGAGAACGAGGGAAGTGAGACATTGTACTATATGCAAGAACTACCTGAACTGCACTTTTGGGTAAGAAAGCATCCGCTATGTAAAATACCCTGCGAAATGATCGGTGAAAAGGCATAGTTTTGTAGCTACTACAACTAAAAAAGCTGCGCATGGGAATATTTTGAAATGACAAAGCTTCAATAAGCGCAGAATTCATTGTTCATTGATAAGCTTTATGGTGAAAAATAACAAAAACTAGACACCCGCACAATTATTAGTCTTTCTATCACTGAAGAGTTACATGAAAGCTTTTCAGAGTACGTTTCGCAGCAGCGTGAAGTAAAAGCCGTGTAAAATTTAACGAAGCAAACGCATAAAAACGCAAATTAACGTTGAAACTGTACACTAATTTCCCTCAAGAAAACATAAGTTTCCCGGCGTTCTTTCCAAAATGCGGTTCAATCGCGGGCAATCACTGTTCGATCGTGAAACATATTTAAACCAAGTATAAAACGGTTTGAACCGCTACATGGTTCGATGTACACAGAAACAGAGCAAATAATAAGAAGACAAGAGAAGGGAAAAGAGAGAGAGAGAGGTTATGCAAATGAATTACAGAAGAAAGGAGAAGGGGAAAGGAGGGAATCTATCGATTGACTGGTATGAAAGGGGGGGGGTATCCTTAAAGGGAAAGAAAGAAGAAGGGGGAAGGGGGAATATGAGTCATTGCACCGCGATTCGCTTCTACTATCAGAAGAGGGGATGGAGGGGCCAGAGTGGGCAGAGTGCGGCTAGGGAAGGGTAGAGACGCAGAGAGAAAGGGAGAGGGGGGAGTGGACTAAAGGGTGAAGGGAGGGGAGAGGTCAGCGATCCTCTGTTCCCTTCTCCATCCCCACACATGTCCCTCCCTCTCACTTCTCTCCCTTCTGCTTCTTCTACCATTCCCTCTTCACTTCACTTCACATCTTCCCCCTCAATTGCTTCCTATCTAAGGAAGTAAGTGAAGGTGTCAGAGGTTAAATGACTACGTTCAGTATTATGTAATATTATGATTTAGCTAACCTTTGTTTGAGACAATAGTCAGGGTAGAATTCAGCAAAATTTCGTATTATTCTATCTGATTCTCGAGCGGTTTTTCACTACAGAGAATTTGCGGATAACTTGCCCCCCACTTAATTCCCCCCTCACCTACCACAACCCTACTGTATCGGAGAACAGTGTTAGAATGCTAATAACGCCAACAGATGAGCAACACTCTTTATATTGACAGTCTGACACCACATACAATAGAAATACCGTCCGAGAGGCTCCGTCCGCTGCCTCTCACACAGCCGCTTTCCAGCAGCTTCCAACCAACACAGTCTCTCCCTCTCTGAGATGGGAGAGAGTGATAAGATATTGTGAAAGAGTAAAAGGGTGTGGGTGGATATCCCACACACCTACGAGTTCCCATTCCCCTCTCTTTCCATATACAAAGTGCACCCGTCCAAACTGCTTCCAAGCATCATTTCGCATTGATATATCGTTCTTCAGATTAACGTCCCTCGGGGGTGAAGAGGAATGGAGGAAGGGAAAGAGGAATGAGGAGAGAGATGGAATCACGCAAAGAGTAGGGGAATCGGAGCCGGGCCCAGAATTCCCCCCCCCCCCGACTCTGGGGGAATTATGGGCACTCTGGTGTTTCCGCCACACTAGTTTCCCAGAAAATCGGTCATTCTTACTAGTTTCCCAGAGGATTTTCGGGCCTCGAAACTCCTCACTAGGATCCTAGCGTTTTATTCGCTAGTTTCCTAGTGAGGAGATCAGGAGGGAGGTGTCCCTGGTCAAATACTGGGATCCTAGTGAGGAGAAAAGTAGGATCCTAGTGAGA
>LS817013.1:452774-464793 GCA_900490955.1 Micoletzkya japonica
GACAGCAATGTACATGCAAAAGTAACGTAAATAAAAGCAAAATAAGCGCTATGAACGCGCACGAGTTCAAGGATGCCGGTGACAGTGGCGGCATCCTCTGAACTGCGGGATGGCGGAACGATCATAAGAGACGGTTGCTGCCACCCGGGATCACACTCGGGGGGAATTATGGGCACACGCGACGCGTCTCCCTTCTCGGAGGGGGAATTATGTCACTCCGGCTCTCGCGGAGGGAATTATGGGCATAGCTCACCATTCCCCCAGAGTCGGGGGGAATTCTGGGCCCGGGCCGGGGAATCGGGTACGGGGAGGTGTGCAAGAACCATGTGCACACCTTACTATAAGGCAAGACAAGACAAGTGATAGACCCATCACTATCACTCTCTCTGTTGACCTTTCAATTAGCTCTCTCGCGCTCACTTTCCCTTTCCAAACATAATGCTCATTACCACCGTCATGCACCACTAACGGGATACTGTAGCTATAGTAATCCTACCATAGCTGGACTATCGCAAACTGGACTTACCCTCGGAATCCCAAGTAGATCGTAACAGGAGACTCGTGATGAGAGAAGCATGTCATTGACCATTGTAGAACAAGGAGAAGAAGATGTCCAAGGGAGGGGATGAGTGGAGAGGAAGAAGGGAATGGAGAGGGGAGAGGAGAAGGAAGGGAAGGAGTACTCGGATATGCATGCATCCACCACTCTCTACAAGGACAGGCAATACACGACGAATGGAAGGGAACAATTAGGGGACAACAGGGAATGGCTAGACTACTTCATAGAGGAGGACTATAAGCGATGTAAGACATCAAGGGATCATGATAGGACACGGGAAGTTCTTCCCCACAAAATGACATACAATGATTTAAAGGACTCTCAACTAAACAGACTCTATTATCAGATATCCCTAGAAACATAACCATGATACTCTCTATTGAGGACAAACAATAACTTTCATGTGGAAAGATGACCACATGGACACACACAAGGGGCTCTCTGATGTACACATCCCTTTATTCTACTTGTTTCAGTTTGCGATAGAACACGAATCAAGAACATTTACAAACCAGACGATCGATCCATCTACATGAGAAGTTGAATACAGTAAGCAGTAGTCGTGTTACAGAGAATGAAAAGAACACACAATACATTCCTATGGGGACGAGAGAGAAACGCAGATTAGAGCATGTTATTCTGGTCTTTTCACGGTTATGGTCCACAATCACCTAACAATGAACCTATTGTCTATCATTGAGTGAATCGTGTAGCATAACGATCAAACGACCCCAATGACATGCTCTACTGCAGATATCACTATTGCTACTCGCACTACAATTTTTAATTTTGTTCGTTTTCGTAAACTTGCTCTAGCAAGTAAGTTTCACCTTAATTTGAGCGAATAAATTAAGAGAGTATTGAATAAATAGCGAGAGAGGGAAAGACGAAAGAGAGAGTTAGGCAGCAGAAGGGATAATCACATAAACAGCAAGATATGAGGGGGAGTACTCGGAAATGGGGTAAAGCGAACTGACGTCATCGAGGATTACGGTAGGATGAGGGGTACGGTAGATATGAAGAGAGGAAGATAAGTAGAGAAGAGGAGGGAGGGGACTACTTACTACATGAGTGGGGTTAATGGTAAGTAAGAAGGGGAAAGAAAGGGACACCCGTGATACGCAGAAATATTACATGATACAACGAAGGGGGAAGAATGAAGTGTTCAACTAGGGGGGATCGGGGAAGGGGCATAGAAGACTATACTACAGACAATCTAGGAAAGCGATAGTGCACTCCACTTCACCTGCTAATCGCAGGAATCACATTTGTACCAAAGTTGAAAATTGCGCGTTGCGTGTCATGGCTTCTTGCTTGCGGCTATTTTACACTTACAAGTTAAAAGATCTGAATTACAAGGGGAATCTATTGCTGCGTAGTAGGGAATAGGCTAGAGCTGTCTAAGCCTTCCATAATCATCTTGGCAGTTTTTGATGCTACGAAATGATAAAGTAAAAGATATATTTACGAAGAGGCGCGGTCTCGACAGCTCAAGCCATTAGAAGACTACCGTAATCGCTGGTTGGTTGTGTTGGGGGAGGTAATACCGTAATCATGAGAATGAAGTGTTGGACAGTCGAATGGCTTCTCCGCGCGAGAGTCGAGTGGATCGTGTGGAGGGAGAAGAAGAAGATTTGGAAGAGGAGGTGGAGGAGGCGAGACGACGCTTCTTGTCACGGGCTAGCCACAACTGCGTACGAAACTTGTCCAGTTCACTCTGCAAGCATGCATATCATCATATGATACTGTCAATAGCCTCCTTTCACCGGGGAATAAATACAGTAATTGATTAATTGATTGTAATTTACGGGGTAATTTACGGTAGGACCCCTCCCGCCCGCAGGCCACCGTTTACTATGCAACTACCCGTACCGCAGTGCAAAATAACCCCCACCGCTCACTAAATTCTCGATTTACATGGCTACCCTATCGCAAAAATAATTTCAAGTATTAGTATTTATTCCCTGCCTTTCACCTCTCTTTACTCTATCCAACTGCTTATTGCTAGACTATTTATCTAACTATCTACCGCTATACGAACCACTTCCTCTAGCCAATCAATAACCCTCACCAATACAGTATCGATCTCCTCCGACACGGCAGACTCCGTCCGATGCAATTGAATGTTGTGTACGGTGTCGTGTCCGATTCCCTCGAAAGACGGCAACATGTTGAGGGGACTTCTCTTCTCTTTCGTATACTCAATGACGGGATGCAGCCATTCGATGGCTGAGACAGTCTCGGGGTCCGTGTGGGATATGCCTGCAAGTCGTTACTAATCACATCCATCGATAATCTCACTCCATATTTAATAAGAATAAAAGCTAGAGAAAGCCCACAAATGGACGTTACTGGTGCGTACCGGTGACTTGTTCGATGAGCGACGCGGGCTCGAATATACAGAAGAGAGAGGCGGCTGCGAGGACCCGATTGGTGAATTGACGGCAGTCGGGGAGGAGAATCGAGATGTCCATTATCTCAACATCTTATCGTTAGCACCGTCTTTATAATAACCACACATCCCTTTAAAAGTCCTATCATGCGTAGGCAGGCACTATTACGGGCATTAGGTTTAATAAAAATAAATATGATAAGGTCTGCCAAGCCATTACGCTGCCAATGAGTACACACTTGCATGCTCTCCCTTCCAAGAGCATAGAATGACTCACAAAGGCGAGGACCATGAAGTCGTCCCTCGTACACCTTGATACGGTAGCCGGTTCGTCCGTCTCCTCTTCCCCCTCCGTCCAATGCTCATCAGGGGACGTCCATCGACTCTTCTTCCCGTTCTCAACACAATCCACACTATTTATTTGACATCACTCAACCAAGATCACCCTATACTCCTCATTAATCTTTCACGTATGAATCATCTTATGAAGATACTCACGGGACTCTTGGAGAGTAATTCGAGGAAGAGGTGAACCCAGTGGAGGGGAGTGACGACGTTCAACTCCCACTCCAACACCTTCAGCAGCTGCATCTCCAATCGACGGACCTGCGATGGGACACAATGGCCTATTGCAAGTCTCATTATTTCAACCTCTAAAATGAACATGTCGGCCAAAGGTTACAAATCAGAAAAGACGATCAAGCATACCTGCGCACACGTGCACGCTTCAGCCGTGAAGCTAACGAGTTCCTCCAACTTGGGCGGGTAGATCTCCTGAAGTCATTTATCCTTACAAATAAAGATAAACACAAAGATAGTTATTAAAGAATAATTGTGATACTTGACCAATAGTACAAGGCTATAAGTGAAATACGCACCTCATATTTCGCAGCCACAAAGAGAGCTGTAGTCCCCAAGAGTTGGAAGGAAGAAATGGGCAAGAGAATGCCCATCTTGGGACCCTTCGAGAGAAACCTACAACAGACAGCATTTCTTGTTTACACTACGATTAAATCTATCAAAATTGCTTCACGCATTTTCAGTTAACGTCGATATTTCCAACCTGTCAATGTAATCAACAGTCAGATGGTACGTCTCTCGATGCAACCTCAGTGTAGAACACACCTGCAATCGCCAATTCATTCCCACCCCTCTCCATTTCATTCAAATCCCCATAGGTCGGCACGGTTGCAGGTACCGTGGTTGGGTAGCTTACTGCAGAATTTCGGCAGGTATTGGGTACACTACTGCAGAAGAAAATCAGGACTATTTTTGTCGGTAGTTATGTATGGGTGGGCCACTGCAGTACTCTACCAGCAAACCCTGTCCATCTATGCAAATCCCCTTCTTCACACAGATCAAACACTGCTTAGCACCTCCTCCATGCCCATAATCCCCATTCCCTTCTCATCCTCTTATCCGGTCGTACCAGTCCTCCTCTCCGCTCTGTTACCCCCTTCATAACGGTCCATCAACCCCCCCCCCCCTTCCTTCATTCAAAGTGGGAGAACACAGCCGATTCATCACTCCCTCCCCTCCTACACGTGTCCCTTCCCTTTCCCTCTTCCGTCATCTTCTTTTCCCTCTCTGCCCTTTCCCACCCTTTCTTATTCCTTCTCTTCCCCCTTCCCTCCCAACTTCAAACACGACATTTGAATACGTCAAGACAATCACTCTTCTCCCTCCAGACAGTCCTCTTCCCTCTCCCCCCCCCCCTCCCTTCTCAATTCATTCCCTCGGGTCATATTCCTGTCAAGTCTCGGCGCTTCAATTTCCTCCCGACATAGCAGTTTTTATCAGGCGCCAGATAACAACTTTCGTACTTTTGACCACTACGACTTCCTCCGTGAAGAGAAAGTGTTACTCATTCACTACGTTTACAGCCACCATCGATAGTGACCAAAACACCACAATATTCTCGCATATTCTGGCATAAATTGCCTTCAGTTTATGTATGATGCCTTGCGCACAGTTAAAGCTATTGCAGGAATTATCCGTAACCGTGAATAGATCTCACCTCCTGAATCCAGTCGATGAGGGTGGCCCTGGTGAGGGAAGTGATTGGTCGGTCGATGTGATGGGGACGGAGGAAGTTGGGGTCGTGGATGGAGTGCAGGTCGTCCTTGTGACACAGTAGCGACCACACCTGTTATTACATACACTTTCTATTTTAGTATTGAACAACCAGAAAGAAAGCTTATACGAATGATGGAACTCAGCTTTCTTTCTTCGAAGAGCATATACTGAATTATGAAACGAGTTGCATAACTCTAGCTATACGACTAGCGCAAGACGAACACAACGAAGATTCCCCTCATAGATAAACTTCGTTCAAAAGAGGAGAACGCCAGTTGTCATGTATGGCTAGCTCGCCATTCGAATGTATCCATTCATCACTCACTTCACTCCCCCTCCCCTCACACCTCTTCTCCACCCCCTCCCTTTAACCCCCCTTGGTTCCCGTTCATTCCATCAACTGATACTCATCTCAACCTTCTCCTCTCCCCTCTCCTTTCATTCAAATGGAACATTCCCTTCCCCTACCCGATCAACCCTCAGATAGCCTATCACACACTCCAATCAGCATGTAGGCCGTTAACACGAGAAGGATAAATACGGCACAAATGCACTTTCCACCTTTGCTGCCGTAACATTGCATACAGTCGTATAACCACAACAAACCAGCACCATAGCTCAAAATCACGTTTTTGGAATGAATTTGCAATCATAACAAGTTTGAATATAGTGTTATCCAAGCAAGTGAAAGCCCCTCTTCACCTCATTCGCCTCTCCCACTCCCCTACACCTTCGTGTCAACTGCTCCGGTTCCTTCAACGGTTTCATCTCCCACATATTCATCAAGTCCTGCGATAACTTCCGAAACCGAACCATCCCTGAATCAACAACGTCATAGACGATCTGGAGAGATCAAAGATGATTAATCTTAGATTAAAGACAACCGTACTCTCAAAGGGATCAGTCGGTCCGTTGGCTGCCATGTCGATATTCTCCTCTTCTTCCTCGAATATATCCTCAAACTATACTCTAGTCTCACCCTACCCCTCCCCTTCTTACCTCTTCATCCTCCTGGTCATCCGATGTCTCAATTGTCGTCTTCTCCACTATCATCTCCTCCTCTTCGTCCTCATACGAATTCTGAATCCAATCCTCACCTAGTTCAGCCCAACGTCACTGGTCATACCGATCAACTGATACTCCTACCAAATGCATCGACTATAACAAGATATCCAAACAGACTACTCCTATAACCTTCCCTAGCAAGCCTCCCCCAACCTGAGTTGTGTCCTCTTCGCATTCCACATCCTTGTCAATACTGGCCTCCTCACAACCCAATAGTTTCATTCGCTTCGCCGTTTGCGCAACGGGAGAGGGCTGAAAGGAGAGGGATACCGTACTCCACCATTTACAGCTGACTACGGTACTCATACGTCGACAGGTCAAAGGGTATTTTACAGAAATCGTCAACCAAAACATAGAGATCGAGAAATCTAGTCAGACTTTTCTGACTGCAACAACTTAGCAAACAGTTGGAAACTTCCATAACAATACTCTTCCAATCATATCTGAGTACAGCTTATGCATAAGCCATATTTATCAGTAATTCAAGCAAACTACAGCGCTTCGCCCCATTTACAACAAACTATGGTAACCCTTATCAATACGGCCGTAAAATACCTTATGCATTACACCATTCCAGATGAATACTTTCTATTCGACCATAAAGCCCCCATTCATAACACTAGTCACAGCTGGCTATAGTATTCCTCCCTTTACAACGGCATACAGTAACCCCATTCAAACCCTTCTTCTTCACTACAGTATCCCTACCGTAGCCCTACCCACTTACAATTCTCTTCATTACTCGCAGCATGTCCTATCCTGTCCTGTCCTCTCCCCTAGACTGAGTCTTCTCTCTATCTCTTCTTTTGGCGCAGTGTCCAGCTTATCTCTCCCCTCCCCCATGTCAATCATCGTCTCTCCCCACTAGTTTCCAGTGTTCTCTCCTCTTCGTATAGTTACTCCCTCAGTCCCCCTCCCCCTCCTCTTCCTTCTCATTTACAGTCCAAGCAGGTGCGATTTGATCACGCAAAGGCATGCAACTCGATGCGAGGGAAGTAGATAGGAGGGAATGAGAGAAGGGGAGATACGAGGGAGGACAGGGAGGGAGAGTGACCTCAGGTCTGCCTCTCCAGCCTCTTACGCAATAAACCATGGCGTCCGCGATGTTTCATGTGTCCCCTCCCTTTCCTCCCGTCAGTCAACCATTATCATTAATTAACTCCCCTCTCATCATTTGTCACACTCTTCTTCCGTACTCACGATCGGGCAATTAGATATCTCCACAATAAATCGCCTAGAAGCGGTCAATGCTCTATTATACATGGTTAGCCTAGCTCATTCGGCAGTGCTACTTGATTATCAAAAGAGAGCACAAATCCTTCCCTTGTGCTTCCATGTGATAAGAAAAACATGAATCCGATTCAAATGGCCATAAGCGGGCAGTGAAGCGAAGCGACAAAGACTGTCGTAAAGGGCAGCGCAAACAGGAGACAGACACGAGTCAAACGCTACCGTCTGCCTCCCATCAAATGCCGAGAGTAGTGATAGGCAGGGTTACGGTAGGGGAAGACCGAGAAGATTCGATGGACAAAGAAGATAAACTGACTGAGAGACAGTTGGTAGTCGAGGTCAGGTTAGCTAATAGGGAGGGGAGAGAGACAGTGATACGGCACTTTCCCGCGCACTACCCCAGGCTACGATAAACGAAGGGGGGAGGGGGGGGGGGGGTGACCTCGTGAGGGCACAGAGACAGACCAAGCCAGCTGTTGAGAAGAAGACTCAGTCTAAGGCTTCCTAAGGTCATTCCTTAGATCGGATGAGAAATGAGGAAGAGGCAAGAGGATACAGACGGGAAACACCTCTACAGTATACACAAGGTGCCGAGTCGTAAAGAGGAACAGATTGTTGGGTTGAGATAAGAATACAGGACAAGGACTCGGATACGGAATTAGATTAAGGAGGGGAATGCATAAATGACATACCAATCGCTTCTTCGATGCGTACTCTTCCGACTCCGATTGGAGTACTGAGTGAGAACTGAAAGGTAGCTTTGAGGGGGGTGATGGGTGAGACATAAGCGGGAAGGGACAACCAACGTGTGTGCCAGACTCTGTCGTCCCCTCCCCTGGCGTTGCTGCTTGGCGTGCACGGAGCTGTTCCAGGGAAGGATGGAAGAGGACTGTCGTCGATGGCTCATCAAACAGACCAGGAAAGAGACCAGCTCCTCCCTTGCAGTCAGTTGAACCAACGTCACCCGGGTACTACTGCAACGCACGGACTTCCCCGACAATCACGAAAATACACGAAATACAGCAAAACCATAAAACAGAGATCCACTTTCCATCTGCGGAAGCACCGGTTAGCGCGCTCATTTGAAATGCGCGAATTCGCTCCTGTTGACTATCTCCTGGCACGATTGGCCTGGATACGGTACCCTTTCAAATCTGTTCATTCCGCTAAACACAGTAGCGACTGACCAGTGTGACCGTTTATTTAGTTCATTCAAACGTTTTCAGCGTTTAATTTTCTTAGTTTCGCTATTCTTTCAATTTAGGTTAGTTAGTTTGTTGACCTATAGGTTGAGATTTTGTCCCTTATAGGTGTCGTGTAAATATCGGGCGTTTTCGCTCGCGAAAAACCTGAACACTAGTGGTTGATCAAGAAGTGTCCTTTACAAAGTAGTTAGCTCAAGCGAGGGTGCGTCTCGAGAGTGAGAGATGGAAGGAGAGTGCGGAGTGTGATACACATGTGTTCTCCCTGCGAGACGCCCTAGCCCTCTTCTTATCTGTTGTCTCTCTCTCCTTCCTCCTGTCATACACGTCCCTCATTTCTACTCTTTTAAGGGAAGAAGATGTTATCGGACGACGACGACGGTCGTTTGTTCATCGATGACCCCGACTCTCCGCTCCCCACTCCCACCAAGGGTCAGACTCCCATGTCATTGTCATTGTTACCCTAGTGACACTGTCATTCGTAGTCTAGTCTGTCAGTTGTAGTCCCCAACTCGTAGTTGTAGGTTCACCCCAGAAGCCAGCACCAACCATCACGAAGGACGCTCTTCTCATTGGAGGTTTCCACTTAGTCTCGGAATAACTAGCGGTGCTTTTAATGAGGGAAGAGTGCAGTAGACAAGGGAAGGGGAAGATGATAGGGGAGGGAGAAGTAAGAGGGAGGTGTGATGGTCGATGCGTGTCTCGTGTTATGCTTGTCCCAGTCTGAGTCGCGTAGTCAAACAACGAAGAGTACAAGAATCAACGAGTTGATGCAGTCTCTTTCTCTCCTTCTGTCTTGTTCCGCTATGCATAGCTATGTGGGGAACGTCATGTGCAATGAAGGGAAGAGAGAGAGAAACAAGTGATTCCTCACCTTAGTACCTACCTCTCCCCTCGTAACTCCCTCCTCTCCCCTCGTACCCTCATTAGTAGATCCTTATCAGCCTCATAGAAGGAGATTCGCGCAGTCGTTAGAGCGGAGGCTGATAACGAGAGAAAGATGCGATTAGTGCGTGTGATACCCCACACCTTCACCCCCTCCCCCTACTCCCTACTGCCTTTTACCTGCTAAACCCGCTACCTCCTAGCTCCCTCCCCCTCCCCTCTCCATGCTAACCCCTCCCCTTTACCTCATAACTACCTCCCTCCTCTTTCACCCCTTCCCCCTCATCTAACGGTTGCATAGTGTCAGCAAGACGAGTTGATATGTCGTGGAGTCGATCGATAGGGAAAGGGTCAGAGAGGAAGATGGACAAGTAGAGGGAAAGAAGGGAGATAAGAAGAAGCAGAGAGGGAGGGGAGGGAGTTATTCATACTACTTGGGGAGAAGCACAGGGGATCTGTGGAGTAGAGACGTGTGAAGGGGGATTCAGTTGGGAAAAGGAAGATCAGTAGACGAGAGCTTGTTAAAGGGGAACAAGTAGTTGACTTTGGAGGAAACACGCGTAGTGGGTTACACTAGTCCCGACTGTCTGTGTCTATGAAGATACTGCAATGATTGTATGCCGTGGTAGATCTACCAATGATGCGTCCCGTGTGCTAGACTACACAGCGACATTGGTCCTGAGTGGGGAATAATGAGTAGATTACGATGGCCTTTGAGATCTCTCCATGTACAAGATCAGACAATCACAGTGATTCCTTGCAGGTAACGCCAATGAAACGAAATTGAGTATGGGGTCGGGTGGAGTCGACGATGGTGAGTAATTAGTTTAGCATAGGAGTTAGCTAACTGCAGAGCTCCTTTTATACGTGGAGATCGACACATTTGGACTAGATATTTTCCTGGATCAATCTAATGGTGACTTGAAAAACCTCTGCGGTAAGCTCATACGTGGGCATGGTCCGGAAGTATGGGTGGTAGGCCCATATTTCTTTGGAATTTTACTTTGGTAGGCCTATATTTCCTACAAAATTTCAATTGGTAGGCTTGATTTCGTACACTGGTAGGCCCGTTTCTCAAAATATTGCGGGGAAGGCCGCCCATGCATGAGTAAGCTACCCAACCACGGTACTTGAAAATGTTCCCAGCTATGGTTGATAGCTTGTGTAATCACGGTTGGTGGTAGACGGGAACTCATGGCACAAGCTTTTCAAATATTGGCTAGCTCAAGGAAGCCGTTAATTGTAGCCAAAACGCTCAGATTGTCTATGTGAGAAGGTCCCCGTAGAAGGTTGCCGCCCATAGTCCACGCATGATCTTGGAATGTCATGTTTATTAGAGCTCTCGGACCTTTAATTTTAATGGCATTTGGCATTTGCTGAGGTTTCAAAGTAATGCTGGAAATGGCTCATGAAAATGTTAGGGTTTCGTCAGCTCTAGTGATTACGGTGAATCATGCATTGTTGATAGTGAGCAAGGGAGGATGAATGGTTGTGGGTTGTGATTACAATATAGGGAAGAGGGAGTGGCCTTTATTGATATTTGACTTTCTCATATCAAATTGAACTGGGAAAATGAGGAGAAGATTGAAAGGGGAGGGGAAGTAATGAGAGATTGATGTGCAGGTGCAATGGAAGATGGTGAAATCGCGGACGATGAGGCTCCTGCGAGGAATGCTTCGTGAGTAGCTTTGACTGGTTTATGGGTGGACAGAGAATTGAAATGAACCAAGTAGGACTAATTTTACTTTGAAAACGGTATTTTCACTTTTGTTTGAGAGCTCTCCGTTCAGGGGATAGATACTCATACTTGAAATTATTTTCGCGATAGGAGTCATTTTCCAGATGCGGTAGGGTAGTCATGTAAATCGAGAATTTAATACAGCGGTGGGGGTAATTTCGCACAGCGGTACGGGTAATTTCATAGTAAACAGAGGCCTGCGGGCGGGAGGGGTCCTACCCCGTAAATTACAATCAAATACTGTATTTTTCCCCTGTCTCCGTTAGTAATGTGAACTTTGATACTTGCCTTCTCCGTGAGAGAGTGGGGTGATTGAAAGTGCGAGAAGGATAGATGATAGTTTATGCATATCACAACAAGAATAATGAAAAAAATGGAGATGAAAATATATGACACATTGGAAACAGGGAAGAATGGAAAAGCGAATATGGCCTCTTAAGAATGACTACGGTGCGAATTGAAAGCTCTTGCGCTTCTTAGGAAAAAGCTGTTTGATCGATAGTTTTGGGAAACAGAAGCATACGAAAGAATGAATCCAGGCCCTCTACAGCGGGAATTCTTGATATTAAAATGATGATGAATCGAATCGGAGATTCGTCTATTTCCGTATATAAACTGGGAAAGTACTTTTTGATCAATGACAGATCGTCTTTGTTCCAGGGACTCAAGTCTTAGTGCCCTGTTTCTCTCTTCACTAGAAGGCATGTTTTCTCGAGTCTTGCCGAAGCATCTCATGAAAATACGCCTTGTGAAGTAATTCTGAACACGTTCTAGCTTAACCTTATCACCCGATAGGTATGGTGAATATACTGTAGTGCCGTTTTCTAGAATGGAACGTACGTAAATTTTATAGGCATTTACCAGAACACAGG
>LS817013.1:465436-490164 GCA_900490955.1 Micoletzkya japonica
TCTTCACTAGAAGGCATGTTTTCTCGAGTCTTGCCGAAGCATCTCATGAAAATACGCCTTGTGAAGTAATTCTGAACACGTTCTAGCTTAACCTTATCACCCGATAGGTATGGTGAATATACTGTAGTGCCGTTTTCTAGAATGGAACGTACGTAAATTTTATAGGCATTTACCAGAACACAGGAGTTTCTCGTTCGCAAAGCTCGAAGGATCATGTTTCCAGCGAGCAATGCTTTCGTCGTTATTATTTGTACATGTTGGGAGAATTTCAGTTCGGAGTCGATAGTAAAGCCAAGATCACGCATTTCAGAGCAGGCTGAGATTGGCGCACCGCTTATGAAATAGCGCCGTTTGGTATTCTTTCTTCCTAAGTGCAGCACAGCGCAGATGGTTGTGAAACAACACGAAATAGTGTAATCCCTGGGTTGCACGCATTTAATCCTTTTTTGTGAGCGTTCACTCTATTGGCATGCAAAACTATCGTGAACGATCGGCTTAGTTTAGACGGTAAGGGCACGGAGTCGTGTGTCCAAATACGCTTCACCCTTCATCTTGAGGCATGACATTAGGACGGTGGGCGCGGGGATGGTTCTTCTAGACTGTTCTTCTTCTCCGTTTCCTTTTTTTGAGTTATTCTTTCTTTTCGTTCCCTTCTACCGATATTACTCTCTTCCACTCTCGTAGTTCGCCAGTGGGTGCATTTTTTATGCCTTTGTTCCATTGAAAAGCTCGTCATAGTGGTGTGCTTTTCATAAGGAACGTGTTTCGTTAACTGCTGCCCAACATTGTCTTGCGAGTAAGGGAACCCCCTAAAAAGAGATATTTCAAATGTAGAGTTGATTAGTAAAGTGCAGGGAATACTCATGAATCGGATGGGCTATTGAAGGTGTCCGGGCCATTATGAACTGCAAAGAAAAGAAAACAACTTGCTTTTTTCCTCTCTTACCAGAATGTGTAATATGTGCATACATGAACTATGCCGGCATCATTAATTACAAATGGCCCTCGATATAGTTCACCTCCTCGACCTCCTATGACCATCCCCTTGGCATTATTCAGTTCTTTCTCTTCCCCTCTGTGCCTGATCCCTAATCTGTTCACATTATTATGCTTAAGAGCAGTCTGTTGGTTGGAGGGATAGGGAGTGAATGAGTGTGTATGTATGCGTAAGCGGATGATATTGCGAGTATTTTGGTAGTAGAGGGGAGGGAGAGATTTATAGATGAGAGGGGGTTGAAAACAAGAGAGAGAAGGAGAGATGACAGGACATTTGAGCAGAGCTCCATTCTCTGTACATCCATTCTTTTGCATATGTTGAGTCTAGAACAAGGTTATTCTGAAAACTTCTCATCTATGTATCTTCATTCTCAATAGTCTTTAGTATGCTCATCAAATCAAGTTCAAACTTTAATCTCTGCTCATTCTTTTCACGGAATGGAATGGTCTCTTGAAAATCTTTATAGGCAGTGGTTTATCTTTTCCTTCCTCTATTAGGTGTCCCATAGTGAAACGTAACCAAGTTAACTTGTTTACTCTCCCCCATTCTCCCTCTCTACTGTCCAACTCCATACAAGTACACCGTCTTCTCCTTTGTAGTTCCCTCTTCGTTCTCTCATTTCCTGTCGATATTCTAAGAGTACGGTTGCACTTGAGCTTATATCGAGAGAGAATGGTTACGGGGTGAAGTATGGTGTGCGAGATGAAGGGGGAGAGAGAGGTAAAGGGGAGAGAATAAGAAGAGGGGGAGGGGAGTACAGGGGGCATTCAATAAGCGCACTGTCCTCGTTGCGCATATTCCACTCGGAACGTGTCCTCTCTCCTATACGCTCCGTCCCTCTCTTCTCCACCTCTCTTTTTCCCCTTCCCTTTACCTCCTTCCATCCCTCCGTCCCCCTCTCTTATTCCCCGTCGTTCCCTTTCATTCCTTGCTCTAGTAGGCACGAGCAAACAGTTCTTTTTCTCAAAGCAGTGCATACATGAAGTGTCGAAGTGTGTGGGGGGAGTGAAAAGGGAGAGGGGAGAGGTGGTGGTCAGAGGGTATCATCGTGATGACGACGGCAATGCACACGCAGTGCAAACAGTGTTCCCCTCGATCCCTAGATCCCCCTCCTCTCCTCTATCTCTTCTTCCCTCCATTCCCCTTAAAGTCGTCTCTCGTCTCTATCTCTCACTGTCCACTGATTCGTCTGTCCAAACTCTTACTTATCTCTCTATCATTCTCTGTCAACCGTTCGAGAGCAGCTCTATTAGTTGTAGATTGTATGCGAGGGTTCGCCATTCGTATTCTTATAGTCATGCGTCACTTTGCACTGAATAACACGCCATAAGTTCATTACGCAGTACCAGGAGAGAGTTTTTTTCATTCGTGTGCACTAACTTTCGCGTGTTTCTCACAGTAACCTTATACGCCTACCAAAGTGCAATTTTGTGCTAAATGCAATAGAAGGGTTGCCTCTGAAACCGCAAAGGAAAGTAAAAAGTAGGGAGGCAAAGGGGTGACTTCTTCGTTTGGCAACAAAAATGTGCGTAAGAAGGGAGCAAAAAAGTGTTTTCTTTTGCCCAAGAAGGGGAAGGGATTGGTGACGTTTGAACTTGAGAAGGAATGAGGGAAGAGAAAGAAAGGGGACCTATCCATAATATTACTACAGTTGGTTTGTAGATGGCGCTATTTACAAGAATGGTGTGCAGACAATTCCGTTGTACGTGCATAGCGAGAGAGTGGGTTGTATCTCGACTTGAACCGAACCAGAGTAAGAGGGTGCTGTAATGAACTCATTCTATCATATCTTTTTATTCTATTCCCTTTCTTGACACGTGTTCTGATCTCTCCTCTCCTTATGCCTCTTCTCTTCCTCCTCCCCCCCTATCCCCCCACTATCCCCCATTTCGATGCCTTCCTCCCTCTTTCTATTAGTCTAGCTGGTTCTCTAATACGCAAAAAGGAGCGCGTGTATTCCTTTGGACAGTCGGCCCTTTTCATCAAGAGAAGGATGTCCTATTGAACATTACGTGTGGTCCTTACGAGCTCATTATCTCCCCTTGCCAATAAACTAATTGTAAGGGAGGCTTGGTATCACAACCATACTTCTACTATCTTCATAACAATGTATGTTGCTTAACGAAACTCAGAAAACCAAAAGCAGCAAATTTACGGCTTTCCCGAGGAAACATAACTTATGGGCCGTCATTCTCGAAAAAATATGGTGATCAAAGCTTTTCTTGCTCTATTTAGCTGCTATCGAACGGTCATGGGTAGCCGTATTATAAGAGGGAGAGAATACACAGTTGTGTAACCTCTCGTGTGCCCCTTTCATCTCCCTTGTCCCTCCCAACCGTATGATCCCTCACCCTCCCTCTTCTCTCCCTCCGTAACAGTGTTCAATCGGCTAACGGAGAAGCGGGAAGAAGATGCGGGTGGCCATTGGAGCTATTTACGAAGGGAGCGAGGCTTCTCCCCTATCTCTCCCTCTCCTTCCGTTCCCTCTGCCCTCCCTCCCCTACTCAAATGGAGCTAGTTGGTTGGGGTGTGCACTCTGTCCCATTCCCTTCCACACCTTTGGTTCCCTCGTCGTCATTCTTTCCCTTCTGCCCTTTTTCTCTCTCTTCTCCCTCTCAACCATTCGTGGACAGCCTTCCCGTCCATATTTTGAGAGACAGGCCTAACAGTTTACAAGAGCTTAGACTATCTAGTCTGCCAAAATTTCGAGGAATTATGAGCATATTAATGTTAAATGGTAAAGCAAAGTTCGGGTCGTCCTCCTTTCCTCTCAACTCGCCTCCCTATTACCTCTCCTCCTCCTCTAACCCCTTCTGTCAGTTGTCCTTCTTCTTCTTCCGTTCCTTCTCTCCACCCAATGTATCGCTCTTCTCTTCTCATTTGTTTGTTGATCTCTCTCGCTCCCCTCCCTCTCTCTCACTTCTCTCTCTTCATTCACTAGTCTCACCTTTCCTTGTCGAATCCCTTCATTAGACAGTTGTCCATCATCTCGTAATAGTCAGTTTCTTTGTTTCCTCTTCCAGTACTTCCAGTACACCTCTTCTTCTGATCACCAAGTATAGTTAATAAGGTTCAGGCTTCTTTTCCACCATTGTCCACTTATTCCACTTGTTGCACTACTCTGTCTATCCATGCCCCCTTCCCCCTTCTTCTTATTCCTCTTCTCAATCCGGTCTCATCTCTAAATGAAGCTCAGCGCAAATTGGGAGATGGCTACAAGTTGATTTATGGAGTAGAGGGGGGAGAGGGGACGGGAGGTTAATATGGAGTGGCGTTCGATTGGGGCCAATAGCGACAGGCGAGAAAGGGAAGGGAGGGAAAGTGTATACAGTGTCTTGCACTCGCTGCCCACTGCCCCTCGCTGCTGCTCCTTCACCTTCCTTCATTCCTCATTGCCCTCTTCTTTAGAGCATTCCATTCGGCTTTTTTGACTAATATGTTTCGGTGCTTTTGGTCCCGAGACGCGTCGTGGTTATGAATGATGTATGAAACATATACATGAAAAAGAGCCGAATGGAATGCTCTACTCTTCCTTGCCGCCCTCTCATTCATCGATGACCATGCCATACAGTGATATCTCTGACGGTATAACCCCGTCTCTGCTTGATACGTCATCCCTTCTCTTCCCCTCGATTCCCTTCCCTCCACTGATCCCTCCGATCTCTTCTCTCCCTTGCTCCTTCATCAACTGATCACCCACTCGTAGTCTATCTCTCCATTCCCTCTCCCCCTCCCCCTATCCTCCCCCCTTCCGTTCTCTCAGTTTCACTGCTTACCCCTTGCATATCTCCATGAAGCGAATGTGCCAGGTTGTCGCCTGATTCTGCGTCAAAAAGTTTAAAGTGACATTGGCTGCGTATTCCTAGCAATAATGCATCCTTTGATAGGATGATGCGGTGTGATTGACAGTCTGATTGTCTATCCTATCACCCCCCTCCCCCTCCCTCTCATATTCCCTCTGACTAGTATTCCTCAGAGAGGGAAAAGACAAGAAGAAACACTAGACGGCGCGTCGTGCCAAGCACGCGGCTTTTTGCTATCCCTTCACTCTCACCCTCTCCCCGCTTCCCTCCCTCTACTCTCTCCCTCGTAACCCTCTCCCTCCTAAAGAGAGTATGGTGTTTCCGTGGTTCCAGCATGCCTTCTTCCTCTCCCTTCCCTTATCCATTCTGTTCCCCTTGCAAGAGTTGCTTGCCCTTTGACTGTCTCGTGGGTGTTGTTACTCTCTGATTCGTCGCTCCGTTCTCCCCTCTCCTCCCTCGTACCTCTTACAGTCTCCCTCTCCCTCGTAGTCTTCTTATCGTAGTGGGATGAGTAAATAAGGCGACCTCTCGCTCTCCTTTACCCTCTTCGCTACTTACACGCGCGAATGCAACGGAGAAGAGAGAAGGGAGAGGGGTGGATGAATGGGGGATTAGCATGGTCAGTCGGGCCGTGTGTTGTAGTAGACAGCATAAGCGAGGGAAGAAGTGGAAGGGAACGGGTCGGGGGACAACCCTTGTGGGACTCTTGCCTCTCTTTCTCCCTCGTATCTCCCTCTTCCTCCCCTCAATCTCTCCCTTCTAATCTTCATAATGTTCCCAGTCGCGGGCTTCGATAAATTTGCGTTAAACGATTACGAGATTGGAGCTACTTATTCGATTTATGCAGCGATTGATGAGAGGGAGGAAGAGAGATTAAGAGGAGAGGGGAGAAGAGAGGGAGAAGGGGGATGGAGAGAGAGGGTAAATGGTCGCGAAGAGTCGACCCCAAGGGAGAGGAGAGGGGAGAGGGTATGGATTGATGAGGGGCAAGTCTCGCAATCGTAGACCGTCTCCCTCTCTTTCTTTTTCTCCTCCTCTTCTATATCATACTTATCAAGTTAGTGCCATGCTATCCGAACTTTACTACTTCCTGATTTGCATAATTATTGCCCACCCCTATGGCGCACACTCCCCATCAATCACCCGGCCTCGTTCCATCCATCCCTTTCCCTCTTCAGTTATGTTTCATCTCTCATCCCCCCATTCCTCGCATCATAATGTACCCTAATTAACGCGCATCTCATCATCATCATTCTTCATATTTTTCTTCTCCTTTATTCCTCGTCAGTTTAATTATTCGTATCTTTGTACTCATTGCGCCAAAAAGCATGCTCGAAGAAAGGAGTGACGACAATCATATTTTCAGTGTTCTTTCAACCTTCCATGCCTCTGTAGTCTCATGATGTCTCTCTTGTTCTCTCTTGTCAAATATTAACGGTTCCCTCGATGATCCCATTATCCGTGCCTATCTCTCCCCCCTCATCTCCCCTCATTCTCTCTCCTTTTCCTTCTTTATTCTCCCCCCAACTCTCGTATGCCTCTCGTTCCATTCAGTTAAGTGTTCCCTTATCAGATGAATCGTATCCCTCCCATCATCACCCTTCAACTCTCCCTTTCCCTCGTAACTCCCTCTCCCCTCTCCCCTACAATCCACCAATTCTCTCCTATCTCCCTCCCGCTGTGTCTTTCCCTCAAAATTCCGTTTGGTCCTCTTCCGTAATTGCCTCGCTTCCCTTTCCCTTCCTCGTTCCTTTCTTCCTTCTCCTTCGGTCTCTCCACTTCTTATTCTCTCTCTTCTTCTTTTGCCTGGACCATCACAATCCCGTATGATCCGAGTGAAAGAGTAGTGAAGGGAAGAAGAGGGAATAAAGGAGGGAGAGGGGACGGAGTAGAGAGAGAAGAGGATGTGTCGGTGGTTGTGTGAGAGGATGCTCAGATTGCACGAGACTGAGAGAGAAGACAAACAAAGTATGGGAAGGGAGAGAGTTACGAGGGAGAGGGAGGGTTTGGTAAAGGGATGGTGGGATGAGTTAGAATCCATCTATTCTTGTTGAGGGTGAACGGGAAGTCGACGAATCACAATTCGCACAACCACTCCACACACAACCACAACCATAACCATAAGAAGGAGGAGCGAGGAGGAGAGACGAATAGCAGTGTGCGGAGGGAGGGAAGAGTGAACGGAGACAGAAAGGGCCACTCGGGAGGAGAACACAGGAACAGAGTGAGTGGGGACGGGGGACGTGGTTTGGAGGAGGGGAGCTAACTCTCTCTTGGGATCACGTCATAGACTTGTTGTGAGTGTTGGTTAGTCTTGTAGTAGATCGGAACGTAATATTGGCGGAAATTGGTAGATGAATGATACAGATGCGAGGCGAGTAGCCTTCTTTGGCTATTGCCTCTTCAATTTACTGTGATAGCCCGCTACACTAAAGAGAGTAGGTTGACTAGTAGGTCTTTTCGCCAATAATGAGTGCCGCAAGAGGTGCGACTTAACTCGCACGGTTTACGTTTCACGGTTGGTATGACCGGTAAGGGGAGGGCTGTGAATAGTGTCGAGCGTTACTAGAGGAACTGTTGTCCCGAGAGAGTTTGTGAAGACAAAAAGGGAGCGGAGATTCTAGTGATTGGCACTTTTTTTCTCATGTGACGCTCTAGTTGGCAGTTGCTTATGGCTCTCCCCGTGGCTGTTGTAGGGATAGATGATTGATTACGCCATTCTATCACTTGCCTTGGTTCCAAATCTGCCTAAATCTCGCTTTCATACGTTCCACTATGCCTTGAGAGAGTCTGAGATGACCATGCTATCTAGATGAAATGCTTGCCAGGACCGATCCTCGATGGCAGCCCTCCACGTGAGTACAGTACCCCCAGTGGTCGGCTCCCATTCCCCCGCCCGTCTTCTCTCAACTCCTGTACACACTTCACTCTCCCACAGTCCCAATCACAAGTCGGTCCACTTCTTATTCTTATCTATGTACTATTTTCCTTGTTTCTATGCGTATCCTAGATGCTGATCAGCAGGATACTATGCTAGGCTGAAATAAGTTGTAAAGAGTAGTTCCTTCAGATTGGACGGTTCGTCCCTTCTCCAACCGAGTCCTTCCCGCAAACGAGACCGAGAGGGGGTTCATTCGGAGGAGGGGGAGAAGAGGAAGAGGACGTCGTCGTCAGCCCTGACCCCCACCCTCTCAACGACCTCCTCCACCTCCCTCTCCCTCCCCTCCTCTTCTTCTCTCCTAACTACCTCTCATCCCTCTCTTCTCCCTCCCTCGTCGCTCGTCTCTCCCTCTTCTAAAAAGAAGGTACGTCTTTGATGTTCGTATTCTCGTCCCGTATCACTTTTTGTCTTATCTCATTCTCTCCATAAATCTCATCAATGATCTCTCTTTTCCCTCTTTTATCCCTTATTTCCCCTCTTCTTCTCCTCTTCTACTTATTCCCTTCTTCCTCATCTTCTGCTGTCTTCATTTTGTCTATAGATGGTGATGGTTATCTCTGAGAAGGGAAAGATGAACTGAGAGGATAACGGGACAGTCACTGTCACAACTCACACTGGGGAGAATGAGTAGACTGCGAGGGGAGAGGAGAGGGAGAGTACGAGGGAAGCGAGAGAGAATTACGAGGGAAACGGGGGGGGGGTGATTAGTGCATTGGTCAGTGAAGGACGAGAAGAGTAGAGAAGGGCGAGAGATGAAAATGGAAGGGAAAGAGGGAACGGTGGAGAAATGGAAGAAAGAAGGTACAAGGAGGGATGGGATAAGACTTGTACCAAAGTGGAATACTAGATGCTCACAGCTAATCCCCTTATGAGACCATTGAAAAGGAGAGTGGGAAGGTGCGTTGTTTCAGTTGACGTCCTCGAAGGGAACGTGTGTGGGTACTCAGTGTGACCGAGTGGAGAACGTATTGGATGCCCCCGTGGGGTCCTCGATCACTCTCACTTTCACTGTCGTCTGTCGGTTGGAGAGTGCCTCGGGCGATGGTCAGCAGTTCCTTCGTTATTCACTGCGTGTCATAGAGGGTAGTTCAGATGAGACTATGTAGTCCTGGTTTAGATAGTCTTATTCCTGATATGAGCTTTAAAACGGATGAAAAGGATAATATTTATGATGGTTGTATTGGTGGCCACGCGATTAGCTAGTGCGTACATATGTGTGTCTTCTAATTACCCTCTGCCCGTGTCTTCCTTCGTATGTTTATCTCTCTCGCGAGAGGCAGATGATTGCTTCCCTTCTATGTTTAGGGGGAAGGGAAGGGACATAGTTCCCCCTCTGAAAGACGATACTTGTCCAGGGCCCTCTTCTCGTATACTTAAGCTGTGATCAGTCGCACTCTTCGTTTGTTTAAGAGAGAAAAGAAGGGAAAAGAGGAAGATGAGGGGAGGTGATTGTTGCAGTTAACACCATCTACGTGACTGCGAACAATGGAGGGAGGGAGTTGACGGGGGTTCTCAATGATGGATTCCCTCTTGGATACGCTCAGGCACAGAGGAAGAGGTAAGAGGGGAAGGGGGAGAGTTGAGAGGTAGAGGGCTGGGAGAGAGAGAGTTGAGAGGAGGACTCTTTTGTTCCCTACTCGGACTACGAAACCAACGTGGTCTTAGTGCTCTTTCGTTGGAATTGAGAAGGGGAAGTTGGAAGGAAGGAGAAGGAGAATGGATGATAAGGGAGACTGACAGAGAAAAGAACTTTCCGTTGAGTAGTTATGCTTCAAGCAATGTATAAAATTATGAACCATTTGTCTTATGGATATAACATATGTAAAAAAGATAAATGTGTTCAACGAAAATAAACGTAACGGGGAAGGAGTAGGTAGATGGAATGTTCGCGAACTGAACAACTAAATGTCGCTGGTTAAGGTCGATGCCCAGTGGATCGAATGCCAACGACGACTGTAAGAGTTCATCGGGAGGAACTCCCTCCAAGGTACGAGAAAGGCTCAATGCCATTCCTCTCTTTCACTTTTCGTTTATCTGTATCCACTCCGGTCGTTCCCGGAGACACCCAGGGGAGCAAAACGGAGACACCCACTTAGCTCCCTAGGGTGTCTCCACAGTATCTCCTGGGTACTTCCAGTCTCCTGGGTATCTCTCAGTTACTTATCTGGATATCTCCCAGTGTTTCCATGGGTGTCCCCTTTTTCCCGTGCCTCGCTCATAGATACAGCAATATCATTTATTACTACTTAACGATCAACACAAACCAATATTTGACAACTACGATACTTGCAGTGGTCTTGACGAGATTAAAATGGAGGTTGGCATCTCTTTGCTGTCCTAAAGAAGATATAATACGGTTTATTTAATGTCCATGAACGCTTATTCCATAAATTTGCTTTTTCCAGAATATTTCTGGACAGCTTTTCTTCACTGCAAGTCAAGCAAAGTTTTCATTGTGCCCGTTCGGACGTTAAGGGTTCCACCCCTTCCCGCGATGATTAAAATGCAACACGCGCAGTGCTATTTATTTTGACTCTGCAACTCTGCAAGGAAAACTGAATATCACCCACCTCGCGCACAGCATTAATCATTCCATTCGAACGGATAGGATTCGCTGAGCTGGCCGAGAACTTCGTTCGGCACCCGCTGATGTTATACTCTTTTCCAAGGCTCTTTTCCAAACTGTAACTAACTAGCGGTATTAATACTTAGGTAAATGGACGACATGCCATCGGTCATATGCTTGGAACTGGTATAATGTATCTAATGACGCTACAAATTATGCCTTATCTTAAAACTTTAATAAGGTTCAGTTCTTTTATTTAAAGGAAAATACTCTCTATAACTTACTCACCTCTAACCCTCCTAAAATCTGCCATATCCCGACAAAACAGAGCGTCTGGGGCACGTCTGAAGCAAGTTGTTAATGAGGGAAACATCATTAAGATAAACATGAAACATATAAGCACGTAAAATAAAAAATAAATAAACAGCTTCAATGGCGCGCAATCCCGCGCTTATCCTCCTAGATGTTTCCTTTTTTGTCTCCTGGGTATCTCCCCGATCTTCCTGGATATCTCCGGGCTCGGTTCAACCAATGCTCTGTATTTTAAATATATAAGCTCCCCCGGGTGTCTCCTGTCTCCTGGGTATCTCCGGGAACGACCGGAGCACTGGAAGAAAGTTAGATGGGAGACTATGAAGGAAGCGTTTCTTTTGAGATCTCTGTATAGTTGATGTCTTGCAGGGTTTCCGTGGAGGGGTGTCGACCCCTCGAGACAAACGGGCAGGGAGGAGTGCTTCTGTTATGGTCGATAGGAGGAAGAAGACTGTCGATAATGGTTGGTCTAGGGAGGGGAAGGCTTATTGGGAAATCTGGTATAATCAATGTAGTACAAATTGAAAGCTTAGGTGTATAAGGGTTGAATTAGCAGAGTGAGCAAGCTGAGTGAGTACTGATGGATTGGTTTGAGATGAAGAAGAGAGTTCGGAGGGAACGAATGAGGCTTCGTCCACTTGTTGTGGCCCTTCCTCTTCTTCCTCCTCCAAATGCACTCTGATCGAGAGACCGAGCAAGAGGGAGATGCATCCCTGCAACGTCGACAAGTTGGTTTTATCATTTTATCGGGGTCTTTAGAAGTAAACATGCGGTTACGTGAAAAGTGTGGAGATGCAGTCATTCTTACATTTGCTAGCTTAAAGGATATTGCCTCTTTTTTTCTGGTAGGCTACGGGGTGTATTATGTAGGCTCTGGCACCAATAGTCTTGTCGTAGTCTTGGGAATATCTCGACGGACACGTGTGGGCAAGATAGTAAAAGAAGCGCGACCGGAACGAATGAATGAATGAATGAATGAGTACCTTCTTCCCCTTCGTCTTCCCCTTCCCCTTCCCATCTCTCCTCACTTCATTTCTTCCCTTGCAGATGTCAATATCGATTCGAGCGATTCATCGAATTGGAATACCACAAGGCCAGTCACCACAAGACTCGCAAGGTGTGTCATTCATATGTCATTCTGTATGTCATTCCCCTGTCATTCGGTCCACTCCTGATATGACACACTCTCCATCAGCCTGGCTATTCATGATGTATCATCTCATCTCTTGCTGCGCTCTTTTTGATGGCATTCCAAGCATGAAAATGCGAACGAAAACGTTGCTTTATGACTGAACATGTGAAAAGGTTGTGTAAAGGATGGAGGGAGATGGGGAAGGGGAGATGAAGGGGCTAAAGAAGAAGAAGAAGAAGTGGGAGTTAAGAGAAGGGTCGAGGAAATGGGGAGACAAGGCTGGTCACGGGAGGAACACTGAAATTGAGAAGGGAAGGGAAGGGGGAGAGATACGATTGAGACAAGTGACAGTTATTGTTAGGAACGGGAGGGGAACTTGTACGATGACACTCGCTTGTTTGAGAGAAGACAGTGATGGGTGGGGAAGGAACAAGGGGAGGGGATGACAATATTGAGGGGCGGAAATAAAAGGAAGCAGACTTGAGATGAATGAAGACGGAGAGGTTGCAGGTGGTGTACGAGGAGTGGGGCACTCAGACACCCACTTCCACCCTTCAGAGGGTTTCCTCCTCGACGATGACGGACACTGAACAAGCACCTCCCGAGGCGAAGATCAACTTGGTACGGTTATTGTCGCTATTTGAAGTTGGGAAGTATCAATTGAATGCTGTTGCAGAAGCAGGAACCGGGAACGAGCGCTATGGGCAGTGAACAAAAAGAGCCGAAGATGGAGAATGGTAAGGGGGGGGAGAGAGATACGGGGAATATGTTAGCTGTTGTTGCTTGGAATTGGAGTCTACAACGCTTATAGTTGAGAAAATTATGAGCAAGCAACCCGATCTTGTAGCATGTAAACGGGGAAAGATGGGGGTGGTGTGTTGCAGGGGTGCTGCGAGTGCAGACATCGACGGAGACGAATACTAAGGCCGACGGGGTCATCGCACACACTCGTGAGTACTCACTACACAATAACAATAATAATTTATCGCAAAACTCTTGTGATATTGAGAAAAGCCTAGTTTACCGTGTCCCCTACCGTAGCCTTCCCTTGCAGCCACGAGTTGCTCATCCTCTTCCGTACCCACTTCCCTTCCCCTCTCCCTTCCCTCCTCCTCCTCTACTCCTTCCAATGCCATACACAAACCTCGCCCGATTGGACAGGATGCGAGTCCGCGAAGTTGGTCTTTTTCGTCAGCCTTTGCAAAGCAATAATTATAAAAATAAGATATTTCGTATTTGCAGTGCCACCGGGGGCCCTTCCCACATTCCTTCCCACTTCACATCCCTCCCAGATGTTCCAATTCCCCCATCCTCTCATGCCGCCGGGTATGCTTTTTTTGCATTCATTCATGCTACCAATCACCGAGAAGCAGTTGTCTGTCTTGTTTATATCTATTTTCTACCCGAATCTCAAATCTTACAGGAACCTCTTCCACTCAACAACGACCTCCCGGTCAGCATAAGATTAACGAATTGAAGACGAAGGCCGAAGGTTGGTTGTGCTTCTTGTTTAGGCTTACAACTGTAAGAGCACGGAATGGATTAGACGAGAAGGGATCTATTGTCTATCTTAGACGGTGTATTGCAGAGAGCAGTGCATCCTCCTCAAAGAACGTCCTCCCATCTCCGATTGCCCAACGGCCGCCCATGCAACTTCCTTTCGGTTCGTGCTCTGACTACCGTATGCTCCATAGTCTCATACGAGCCTCTTCACCCCCGTTCCCTCCCCCCTCCCCCCTCCCCCCCCTCACCCGTTCCCTCTCCGCAGGTCTCCCCCCTGGTCTCTCCTCTCAACCACAACCGCAGCCCTCCTCGAGTGGATCGGGAATGAATGGGCACTCGATGAGTGCACAACAACAGGGACAACTCGCACAGTACATGATGCAGCAGCAACAGCAGGTTGGCTCTTTCGAATAGTAAAAATTATTTTTTGAGAATTTCTCAGTTATTTCAACGATCCAACTATGTTATCATAAAAATCCCAAACTTCAATCCGATTGTCTACGTTTTCTTATGAAGTTGCTTGCAGGCTGCGATGTACCAACAGCTAATGATGGCCCAGATGGCTCAACACCAACAAGCACAACAACAACAGCAACAAGCTCAGCAAGCTCAGCAACAACAACAACAACAAGGACGTCCCCAACCATTCCAGATTCCCCCTGGAACTACCCCCGAACAGCTGAATCAGTTGCTGCAAGGTTAGCCCATTCTACAGTACTTGTGCAAGTTCTTCTATTATTAAAGGAAAATGAACGTTGAGAGAGCTGCACAATTCTTTCCTCTAACCGCCGTGAAACTTCAGCGGAGCCGGCCATTGGCCTGAGAATGTATTTAGCGGAGTGCGCTGCAAAGATTTCCTAACGTTCGTTTTCCCCCAATAATTTCAATTATTTCAAACGATGACACTAAATGATGTCTTTCAGCTGCGTACATGCAACAAGCGGCCGCTGCAGCAATGAGCAACCAGATCGCACAGGACAAATAAGAAGTGTTTCGTCAGTTGGCGATAGGTCTCCCTGTACCGACTACAGTAACCCTGCCTCACTCCTCATGAATACATCGGTTGTCACATGGTAGTCGTCGATTGTACTGTATAACCCGTTCCCCATACTGTAATCCTCCCTTGTCCCTTATCATCTTCTTCCCTCACTCATTCAGTCCTCTCTTTCATCCACACATGCCTTTCCCCTCGACGAGATTCTCACTTCCCCTCATTTCTCTCCATACAATTCGTGTTCTCGTTCCTTCTCCTCAAACCGTTTCCCAGCATGTTCCCCATTACAAGTATTCCCTCTCCACTACAACCTGTACAAGTTCCATTCCCTCACAGGGCTTCCTCCATACTGCATGTTTCAATCGCCTTCCTCACTAACTTGTATCCTCCTAAATCGGTTCGTTCATTCATTCAATCACAAGATTTCTGTAAATATTAAAACTAACTAATGAATCGTGATTGAGTATCTGATCGGTCGAGTAATAAGTTGTTGCATGCATCCCATTTCCTCACTTTCATTACAAATCATATCGATAGTGAATAAAGAGTCAAGTGACTGCTTCATCGACTTGAAATAGACAGGAAAGAGTGCCTCTCGAGTAGCTCGATTACTCGCTTTGTACCGTTGGATACAAGTGAACGAGTCAAGATTGTATTCAAATAGTGTGGCATTGACAATGATGAGGAGGATATGCTTGCGAAGGGGGAGAGCAGAGAAAGTAGAGGGGAAAGAGAGAATGGCAGAGTGTGAGCACAATGAGTCCATGAATACTAGACAAGGAATGGTCTAGACTAGAGTGTAGTTTGTAGTCTCTTCTCAATATCCCCGATATCCCTGTGAATATCGGGCATCCATCTCCTCGTCGTACTCGTCGTATCCGTGAGGGTCAGCGTACCTTTAACGGGGGGATCTCTTTGCTAAAGTACACTGTCACGTTCTCAATGCCTATTAGACTCTTAAATACACTCTTCATTTTCTTGTCATTTTAATGCCCTCCATTAAGATGCAATATATTCTAATATATTGGGTTCTTCAAGCGTGATACATTCATTAGTTTAGGTCTTGACATTCTCTTCGGCCTACAGTCCCGAAAGCACAACATGTCTTACCTCCTATCGTACGCTGGTTGCGGTGGCAAATGATTGGGATTCTGTAAGTTATATCTTTTTTTTCGTTCTGGTACATTATTATTTGCTAGACATAGATAGAGACCGCACCGGGCAACTTATGGTGTGACCCAAATACAGTATACTGGGAATTTTGACAAACCTCGTCCTCTAGGCACGCCTCGCACCATTAATTTTCTAAGCTGTTCAAATTTACGCTTCCATTGCGGTTTAGTGTATTTCTAGGTTTACTTTATTGTTTTGTATAGTCTAAGAGCATGTACATCAAATAATAATAGGAATTAAGCTACCTGAACATTGTTTTATTGGAAATAGAGCTGTTCTTTTTTTCTTTTTTAGAAGGAATTTTCAACTATTTGTAGACTTCGTCATGACTAATACTAGTTATAATTAAGTAGTTGGGATCGTATAGAAGCACTATGCTAGTTTTGACGAAAATTTTATTTGGCCGTCGCGAGTTAGCAACGGTGAACCGTAGCTTTTCTCCTCACCCTCCTGGTCGGGCCACTTTAGGACAGAAACTCCTTCTTTGGTACTCCTTCTTTGGTTCTGTATCTCAATAATTGTGAATTTTATTCCACTAAAACAGTAATTAACATCAATATTGAACCTGGGACCGGATCATTTTCTACACTGAGTTTGATGTTTGACATAGTTGACCTCTTTAGGCGGATTACGGTAGGTTGGTAACAGCATGCTACTTTTGGTAAAAGCAGAACTATGTTATTTTTATTTTTTTTATTATTTCTTCTTCATTTTCGTTTTGCGCCCATCGAAATCTATAGGATAGAAGAGATTTTGAATCGTTACGCTTCATTCTATCTAACCCCGCTGCGGTCTCTAGACATAGAGTTAGATAGTTGTAGCTCGGAACGTACCTGAATAACGGGAGATACATTAGGAGGGGCTAGGAAGGAGGGCGGGGGAAGTGCATCTTGTTGTACCGGAGTAGCTATGACGGGAGGGGGAAGGGGGTTGTGGAGGACGGGGCCGCTCATCGGGTTGGGCATGCCACCACCCGGTCCCATCGAGGACGTCCCCTTCAATTGCGCATTTACACAATTAACACGAATAAGACAAAAAATAATAATAAACCTATACACAAAACAACTCCTTGCAACAACATAACTGATTTCTACAGAGATTTTAAAAAGCCCATTTTCTTTTTTGTAAAAAAGGTTTACTAAAGAAGAAAGTTGTAAACATTTTTCACCAGAACATAAAAACAGAACATTATCCGTGGTTGCGTACCTGCATCATTTGGGCAGGAGTGAACACGGTGGTCGGTCCTCGGTTCTCCATCGGATTTCTCTTTATTCTCGGCGGAGATCGCACCTGCAAGCGAAAATGTCACTGTGGGAAGCAATTTGCCTGTGGGAATGTCTTCTGCTTCTACTTTCATCTACTTGTATCCTGATTAAGCAAGGAAGACTGACAGGAGGATGTGTCGCTCGCCAATAGCTTTCCATGTAATCCGCCAAGTGCTCGCACGCATCTTCTAATTGATTCTCGTCCAGTAGAACGTCGAAGTTCTCCTGAATCAGAGTACGGTAGCTTCAAATCTGTGAACGCGGTATCACGTCATCTCGGACTTGTAAGATAAAGACCCACCGGCGGGCATTGCGCTAACTTCTCAGCTGCGACCATCTGTACGTTCATATTTCGAGACTGTGATTTGCCGCGAGACTTGATCAATCGTTGCAGGACCTGCAAACAAGAAGAATGAGAAGAATGGAAAAGAGGGAATGAAGAGGAAGTAAATAGTCGAACTCTAGCGAACACAACAGCTGACTTTACTCTAGTCATTGGAGCAAAGTAAAGCGAAGCAAAAAGTAGCATCAGACACCATAAGTCGTTTGCATTTCTTCAGCATAGATGTGATTCACTACAGGACAATGATTTTCTTTGGAATGAACCGTTCATCTTTCAAATTTCGTGCTCCGAAGAGAATATTCACCTTGGGAGAGCTGATCTTGATGTACACGTTGATCGGAGCAAGACTCGTCTTGGCCAGCTGAGAGGGATGGTTGATCGTGTCGCAGTCCAGCACAACCAACTGCATGGAGCGAGACAACTCGAAAATTCGCTCGATCTCCGTTTGGATCTCCGCTGAATGCATTGAGATGAAGCGACGGTTATACGATAAAATATAGGATAACACATTGCAATGAATTTCGGTGAATTCTCGGATGAAATGGAATGATTGAAGAAGGAATAGCATACCGAGAGAGTTGCTTGTCCGTGAATTGCCCCGTTCGATGTATGCCCGTTTGGAGGGATTGTTGAGAAGAGATCTCTTTGCGAGTGAAATGTCAGCGGTCACTCGAGTGATTATTATCCTGGAAATTAAAATATTTTTGTATTCGTTTGCATTTGATCTTCCCTCATATAAGTAAGTACATCTGTAGTATTAAAAAAAACTTCGATGAAAAATTGCAATGCGATAATATTATGCTTATCAAATCTCAGTAAAATTATAGGATAACTTGAATTTTTTTACCTTCCTTCGAATCTGTGCTTGAGGTAGTCGAAAACAGCCTTCTGCATCATGTCAGTCACTTCGTATCCTGAACCAATAATCAAATTCAGAGATCACGTTATAGAAGTTATGAGGCCTGTGCAGCTGCATAAAAATCATCGCTGATAGCTTTAGTGTTATCTAGATGCACAGAAGTATGAAAGCATTCTTAACCTTTTAGTGAAGGACCGACAAGTACAACGGGCCTCATCGAGGGAACGACGTCGTAGGGAGCAACGTTTTCTTGCTGAACAAATAAGGATTGACAGCCATCGTCGGCTTAGTTTTACTTTTTTGGTTAGGATAGCTTTAAATACAAATCGTAGTAAATGATACAAATACCTTCTTGAATATGAGTTTCTTCTTTTCCTTGATGGGCGGAGTGGTGACCACAGTCTTCAACGTCTTATGGTCATCGTCAGGAGTCGGTGGAGAGGATCCTCGTGAATTTGATCGAGGCATCATCGACTCCAGGTTACCGAGGTTTGACGTCGACGTCGATTGCTTGCTGAAAAGTCGTGGTCATTGAAGTCCCAACTCTATTATAACATCGGGAAAACCGAATAGGATGCTGCTTCTGACTAACCGTGCTTTGTTGTGAACAAATTGAATGGGTATACTAAGATAATAAAATTTGTTAGATAGGATAGATTGGGTACAAATCAGCTTCTATGAATTCAAGTAATTTGTCATTAGCAACATGCTTATTTTCAAATGTAACAGCTAAATTGATAATGATTTATTAGGTATTTGTCACTCACAATTTGCCACCTCCCTTCTGTTGTTGCATTCGAAGGTTCTCCAGTTTAACAGGCGAGGGAATGAATCCGAGATCATGTCCCTCCTTGACGAGCCGTCCTATCCACCACTCGTTGTTGTACTTCTGAATGCTCTTCTTTCGTTGTCTCCCTATCGTCAACGCGTACCGTCCCTTCTTATCCATAAGAGCCTTACCTCCTTGATGTGTAGGAAGTCCTTGACTCTGAAGGAGACAGCACATCCGTGTACAGGCGAGTCGTCATCAACGCTTCCGTCGTAGTCCACATTCGTGCACACGGCAAAGGCTACGGCTTTGTACTGCAAGGGGGGATTGACAGCAAACGGGCTCAACGCTCAATAAAGACATCGTTTTGATAGGTCCCCAAGCTAGGCTTTCATACGTTAAGAAGCTTTTTTCAATATCAAATTGTAGTCAAACAGACGTACCTTAGCCCGTTCAAGTTGTAGTGCGGCCTGTCTCTCGGCGTCCCTTCTCAACGCATCTCTGTTACTCTCCTCCAATCCGAATTCGTCATCTCGATGCGAGAAGTTAGAGTCACCACTCCCCTGAACAATGCGCATGGACTTGTACACCCATAACTTCTGATTAGTTATGGGTTTTTCCGTATGAAACACCCATAACTAATCAGAAGTTATGGGTGTTTCATACGGAAAAAATAATAATATTGCTTTTTAATCTAAAAAGTCAGTTTTCCAATACTTCATACATAAAAAGGGGTTCTCATCGAATACTTTTAGTTATTATATTGGATGGGTAAACTTGTAAGAAAGGCGGTAACTCACTCTTCGGGCGAATGCCATCCCGCGAAGGGACTGGATCCCCTAAGGGGAGAAACGGAGAAAATGAAGAGGAATTGTGAGACGATATGAAGTGGATACGAAGAGAATACTCGAGAGTGTCTGAATGAGAAGAGGATAAGGGGGGAGAGAGGAAGAGGATGGAGAAGGAGGGGGAGGGTATGGGGAGGTTAGAGGGATGAGACACTGACATGGAAAGTCATTAGAATCGGGAGAAGATGAGAAAGGAGAGGAATAAAGGAGGAAGGGAAGAGGGAAGGAGGGAGAGAGTGGAAGGAATGGAGAGTGAAGCAAAACGTCAATGGGAACAGACAGAGAAGAGGAGAGCGATGAGAGAGGGAGGGAAGGAGGGAAGGGAGAGGAGAGAGAGGAGCGTGATAGAGAGGGGGGAGGGAGTGGATATAGGGAGGAGAAGCATAGACGGCAGCCGACGGGGAGACTCGAGTGCTTCTCTCACTCGAGACAGACAAGCCCTCTCTTCACATGCACACGCTCTCTCGTAACCGCGACGCGTCCGCCACGCGTTCGTCGACGAGTAAGAGGAGAAGAGAAGAAGCTGAGCAGAAGAAAGAGAAGTTGCTCTGATGGGCCTAACTCACTTGGAGACGAAAGAGTTCTTCTGAGAGGTCACGCGTAGTCAAAGGGTGTAGAGAGGGAGGGATAGGGTGGATAAGGGGGTGGGGGAGGATAGGAGGGAATAAGGGATCGGAGAGAAGAGAGAGTGTGAGGAGCAGGACAGAGATGTTGTGTAAAGAACACATCCTTCCTTAGTGGACACCTCGGACAAATGCAAAGAAGATGTTGAGAGAGGAGGAGAATGAGACTCGTAATGAGAGTGTACGGTACTGTGCCCACTCGAGTCCTTATCCCCCATCCCTCCACTCTTCTCTTTTCCCTTCTCTCTTCTCCCTCTTCCTCCTCCTTTCATCGCCTATGGCCACGCACTCTCCAAGATTGAATAATTGTCCATTTTCGCCTCGAAACGACGCAAAGAGTGCCAATTTGCTTAGAGGAAGGCGACGCCGAAGGAAGAAGAAGTAGAAAGAAGAGTACTGGATGATTTGAGAGGATTACGGTAGACGAAGAATAGTTGCCTTTCGAAAAGTAGTACTACAAAAGGAAACAGATGTTTTGTTGCTAGGAAAGGAGGTTCTTTCGATGTAATGAGTAATAGGTGATTGTGAATAAATGAGCGTTGAGAAGGGGAGAAAGGATACGGAGTAGATGGATGTCTGACGGTGATTGAAGACCTCTCCTTTGTCTCTTCTCGGGGTGATAATGATATCCGTATATCGCCTATTGTCTCTGGTTGTCGTGCGAATTCGTATAATTATAAGACGCAAAGATAGAAATTCAATAATAAGTAATCATTTTAATAATGCATTACATGTTTTGATATTCATCGCTAACGTATAGCGTTTTAACTCTCCCGCTAAAGAAAAAATATGCTGTAATTATTATTTTCGAACGTCAACTACATGCTCCACTGATGCTTTGAGATAAGCTGATGTGTGATCTCAGATATCCCTGGTGGTAGAGTTAGTTTTGACAGGATGAGTGTTGTGTGAGAATGTGTAGACAGAGTAAATGGAAAAGAGTATAGTCACGGACAGTCTCTGTCCTCGTTTTGTCACGACATTCATTCATTACATCTCGTGATCCTCGCGTTCTTCAAAGAGCGATCCGACAAGAGAACAAACAGGAAAAACTAGTTCATACTGTTTTTCACTTTTATAGTGTCGATCAGGGGCATTTCACAAGCTCACTGGTGATTCAGTTAGTCACAGCTGCCAGTAGATCCTATTCATATCTATATGACAACAGAGCCAACAAAAACTCTACCTCATAAAACTAAATAATGCGTTTTGTTTTGATTGCAATAGAAATGAAACTATAATATTTCAAAAGGAAAAAAATTATTTGTGAAGCCTAGTTATTATTGGAGGAAAACGAACGTTAAGAGAGCTGCACAGTGCTTTCCGCTAACCACCGTAAAACTTCAGCCGGAGCCGGCTTTTAGCCTAAGCTGGCATTTTGCCAAGAGAGTTTCACTGTATTTAGCGGAGTGCGCTGCTGCAAAGATTTCTCAACGTTCCTTTTCCTCCAATAATATATAGAATCATCTGTATTTCATATTAATCGTATGCACAAAAAATAAAATGATTAGATATGTTTGTTAACTAGCATTTCCTTAAAGGGAGTGAGAAGCGATAATAAAATTCGACCAAATTATATTTAAATTTCTTATTTTACCTTTAGAAATTAGAAATAATAAGAAATAATTATTAAAAAATTTCAAAAAATTCCAGGTGGGAAGTTTATTTTTTATCCGCGGGTAGGGCGTTCCGTATAATGATTCCGTTGGCTGGGCCCCTGTCTGCTAAACACAGTAGCGTCGTCGTTGGGAGAAATTTCAAAAAATCAGTTCTCGAATATTATTAATTTTTATTTTTTCCTTTTGTTTTATACTAATTTCGACAAGATCTTTCATATAAGCTTCACTTGAAAATCACTTCCATGTCCCTTTAACACTTTTCCTATCAGTTACACAGCGGTGCACAGTGTACCTACTTCATAGTTGTCATGCTTCGCTTTCACATTCCACACGAACATCGTCTACTATTAAATACACTTAGTTCCTCAAACTTCCCATTCCCGGTATCTCTTTTCTCATGTTGGTATTACATTCTTATCAATCTGTCACGTACTCAATCAACCTCGATCGTTGTTCTATTATTCGTATCCATGGTTTTTACCAGGAATAGATGCCACACATGTTTATCAGACAACCAATAACTTGAACGAATTTTATGCACAAATGAAATTCTTTTTAAGAATGGTGAATTAATCAAGTAAAAATTGCCTACATTTTTATATTCTTTCTTCTCTTGATTAAGGAAAACACTAATTTCACCGTTTTTATGTTCTTTAACACATCACGTGAGAGAAATTTATGGAAATTTTATCTTTCTGTATGATGTGTATGTATGATATAACATGAGTTATATTTAGAGACGTTCTCACACTTTCGATCTGACAATGTTGCTATTACAGGATATAGATAATCATCATTATCATGGTTATTATGATATCGTTTGGAAGAATGATCTATAATATTACCCGTATTCATATTGCAAATTCGTAATGGATCTGTCTGGTCTACTTCGTTGAGATGACTGACTATGAATGATCGACTGAATAATCCCGTACAATAAAAAACAACAACAGCGAAAGACTAACAACTGGACACATGTATTGCAAAACTTATTAAAGCTCGTTTCGAAAGTAGATAAATAGGAGCTGTATTTACATGGTGACCTCCTTGCTGAGGGCGACCAACAACACTCCTCCCAATGTGATTGTGTAGGCAGTACAGAGAAGAACGAGATTGCGAACACCCTGAAGGGAAGGGAGACGTTAGAGGGGGATGAAGTAGGGTTGACTAGAGGATAGGAGGATGAAGGGTACCTTGATCTCGTGGAAGACGAAGACACTCCAACACGAACACACGATTCCGGGGAACATGGTACAGACGGGATAGGCGATAGTGGGAGACAAGTGCTCGATGGCTATGAAGAACATTGCGATCGCAGACTGAAAAGGGATGTAATAGAACTCCTGATACTGAACTGATCGACTTACCGCAAAGATAGCACCGCACATCATTCCTGGAACAACGATAGACGAATGGACATAGGGAGCGTTACTCCTGAAGATAATAAATAAGTAGGATAAATCTAATCGAGAGATGTACCTGATGAAACGTACCTGATGGAGTAGATGGCATAGATGACAACGGAAGTGATGATGACCCCACAAAGGAACGAGAAGACGTAGGGGAGACCGGAGGAGGGCGCGTGAGGGAAGAGGGAAGGATTTTGCTGGAAGGATCGAGATGAGCAACTAACGAGCTATTGTTGTGATGCACTCGAAGCTGGTTTGATCAGGAAGTCGTAAGAGGAGTTGATGAATGAGAAAAGTGTTAGGAAAGCGATGCTAGAGGTGACATGGTTGATTGGGGAAGACTGCCAAACCTGAATGAACGTGATGGGCGTCGACATAAGACCATAGCACATTCCGGAAACGAGAGCTGCACCGATTGCACTAAAAGAGATACTCGGGTAGGGGAAGAGAAACGGGGAGAGGTAGAGGGTTATTATGCAAGAGACTACGCTTGTGTGAACACCGATTGGTGCCATCTCTCTCCCTCTCTGATTGCTGGTTCCATATGATGTTATGGATTTAGAGAACAAAAGTGCCGGTGAAGCGTCTGTGGTCCATTCGATCTTTCTAGGTCACTATCAGTTTTTTCTCACTGTCCCAACCCGTTTTCTCTCAATCGACAACCGTCAACATACATGAATCGTGTCTTGAAGGATGAATCGAAGACTTGTTCCTCCTCGTCTTCGATCTTCTTGACGCATTCGATGTCTTCCTTCTCCTTCTCCTCTTCCTCTTCGCTCAGATCACTTTTGATGAACAAGTAGATGACTCCTCTGAAGAATCACCATTCACTATTCTTCACAACTTTCTCCTGTCTTCCTTTCCACTTACCCGATGATCAGCAGAACAACTCCAGCTCCATTGAGGAGGTTGCTTGCGGGATGCATTGCACGAATTCCGAACAAGCCAAATCTAGAAATCAAAGATACAATAAGAAATCAGACTCTTATGATCATGTACGAATTGAATTTAGTGTCTACCTGGCCACAGCCCATCCTGTAAGACAAGATGTTGTGTTCCATATCAACACTCCGAGAGCCATTCCCAAGATCGACATGATTTTGATGGCGAAGGCGTTAGCTGAAGAATGGAATAGATAACTTGAATAAGTCACTGTGCCTACCTATGCACCAAATGACCCCTCCGATCATGGCTACTGGATAAATGGGAGGGAAGTTTTCGATAGCACTGATGAGCACTCCTGTTGTCAGTGCACCAAGGCACATCATAAGTTGAGCGAAGAAACCTGCGAATAGAAGGATGAAGGCGTGGATGGAATGAAGAAAACAAACCATCTCTTGTCCGGACTCTCTTGATGGGAACGAAGACTGAACCGAAGAGGAAGGAAGCTCCAAAAGCAGAGCAGACACCGAATAGCATTGTGGAGTGACGAGGATCGACGAATTGAGAGGGCCTTTAACCGGGTGAGGGAGACCTTTAACGAAATGAATGGAGAGGAGGGGAAGGTACGGGATGGAGAGGGCAAGGAATGATTGACTGACTAGTCGGGAACGGAGAGATGGAGGACGGGGG